>CM053769.1:317669803-317690605 GCA_028658325.1 Potorous gilbertii
GGTAGAAATCATTGCAGTTTTGTATCCATAGCTCCTATACAGTGCCTGTCATGCAGCAGATAATACATAAATGTTTATTAATTGATTAATTGATAAGGAGCAAAATCCTAGTACGCTCTTTGGCACAGGCTCTCTAGGAAAATCTCTAGAAAGACTTTGTAGTGGTATTGGGGGTGGTTGGTTAGAGATAGGGCGAGAGAAGGAAAAAAGATTGTGCGAGAAATTAGGGGGTGGAATATTTCAGTATCAGTCTAGAATTATGATGTACAGACATAGATTATAGAGCTGGAAAGATCAATGAAAAGGAAAATTTCCTGATGATAAAAGCTGCCCCAACGTGGAAGGGATTTCCATTGGAAAGTGGCGGTCTTCTTGTCACTCCCCATTCCTGAACAGAGGCTTAGTGACTCTTTGTCAAAGACATTGTAGAAGAAATTTGTGATTAATCTTTGAGGCTTCTTCTAGTTCTATGATTTTTCCAATTCTGTCATATAATTTTGTCCTCTAATTTTCACAGATGGGAAAACCTGGGTACAAAATGGGAAAGGACTTAACCCAAAATTGCAAATAGGTATGGCACAGCCCATATCAGCACACATCCTGATTCCCCATCTAGTGTGTCACTACTTCTTGTGATATACTCCCTTCCTATTGGCTCCTGACCTTAGTTACATTCTGATTTATGTTAAACTGGGAGTTTTTTGAGAGCATGGACTGTCTTTGCCCTTTCTTTGTATTCTAGCACTCACCATAATACCTGTGGCACATGATAGGTGTTTAGGAAATGCTTTTGATTGACTGACTGATGTCAAATACCTGAGGACTAAGTTATGTTGATGACTTTTCTGCCTGTCCTTTCCTGACAACTGTTATAGCCTGGCCCCTGGGTTTTGTCAAGCTACAAGTTTCCCTTCCAGGAAACCAGAGAGTACATTGGGGTCTGATGCCATTTTAGGATACCAAAGGATACCAAAAATCCCAGGGGTCACCATACTGGAAACATGAGGCAGGACTCAGGAAAGAACTCGGGAACCAGAGATAAGCTTAGATCCAGGGTTATTCAGGAAGACCAGACCAACTGGGACTCTCTTATGTTTTCTGATTCTGCATTCTCCAGTTCACTTTGGCCAATGTCAGGGTTCAGAGGTAATTGCATACAATGCCATATGGATGATCTCTCTCATTATTGCTAGAATCAGGGCCTGCAGCTGGAGCCAAGTTTTGGAGACCAGTGTAGGGTTACCATCTACCTCTGCTCCAGTCATTCAGACATGGAGTAACAGAAACTGCCACCTCAGACACCAGCTGCCAATTCCAATGTCCTTTTCTCAATCCTCATGGTCCATGATCTCAACAGCATTTGACTCTATTGGACACTCCCTGTTCTCTCTAGATTTTCAGGACACCACTCTGTCTTGCTTCTTCTACCTGTCTTGCTTTCCTCAGCCTCATTTGCTGGTTTATCATCCATGATCCTGCCCCATGGATTAACCCCAAAGCTGTGTTCTAGGCCCTTCTTATTTCTCTCCCTACATTCTCTCTCATGGTGATCTCATTAGTTCCCTGTGTTCAGTTATCATCTGTATACAAATAATTCTCATCTCTATATATCTAGCCCCATTCTCATTCCTGGACCAGCATCACTAATTGCCTATTGTGCCTTTGCAACTGGATATCCCATAGACATCTCAAACTCTTTACATTCAAAACAGAACTTATTTCCCCCACCTCTCCATCTACCCACCTCTCTTCTGAACTGTCTTATTGAACAGTATCACTAATAGCCTAGTTTCCAAATTTTAGCATTGTCTTCCACTTTTCCCTGTCATTCTCTCATGTCTATGGACTTGCCAAGTCTCATTGATTCCACTTCTACAAGGTAGTTATTGCATTTGTTCTTTCTTTCCACTCACACAGCTGCTACTCTTAATTCAATTCCTCATCACCTCTCATTTGGACTATTGCAATAGCCTCCTGGTCTCTCCCCTCTCCATCTCATCTTCCATGCAGCTGCCAAAATGATTATACTAAAGTAGAGGTTTGACCAAGTCACTCCCTTGCTCAAAACACTCCAGTGGCTCCCTATTACCTTTGGGATAAAATACGAAGTCTTCCATTTGGCATTAGAAACCCTTCATAATCTGGCTGCAACCTCCCTTTCCAGGCCTATTATACATTACTCCCCTTCTCACTCTACATTATGGCCAAATTTGCCTGTTTGTTGTTTCTCATAGATGACATTCCATCTCTTGTCTTTGTGCCATTGTGTTTGCTGTGCCCCATGTCTGGAATGTATTCCTCCTTCACCTCTGTCTAGCACCATTCAAGGCTAAATTCAAGTTACCTCCTTCTCAACAAGGTCTTTTCCATCTATTACCTAACTATTAGAACCTTCTTTGTTCTGAGCCAAGGGAGTAAAGTTTGGAAAGAAGGTAGTATGTGGACAGTTGAACTAAAGTGAGGTAGTGAGGTGTTATTCTTCTTAATTGTTCAAATCTCAATGCCCTTTTTTTGGGGGGGGGTAGGCAAAGGGAGTTTTATTTGTCCATTGCCTTCTGGGGAGCATCATCTGAGGTTGAAGGAGAGGACACTGGAGTTGGAGGGAATGACTGAGTATTGGCACCTTCTATTTCTAGTGGGATTTTTTAGTTTAATTTAAGTTTATCTGTTCACACACATATATAAAATTTATGAATGTCATTTATGAGAAACAATAATATATATGCACATGCATGTATATATATTTTATTCTTAGAAAAAAAGAAATACATATATAACTGTGATAGGGTCTCTTAGGATTAGTTCCCCTTCAGCCATCTGTGTCTTACACTATCAGCATTTACAGCTGTAAATGTTTATAAGACTAACTTAGAGTCATTAGTAAAAAGGTTAAGTTATATTCAATATGCTCACCTTACTATACCAGGAAAGAGTGTTCGTGAAAGATTTTTATTAAAACATATTTTTTTTAAAAATCACAATTTCCCAGTGTATTCTTCTCTTCCCAATAGAATCCTCCCTTGTGGGAAAGAAGTATGGTTAAACAAACTCCTAGTTGAATTTTTAATGATCCATTTTGGCTGATTTTGCTTATTAAAGGGGCCAGCTAAAATTTGGACTATCTATTTCTCAATGGACTCCTGGGTGACTCAAGATGAGGCCCTCTCTACCTTTCCCCACTGGATATTTTCAGCCCTTTGCCTCCACCCCATTCTAGTACACCATGTTGATTCCCATTAGCAGAGAGCCCAGGGAATAGGTGACAGTTCTTTAAAATGGATTTATATTCTTGGACCACTTTATGGGCTTTTGCCATATAAAACCAGTGAATTGACACTCTGATTTATTAACTATCATCTCGACAGGATGTGCCGGATTTAAAGAGATCAAATGCATCGTAAGGATTGTGGCTCCAGTACAGGCTTAGACAAGTGTAGAAAGTGTTGCCAATAACCATCCAAGAATAAAAGGGCTAATTTAAATATGTTGATTAAATTATGTGTTAAGTAAAGCAGAAACAGGGCAACCCTGAATGGAACTTATTATAGGGTGAGATAGAGCAGTCAATGAAGTCAGAATTATGGTTGCACCCCATACCGTTCCCCCTACAATACATTTTTTTTATTAAAGGAAGAGACTGTAAACTTGGAATTTCAAAGGCATTTCAGGTGCTTTACTACATAACCATAGTGGTGAGGTGACTGAGAATATTGAAGGTCTCAGGAATGATATTTCTTGTTACTTTGCCTCATATTCCTTATTGTAATGGCCACTGATCAGATTTCCTGAGATGGATGTACTTGCCTAGCTTTTAAGAGAAGTTCTACCTGGTAGGGGGGTTGGTGTGTTCTGATGATAAAATAACCTTAGAACTGTACATCACCTAATTGGCAAGGAGAGAGATGTTATGATAGATCCCAAATGGAAGCATTGATTTTTATGGCTAGAGTCGTGTTCCGTTTGTGTGTTACCCTGTCTGTGCACAATGGAAGGCTATAGCAACATTTTATAGGCATTGATGTGCATTCGTGGGGTCCAGATGGGGAGATGGGCTTGGACATGTGTGTCTTCTATGGATAGGAGTAGTAGAACCCTATTAGCATCATGCATCTTAATTGAAATGTTTATAGGCTGTAGTTTGCTATCTTGAATCAACTGCATTTTCAGATCTACCGTGAAGGTTGTGTGCTGCAGTGGAAACAACCCTGGATTTGGCAGCAGAGGGCTTAGGTTCAAATCCCAACTCTGCCATTAGTAACTGTGTGACCTTGGACAAGTCACTAAACTCTTTGGGTCTCAGTTTCTTTATATGTAAAACTGGAAAAATAAAGAAGTTGGATAAGATTTCCAAACTAGATATCTAAGATTTCTTCCAGTGCTAAGCTTATGATACTTTCCTACTCTTTCAGTCATGTCTGACTCTTTGAGACCCTATTTGGGGTTTTCTTAGCAAAGATGGTAGAGTGGTTTGCCATTTCCTTCTCCAGCTCATTTTACAGATGAGGAAACTGAGACAAACACGGTTAAATGACTTGCCTAGGGCCACACAGCTAGTAAGTGTCTGAGGCCTGATTTGAACTCAGGAAGGGGAGTCTTCCTGCTTCAGGTCTGGCACTCTGTCCACTGTACCACCTAACTCCTGTTTCCTACAAGAACTTCTATTCTAATGGGAAAGATGCTCCCTGCACTGTTCCATGCTGCCTCAAACACACATCTTCATATACATGACACCAGCAGCATGTATTGCCCTTTCACAACACAGCCCCTCTCCAGCAGTGAATTCTATCTTGATCCAAGCCAATCATGGTAATTCCTGGCCCAGAAGAAGATTCATCTGGGAACGATAGTGAGGACATTGTGCATTTTGATTTGCAAGACCTGGGGAGACAATGATAGTTCCTTTTCGTCTCTAATATGATATAAACCCCTCTACCTAAGTCTTCCTCCCATGCTTCCTTGTGAGGGGCAGTAGAGATGTTCCTGAGTTCTTGAAAGGCTAAGTCAATAAAGCCCAAGTTCTGAAAAGTCCTGCTAAGTTTAAAAGGTTTCAGGTAGAACAAATGGTGTGTCTGTTATCTGAGGTCTAACCTTACAAATCTCAGAGAAGTTCAAAGAAGGTTGGCCACCAGGTAATGCTTTTTTCTTTCTTTTGGCCACAGCAATTCAGGACTCTATTCAGGTATATAGAGAGTCAGGGGAAGGAGTACCTACATTCATGTAATCAAAGATCCTTGAAATATAGAAGTATTGAGCAAAAATCAGCTAGTCAAGCTCCCATGGTGATCAAATGACGTGGAAAAATCACTCCTCTCGGAATCAGGACACCTTGGATCTTGTTCCAACTCTATCAATAATGATGTGAGATTGAGCAGTTGATCTTAGTGACCTCATTTGTGAAATGAGGTTAATCACACTTTTCAAGATGGAAATTCCAAGATGGACAGTCTTTTGAGACTCCATTTAGTTTTAGTATCCAAGATTCTGAAAGACTAACAAATGAGATAATAGATGTGAAATAAATTGCAAAAGTATAAAGCAGTATCTGGATGAAGATCTCCATCTTAATTTTCACTGTCTTTCTTATCATCAACATCACCATTGGGGAGAAATGGGTGGAAAGTGCAATGAACTTATACTCAAAAAGTCCTGGGTTGGAGTCTTTCCTCATGTAGTCAACCTTCTTTGACCTCAGTTTCCTCATCTGAACAAGTAGATAACAACAACAGGGTTGTTGTATAAAATGAGATGTAAAGTGCTAATGAGCAAACCTTAAAGTGCTGTATAAATCTTAACTCTTATCGTCATCTGCGTCATCAACATCATCATCATCTGTAGCTTGAACTGCTAAGTTAGGACTTAGGGACTTGGAGCAAGGTTCTTGTACTCTGTACATATGGCTAGTAGGGCAGTTGGTTCTTTGATTCTGTCTCTCATAATTGTTTTCATTGAAAAAGAAGGGGCAACATTCAAGCATCCATGGAAAATGAGTGGAAAGATAACTTCTTTCGATCTTTGTGATTATGTGTTCACGTTAAGAAATAAAAACCACACCTATTGTCCATGCAATTCTTGGAGCTCTCTTTTTCACTTTGCCTTATTTCATACCGAATTTCCCACATTTTCCATCTTATCCTTGGCATTATTTATGGCAACTTTGGTCTTTCACTGCACTGATGTGTTGTAATTTCTTTAGCTTTTCACCAATCATAGAGCAAGCTTTTGCTGTTGTAAATAACAACATTTCTATTAAAGTATTTAATTTTTTCTCTAGCCATTTGCTTTGCATTGTTCAGCCAAAGGGCTATGGTCAGATATAGGTTGTTGCTCATTTTTTTTAATGACTCTCGGGCACCTAGTTCCTTTGTTTTAATTTTTGTCATTTGTGATTTTACATGGCCATGGTTACCAGAAACAACAGGAGCCTAGTTTCAGGGGATAATATCATTCCTGTATCATGCAGGAGCTTAGAGTCACAGCAAAATAGATCTATTAGTTCTGTTTGTGGATAAAGTAATGTGGTTTTGGATGTACTTTGACGAGGAAAACTAAGGCACATGTGCTGCTTTCAGTGATATGACATTTTAGGGGTGTTTGGATAAGGGGAGGGAAGCTGACTCCATTTGATAGGCTTTACCTTGGCATGATGGCTAATGGCAGTGATGCTTGTGGATTTTTGAGTTTGTGGTTTGGGGTGGTGAGATGCTAACGAGTTTTAGCAAAACTGAGAGCTAACCATGCACATGCTGTCCACATGCTAAGGAAGATGATAAGGAAGTATCTCTAGAGAATTCACACTAAGAATTAAAGAATACAGTTGAGAATTATTGCACTGCGTGACATAAAAAACACATAGATTAATATACTGAGAGGTGTCAAGAATAATGGGAAGTGGGAGGTAAAGTAATTAAATGTATCTTAATAAATGTGGGGCTCTTCCTTTTAAAAACCTTTCCTGAGACCACAGCTACTGACAGTGGAGTGTATTCTTCCTGTTGGCAGGTGGCCTAGGAGGGGAGCAGGAGGGAGATACAAAAGGCAGCCGGGCGCTGGAAGACAGGAACAGCGTGACGAGCCAAGAGGAGAGAAATGAGGAAGATGAAGACATGGAGGATGAGTCAATTTACACCTGCGATAACTGTCAGCAGGACTTCGAGTCACTGGCGGACCTGACAGATCACCGGGCCCACCGTTGTCCTGGAGGTAATGTTAAACCCGCGCCGTGATTCTGACAGGTGGTTAGATGGGTAATTGGACATAGCAACAGCTTGAAGCCTCAAGTGAGATTAAAGAATTAATAATGTAATTTTACAGTTAATGTAATTTTATTGTGGTGCCTTGGGTAGCCTGTGTTCACGTTTTAAATAAAATTAAAAATAAAAGCAACAGCTTTTCAGTTGGCATGCTGACAGTAATTATGGTTTGATCCCCCCACCAAAAAACTAGAACTTCATAGCACATTGAGAGAGAGAGTGTGTGTGTGTGTGTGTGTGTGTGTGTGTGTGTGTGTGTATGAGTGCACAAATGTGGATGGGCATATGTTTGCTTCCAAAATTCTTTTTGGAAATACAATAATTAAGAAATTGTTAGTGCAAAGTTAAATTAAGTGTGGAAAACTCCATGAAAGAGCTGAACCTGCAGCATCAGGCCACTTAGTAGAAGAGAAGAGAGGCAGAAACATAAGCCTTTTAAATGCAAGATTGTAATGAATGAATTCTTCCTTGAGCACTGTTCTCCATTCCTTCCCCACTGCCCACTTTCTGTGTAGGAAAAGCAGGTGGTGGGTTTGCTGCCTTCACAGACTTTGGCCCTGGCTCTTCTCTATATTTTGTCTACCCCATTGGAGAAGGCCGAGAACACCTATACATTGAAGGGAATCATTTCAGACTGATTTTCCCCCACTTCTTCATGCCACAACTGAGATACCATTGATGTTTCATAAGGTTCAGACAAACCAGCCCAGTGAAGTTAGTGGATATGGGAACCTGATCCTTTATTAAGAGGTAGAAGGAGATTTGCAGAATACATATTGACCTCCACGGCTCATGGTAGGGGTGGCATCCGTTTGATATACATCTTTGTAGCCAACGCTCAAATTATAATGATGAAGTCTCAACAAGACAGTGTCCATTTTAATCTGCTGAAGTTGACTTCATTTTTTGCAGAGGTTGGAGTTTTAGTGACAATAGTCTCTCTTCATAAGTTCTTATGTCTTAGACTCTTTGCTTGCTCTACCTTTGAAAGTTTTAAAAACAACGTTGGTGTTGTTTTTTGTGAGAGGGAGAAGGGTTGTTCAGTCTTTTTTTCTCAGATGACTCTATGCCTACACTCCCTTGCTGGGCACCATCATCCTCATTGTGGGTATGGGAGAGATGGGAAATGAGATGAGTCTCTAAAAGCCTTTTTAAACTCCAGACCAACTAGGCTTCATTTCATAGCAATAAAAAGAAACTTCACTAATTCATCTTCATAATTTCTTATATGTGATGATTCATACAAGAGCTAGGCTTGAATTTCCATGTATAATCACAAGATCCTTTGAACTAGGAGGGTATTTAGAGTTCATCTAATCCAAGGATTCTTAACCTGAGATCCATGAAATAGGGTAAGAAAAATATTTTGATTTTCACTAATGTTTAACTGATAGTTAGCATTTCCTTCAGTTATTAAAAAGAAACTCTTCTGAGAAGGGTTCTGGATATGCCAGACTCTTAAAGGGCTCCATGACATGGAAAAAGTAATCCAACCTTAAGATCACCCAGCTAGTTAGTGGTAGAACTGGATCCAGAGTGTTGCGGTTCTGTGTACTCTGGGGCTCAGCATACCTTGCTTGAGAAAAGGGTCTGATAACCAAATAAATAACTTAAGATTAAAGGTAGAGCTGGTTAAGCTAAGAGAAGAAGCTGTTGTTCTGCCCTTAAGGAAGTGTTCATTTATTTCCATGCAATTGATGCCCTAATTAAAAATCATTCTTATCTATTCATTAAACCCAAGTCCCTTTAGGACCTCTATTAGGCAACACTTTGTTAGCCTACTTCGAGTTCTTGAATGCAGCAAAACTGCCTTTTTTAAAAAAAATGTTTTATAATTCACAGCTGCCTCTAATTCTTCCCCTGACCTTTGTCACTGCCATTTGACGAAGCCTGGGAAGGACTTTCAGGCTTTGGGGGCACCACAGTGGGGAACTGTCTCTGTGGAAGATGAGGAATGGTAAATAAACTGTTTGGAGTCTGGGTCAGTGTCACTGAAAGGCAGAACTTTTTCTGTTCCAACTAATCTAGCAGAGCCATTGTGGCCATTTACCTTATTGACGAGTTCAGATTTCATCCCGAAAGTAAAGTAACATTGTTTGTGTCACCCCCAGCTGTCTTGATCAATACAGGTAGTATCTACCAATACTCTTCCGAGGGCTGTAATAGGACTTAACTAATGACTTCCGTGGGGATGTTGGAGCTAGGATAGCCCAGAAACTCGAGAGTATTGGAAGGGAGGCAGAAATTCCTCAAAAGAGTAAGGTAAACTGCCATGCATAATAGGATCCCTTAGAAATTCATTACAGCATGATAAAGGTGTAACCTAGTCTGGGAGCAGCTTCTTTGACACAGACAGAAGTTGCACAGAGAAATTTTTCCCCTTGGGTCTTTGATTCTTAAATTCCAAAGGTTGGGAAAGAGAGTGTGTGTGTGTGTGTGTGTGTGTGTGTGTGTGTGTGTGTGTGTGTGTGTGTGTGTGTGTGTGTGTGTGTTTTGTGTGTGTGTGTGTGTGTGTGTGTTTTGTGTGTGTGTGTGTGTGTGTGTGTGTGTGTGTGTGTGTGTGTGTGTGTGTTTTGCTGCTGCAAATGAGGGTCAGTCCATACCAGACCAATAATGTACTCTTAGGTATGAGCTTTTCCTTGTTTTTTTTGTTTTTGTGTTTTTTTTTATTTGTATAGCCAATAACAAGGTTATACATGTAGGAACCTTCCCCTCCTGGTCCTCCCCATCCTAGGGATTATAAGCGCCTTGAGGGGAACAGACATTTTTGATTTTGTCTTTACAGCTCTGTGCCTAGTGCCCTAGCTGGGAGTCTTATTCCTAGCAGGTAATGGATCAGTCCTTGTTGAATTGAATTGAAGATTCCTTAACATGTGGCCAATGACTCCTTTCCTTTAGAGAGACTGAAGAGAACAGAGATTTAGAGGATAAAAGAACTTGATCCTGGAGACAAGAAAACCTGTGTTTGAGTTTTACCAATGAACCTTATTAGTTGCATGACCATGAACAAGTCACTTAGCCTCTCTGATCTCAGTTTACTCAGATTTAAAATGAGGGGACTGAGCTAGATAAACTCTAAGGACTCTTTGAATTCTAAATCTATGAGCTCAAAGCTATTCTCAGCGTTTGGCAAAGGTCTGGGAGATTTGGTAGATTGTAAAAATTTACTGAATGTCTTATTTTAGGAGACCACTTCAAATGAGATAATGTAGATAAATGTCTTTGCACACCTTAAAATCCTATATAAATGCTAACTATTTACACCCATGCCCTCCCAAACTGGAGAGCTAGGTCTGTTTCTGCAGATTGGCTGCTTCCCCTCAAACTGTGGATGTGTAGAAGGATAGTCTAGCAAAAGATTGTCAGTACTGGAATGTGCTTGGCAAGTGATCCAGCACCAGCAGGTGTCTCTTGGTTAAAATATAATTATATAATTTATATTTTATTTTTATATTTATATAAATGAATATTCATTTATATATTATATATGATATATATTTATATTAATTATATTTATAATTTATATTAGTTATGTATATAATTTATAGTAATTATATAATTCATATAATTAGGATCCAGAAAATGAATTGAATTAATGCAGTTTTGCAAAGCAATTCTCTTTCAAATTACTATTTAAATATCCTTTGAACACTAATAGATGAAGCATGCCCTGTTTTCCATAAACTTACATTAAGTCCTCAGTTGGGATATAACAGTACTTATGTAGAAGGAGAGAATACAGTACTTTGGCTTGCCTGATGTCAGGTGAAGTGAAGTTATAGAAAAATACAATGGATTTAGGAGTTAGAAGACCAGGATGTAGTGGATAGAGCACTGATCTACAGTCAGAGAGATCTGAATGTGGCCTCAGACACTTACTAGTTATGTGATTCTGGGCAAGTCACTTAACCTCTGTTTGCCCCAGTTTCTCATCTGTAAAGTGGAGATACACCAGAGAAGTAGATATGGCTCTAGTATCTTTGCCAAGAAAACCCCATGGGGTCACAGAGAGTTGGGCAGAACTGAACAACTTAAACTGTTATTTCTAGGCATATGTCATGGAATCAGAAGATTTCTGTACTAAATGTAAATTATATTAAATCTTCTTTAAAATTTTTTATTTGATTTGTGAACTAAAATAAGCATTTTCTATAGCATAATAGAATAAAAGATGATTGTACATGAAACTGAAAATCTATTGAAGTTACGCTAAATTTTGTCTAATGCTTGCCATGAGAAGGACAGTGTAATTGATAGAGAGGCTACTTTGTAGTAAGGAAGACCTGCATTAAAATTCTGCCTCTGATACATACAGTCTTTGTGACCCTGGGCAAGTCATTTAACTTTTTGCACCTTGGGCCATTCTCTGAGAACATATAATTATAGAACATTGGCATCTTTATTGCCTACGTCAATGAAACCCTAGATCTGATAGACTTGATTTGTCATACTAATTCAGAATTGGGTAAAAGAAGACCTGAGTGAAATTTACCTGTGCACAATTCAGAAAGGAGTTTGCTTAATTTTTTTTAAGTGTGAAAAAGGTTGCAGAGGGAATGTTTAAGCTACCTCTGAGGACAACCTATTTTCAATTACTTTAGAAAATACTTAAGTAGGAAGCCTGAGGCACTTTCTGTTCAGGTATAGTGATTCTCCTAAATGATCTCAGATGTTTACATGCATTTACTAGGCTAATTACCAATAATTTGTAACCTATTCATTTAAGTAGGTCCCCTAAGGACCTCTATTTGGCAATAGCTTGTTAGCCTAGTTTAAGTTAGAAAGTTTGAAAGGCTTTTAAAACAATTTTTGGGGGGATTTGTTTTTGTTCAGACTTGTTATGGGCATTGAAAATTCACCATAATTTATAGTCTTAGAGAATTATCTGTGACAGTGAGAGGTTAAGAGAATTACCCCTTGCTCCTCTAGTCGAGTATGTGTCAGTTGCAGGAACTGAACCCAGATCATCCTAACTCCAAGGCTGGTCCCACTGTTTTCTCTCATTAGAGCAAACACTACAACACTTAACTTGAAAATGCCCCAGATTTTCTACACAGGTACTTTTTGAATTACTTGAAAACTGTCCAGTTGTTCTCTAAGATAGCTAGAACATTGTCTTTGCACTGGGTTCTGAGCATGTTTTCTAATGAAGGTATGGTGGTCTAGTGGATAGAAAGCCAGCTTTGGCATCTAGGAGATTTGGGGTCATCTTTAAATACAGTGAGCAATTCAGATGTACACATCCCCCCATCCCAACATATACACTTTAGATTGTATTAATGAGGTAAGGTTGTGTTAGTGTTGCATGTGGCTCTTGACAGTAATAATGTCTGTATCATTTTGATGTCATAATTCCTTACATACAGTAGTTGCTTAATAAATGTCTATAAAATTGAACTATTTCTAGCCCTAACATTAGAATTTCTTACACTTCACCCGCAGCACTCCAAAGTAACAAAATTCAGCCTAAAGGCTTTTGAGTTGGGGGTCAAGAAGGTTGGAGGTGTTGTAAAAACTAAGTTTCTCTCTTGTAGTGTTTCCTAGCTCAAGGTCCAATTTGTAAGTGAATGGAATGGAAATTGATGTAGTTTTTCCAGGTATATATCTGGTGAGTTTGGAATGGAGATGTAGTAGGAAAGCCAGCTCCTTTGTGTATCTCAAGGGTCTCTCTCTTGCTCAGAGAAACACATTTCTTGAATGCTGGACTTAGAAATAACAACACACAAAAAAGGATAGAGGAATTAATTTATTAAAGTGTCTTTTTTTCTGATTGGAACTTGGGAGTATTTTCCAAAAACACTTCTTTAACAGCACTCTCCTTTTGCTGGAGAAAGTGAAATTATGTGAGCCAGAAGAGAAAGTTAATTACACACCTAGTTTATACAGCTGTGGCCAAAGTGACCTGTGGACTCTAATGACTAGGTTTGGTGCTGTTTGAATAGTCTCATCTTGGCCAGAGCGGGACTCTTTCCCACTAACCTGGCCATCCCTGCAATTTAAGAGTAACAAATTTCCCCTTTCCTTTTATATGATATTGACATGTGCTTGCCTTTTTCAGAGGGCCAAGGGGCAGCTTTTTCAGCTTGGCAGCGGGAGACCCCTAGCTCATTGTGTAGGGTTTTTTCACCCAGGTCAATCATTCCATCAGTCAAAGACTAAGTATTTATTAAGTACCTACTATGTGCCAGGCACTAAGCTAGTGACTGGGAATAGATAAAAGATATGATAGAGTTGCAAGTGAATTAGTTTTGGAGTCAGGGACCTAGGTTTGAATGCTGAATCTTCTATTTGCTACCGTTGTGAACTTAATTTGGCACAGGGAGCTGGGGCTCAGTTTCTTCATCCATAAAATGGGAGGGTTGGGCTAGATAACTACCCCGCAAATTGTACACCCTTTCCTTCCCCCCTCCCCCACATTCCTCATACACCTCTTCCTTTTTAGCTCTATATCTATGCTGCTGAGCTGATCTAACTTCAATCATGGCAACTCAGGTATAGAGACTTGATTTCACTCTGTTTATGTAAAAAATGCTATTAAAAGGGTGGATATGGTACCAGGAGAGCTTAAATTTTTTTAGCTCCATATTTCTTATAAGGTCCAAATGGTGATGATTCACTTTTAGATAGATTAGTGTTTACAATGTATTTTCTTTATGATAAGCCTGTGAAGCAGATAGTAAAAGTATTATTATCTACATTTTAAAGATGAGAAAATTGATCCTGAGATCATTTAACTTGTCCTTGGTTTCACATCTATTAAGGATTAGCGTCCATGTTTGAACCTAGAGGCCCTCATTCCAAATTAACTGTTCTTTTCACTGCACCCTGCCAGGACTTGAAAGACAAACTCCTGCTAGAGACAAGAAGGGACAGAACACTTTCCTTCCTCTTGATTGATTAGGGATTTTTCTCCTATTCTGTGAGTTCTTAGGTATCCTTCACTAAGTGCAGAGAACATATTGTATTGAATTGCATTGTATGGTATGCAAGTGACTGAGTATATGAAGATAGTATATGATAGCTGTCTTCATGTACTTTGAGGGGCTGTCATATGAAATATGATATTTGGTATCTTATAAAAATATTTGAGGGAGCAGTACCAGGAGACATGGGTGGAAGCTGCAAAGAGCCAGATTTATGTTTAAAGTTGCATTTGTTCAAGTATTTCAGTTGTGTTTGACTTTCATGCCCTCCTTTGGGGTTTTCTTGACAAAGATACTGGAGTGGTTTGCCATTTCCTTCTTCATTTTACAGATGAGGAAACTGAGGCATAAGGAGTTAAGTGATTTGTCCAAGGTCACACATCTAGTAAGTGTCTGAGGTCAGACCTGAGCTCAGAAAGATAAGTTTTCTTGATTCCAGAACTGACTCTATCCACTTTGTACCTAGCTGCCCTAAAGTTGCATGTAGGCGGATGGAAAGAAAAACTACCCAAGAGTGAGAGCTGTCCCACAGCATAATGGGCTTCTATCTGAGGTAGTGAGACTTCCTCTCCCTGGAAGTCTTCAAGAAGGGGCTGAGTGAGCTCTTGTGCAGTAGGTTGTAGATGGTATAGGTTGGCCTAGCTGGCTCTGACAGTCTTCGATTCTGACATCTCATAAAGTGAGACAGGCCTGGATGTGAGTGTGTGCTAGCATGTGGCCATTTGGAGGAAGAGCAGAGGAGGGGGGGTAGGTGGTCAGTGTCTTTCCTGAGTCCTGCAGGGTGAGTGTTGACACTCTCCCTAAATTGCCTGCTTGTGAGAGTAATCGTTTTCCATTACAAAGCCTTCTGGAAGTTCCACAGTTGTGGTGTGTATATGGCTCAGAATTCCATCTTTGGGTAACAGCGCTCCAGGTCTCCGGTGGTAAATCTGTTGGGGAGTTAGTTTTCTGAGGCTACTTTCATTAACCTCCTTTGAAGACTTCAGATTTATGAAATGTCACCACCTTGGCTCAATTACACAAAGCAAATCCTGGTATCACATTTTTGGAGTTATACGTCTCATAGAAATTGGATAACAAATCTAACAATGTAGAAAGCACGAGCTAACTTGTGAAAAATCAGTAGCACAGGTTTGATTTCCAAGGGAAAAAATAACACACACACAACCAACATTTCTTGAAGAGTCAGCATGATGTGTGGCAGGAGAAAAAAACAGTGACTTTAGGAGGCCAGAGCTGAAGTCCTGGCTTTGCTACTTAGTGAATTGCATGACATCAGACAAGTCACTCCCCCTCTTTGGGCCTCAATTTCCTTATCTGCAAAATGCTAGGTGGTATAGTCCATAGATCCTTAGACCTGTAGTCAGAAAGACCTGAGTTCAAAAACAGCCTCAGACACTTGCTAGCTGTATGACCCTGGGGAAGCCACTTAACCTTGCTTGCCTCTTTTTCCTCATCTGCAGAAGGAAATGGCAAACTACTCTAGTATCTCTGCCAAAAAAGAAAAAAAAAAACCCAAATGAGGGCCTGAAGTGTTGGACTCAACTGAAATGATAACAATAGCATTTCTGTCAAATGAGGACAGTTTGAACTACAGGATTTCTAACCCCCTCAACTCCTCTCTGCTAAGAGAGACAGTGGTATTGTGGAGTGATCACTGCTTCTAGAGTTGTAGGTCCTTGGTTCCAGTAGTGCCCTAGGTACTTACTGTCTTGATGATGTTACCAAAGTCAAGCTTCTCTGGGGTTCAGTTTCTTTATCTGTCAATGCAAGGGTTGGGTTAGTACATTATAACCATTTTTTGTTTGTTTCCTATTCTCTGTTGGCCATCTGCTAAAATGTATAGACACTTTCTCAGAAGAATGTTATTAAGAGCATAAAATAAAACATATAGGATTATAAAAGAAACTGTACTGAAATACAATTATTTATAACTAGACTTAAATATAAAACTAAGTGTGTGGTCCTTATATTAAGAACCCCTAGATTAGATTAATCAACCAGAAAGCATTTATTAAATGCCTATTAGATACTGAGGCTACCTAAACAAAAATGAAAAAGTCCCTGCCTTTGAGGAATTTATATTTTATTGGGGGAGACAACACGAACAGATGATCTCTAAGGTCCTTTCCTAGCTCTAATAGTTTATGAGGTCCCTGAAGCACCTTCAAACTAAAAGTCATCCTCACACAGCTGGGTATTTGCTACTTCGACCATTTTTTAAAGTGATGCTGGTTTTTCCAGGTTCTTCTAGCCTTTCATGCATTGGAACAGAATCCAGGTGAAATACCTGATATGATTAACATATTTCATGCATAAACTAGGTGGCACAATGAATAAGATGCTGTGCCAGAAGTCAGGAAGATTTGAGTTCAAATCCAGTCATAGACACTGATTAACTGTGTGATCCTGGTCACGAAGGCTTTCTCAATTATAAAATTGGGATCATAATTGCACTTATATCTCAGAGCTGTTGTAAGCATCAGATGCATTAATATTTTTAAAGTCCTTGGCATGTTGTAGTTGCTTAATAAATCTTTCTGTTTTTCCTCCCTCCTTGCCTCCCTCCCTCCCTCCTTCCTTCCTTCCTTCCTTCCCTCCATCCTTTCTTCCTAAAACTCACCAAGAAAATGATAATAGAGATTTGTTTTAGGGTGAAGTGAGTGGGGGTGAGATTCCCAGATTGGGTTCCCAGATTGTGTTACTTAATATGAAGCTTTGAGTCAGTTGCTGTTTGCTTGTGCCCGAATGAGTGGAACATTCTTTAGGTCTCGGGGGAAATCAAAACTAGCTGCCTGCACTGAGGTTCAACACCCATTTTTGTTGAATAATTACCCATTCATATTGATACTGTTTTGGACTGTAAGTCTCTGAAGCATAAGCACCCATTTGATTCAGAGACCCACTGTGTGCTGGTCAGCACTGTGCTAGACCGTGGGAGAGATGTCCGAAGCAGACCGACCTTGTCCTTTTTTAATGAAGAGTCTGTAAAGTGGTTGAGGAGATAAGATTTATAATCAGCAAGGCCTTGGATCCAAATGTTAAATTGTGTGATACAGATTGTAAGTGGCATGCCTGCCTAATTGACTTTCTATTATATCCATCCCAGCCCCTCATTATGATGAACTTTTTCCTCATCCCTTTTTGGAGATGACTTCAAATAGTTGGGTGATAAAGTGTTGCTTTCCTTAGGGAATCATGCAATTTAGCAAACATTTATTAAGCATTAATGCTTAATTGTATTTGTATAACACTGAGCATACAGTTATACAGTGTTATACTTTATGTTATACAAAGTTATACACAAGATGCATATCTTGTTATACAAGTGTTATACAAAGATGAAAAATGACATCATTTCTGCCCTTACGCTGCTTCCACTCTACTTGTTAGAAGCTTGGATATTGGCCAGTGACTTTAAGAGCATAGAGGGAGAGTATCTTCCTCTAAATGGAAGGAAGATGGGAAGGTGATGTTTTCTGAAGGCTGATGGGGGCACTTAAGCCTAGGATACTTTTCAGGTTCATTAGAGAGTCATGAATGGTCTCTGACACATGGCCTATGAGGGCACCTTCTACTCTTCCGTCTTCTTATGAGCACCAAGTACACAAGTGACTTGAGGGTTTTTTCTTTTCCTTCTTCTTCCAAGAAGAACTTAGGGTTTGTTTGTTTTTTTTTATGTTTTTGCTCCCACCACTTTGCCCTACACACTTTTTAGTGTGGACCCCACTAGCGGAAACAGATAGAAATATGCAATGGGAATTTATCTGGGGAGAGTTTTTGCAAGGAAACAAATTTTGGGTTTTAGGCTATGGGATCATAGGATCATAACTTTAGAACTGGAAGGAAATTCAGAGGCCATCAAGTTCAATCCTCTAATTTTATAGATGAAGAAACCAAGGGTCAGAGAGATGAAGTTACTTGCCCAAGGTCACACTGATATAAAGTTTTAGAGTCAGGATCTGAACTCAGAACCTCTGATGCCAAATCTATCACTCTTTCCTTTCTATTGTGCTTCTAGAAAAGGATCATGGGATCATAAATTTTAGAACCACAGAGACTTTTAGTGGCCACGGAATCCAAACCTTTCATTTATAGAGGAAGAATTGAGGACAGGCTAAGTAACTTGCTCCTAGTCACATATGTAGTAGAATAGTGGTGGACCCATGAACACCTGTACTAATCAGTTTCACCATTCAACACAGGATTTTTGTTACTACTGTCATCATCACTATTAACCACCTGGGTTTCTAGCTGGTTCATTTGGAAAGAAGGACTGTCACTCACTGTGCATCAGAAAATTCAGTGTTCTTATTACTTCACAGATGCATTTCAGGCACAAAGTGTGTTACCCTTGGTTTATTCAACATATTTGAATATTAAAGGCCCTTGTACTCTGAAAGGGGACAGACTAGGCTAGATGATTGAATTACCTGTTCACTCCCTTCATTTAGTTTGGAAGAGCATTCTTGGGCTTTGTTCCTCTGCAGACCTCTTCAGGTCAATGCATATATTCCAAGGGAAATAAGTGTCTGTCCTCTAGATATGAACTGTATGACTTTTTTGACTTGCTTGGGCACTGGAATGTCTTAGTGTAATGGCAGTTGTTGTTTGTTGTTGTTAAGTAGCTTTCAGTCATGTCCAACACTTTGTGACCCCATTTGGGATCTTCTTGCAAAGACACTGTAGTGATTTGCCTTTTCCTTCTCCAGCTCATTTTCTGGATGAGGAAACTGAGGCAAACAAAGTTAGGTGACTTGCCCAAGGTCACACAGCTAGTGTCCGAGGCCAGATTTGAATTCGGGAAGATAAATCTTCCTGATTCCAGGCCCCTCCTGGATTCCTTTATGAGGCACTGTGACAGAGAAAAAGAGGGTATATAATGGACTGTATTGTCAGAGAGATGGTCTATGGTTTTGGGGTCCTCTTAATTCAATGGGGAAGCAGGATTGTCACCTTTGGGGACTTCCTAGTCTGCTGAAAACATGTGGTCCCTGCCAGGGTGAAGATTCCATTCACATGTGGGGGACAGAACACAAACACAAGTAATAGAAGCTATCAAGCAGTATAGCTTCCTTTCGGGAGGCCATGTCCCAATAGTGAAAAGGGGACTCTGGATACTTGGGTTTTAATCTAATACTATTTTAAAAGTGCTTAGCACAGTGCCTGGTAATCTTCCTCCTTCCCTGCTAATCTTACTCCAGCCACTAAAACTAGTGTATGTGACTGCTTGGGAAATTCTTCCCATTTCCTAGGTCTTGGTTTCTTCATCTGTACAGTGAAAGAATTGCACTAGGTAATCTCAAAGGTCTCTTCCAGATATAAGTCTAAGGAAACAAGTAAAACAAATGTGCTTTAGCAGCATGCCACTGGTGACTCAAAATACTGAGGGAACATAGACAGGCACTCCCAGAGGGAAGTGCATCTCTCTTCTGTCTCTCCCAGAGGAGTAACAGAGAGTTACTTACTAGCCACAGAGCTCTGGACTCTGACCCTATTATATCTTCCTTTATCCCGTTAGTCATATATAATGAAAGGTCCCTAAAATGGTTGGTGACCATCGACTTTTGGCCCCAGCAAGTGAGTAGTAAGTGGTGACTTTTCTATAGCCAACTTTTTATCAGCCGCCTGATTCCCAGGTGAGCACTCTTGACTTTTCCTTGCTTATACTTGCTGTAGCCCTCAGAAGATTTAGAGAATTTCAGTACTGATAGAGTTTGCTTTTTGCAGAACGAATGTCTGTTCCTGGAGAGGGAAGCAGGAACAGAATGCCATCTAATCCATTCAAGATTCATGCTATTTTAAGAAAACCTGTTGTGAATTCTTTTCCAAATGAAGAATAGGTTTCAATCATTTCATCAATAAGCATTTATTAAGCCCCTACTACATGTCAGGTATGACAGTGTTGATAATAATATATTACCATTTATCAGTTACAAAATGCTAGCTTTTATTTTCATGTGAAGAAGGTCATGATACTCACATTGCAGTCCCAGTTGAGGTTAAACAGACTGGTTTTGATCTAGAAGTCATCTCTGGAACCTGAAAGCCGAAACTTTTTTTTTTTTGACCTGAGTCTGATCTTATTATTTTTAGTCTAATAAAATGTGATGAGATTATAAACCAAAAGTGACTTTTCTTCCCACTCCACACCTTTAACCTTCCCTCTGGGTTGTCGTAGCGTTAGGATTAGTTGTGTCCTTCATTTCCTATGATGCCACATAGGCTAAAATTCATGGAAAAATAGAATCTCAGAATTGGAAAGGTCCTCAGGGACCCTTCTGACCAAACCCTTCACTGAATGAGAATCCTCTCTCCGATGCCTCTAATGGGTGGCCATCCAACCCTTGTTTGGAGATTTCCTGTGAATCTCATTTCCCCTCTCTGTGCCTGAGTTTATTACCTTCTAAAGCAAAGGGTTTGGATTTCCTAATCTTTAAAGTCCCTTCCAGCTTTGACATTATATTCTAACAGTCTATGTTTAATATTATTTTCAACAATAATATGCTCTGCATTATCTTTTATTCCATCAGTATCAGGTGAAGTATCTTCAGTACCCTTAGGATGTGGTGGTACAATGTAGTACTTGATCAAAGTTACATGAGCTTCTTTTGAGGAACTGGTGAGTC
>CM053769.1:317690705-317705705 GCA_028658325.1 Potorous gilbertii
GTTGGAAAGGGCTAAAGAGTCATCTAGCCAGCTCTTTACATATGGTTGAAACTGAGTGTCAGAGAGTAGAAAGGACTTTCCTAAGACCAAACGTGTGTTACTTAGCTGTAGAGTTGTGCCTAGAACTGTGTGTTCCAGGGTTCTGATCCAGGAATTTTTCCATGACAGTACAGATGTTCATTTCCTCTGTGGTGTCATTTGTGAGTTCTAAGCTTTGTTGGTGGCAGCAGAAGTAGTCAGGGCAGTAGAATATCACCCTAACCCAGGTTAGATATGGTATTTAAACAAGCTGACTGGAAATCCCTCCCCCCAATCTACTTCCATCTGGATTCAAGGACACAGTTCTTGGGGCAGCAGTGTCAATAAGGCCACTTTTGTTCTAGTTCTCTGGCATCTGGAGCTCAGCTCAGCACTCAGTACATGCACATGTACACATATCCACACACTTGGGCTCTTGCCTAAGGAAGGCAGAGAAGGGGAAATTATAGGGAAAGCCAGAGGAATAGATGGGATGAGCAGACAAAGTGAGAAGGGGGAAGTTCAGGGAAGGAAAAGAGCAAGTACAAACGATATTTAACTCATACAGACTTAAAATAAAGATAAAGTATTGGTTGAATTTTTTGGCAGCAGATTTAAACACTCTTCAGTGTGCCAGCTTCGGGAAAAAAAATGTATAGGGGATTATAAAATGCCTCATTTTGTGTTAAACGGTTTTATTTCAAGAGTTGACTGGCTAAAAATTGGCTGCGTTTGGAAATGACATCATGTGCTGGGGGGAGAATCAGTCTTAATTAAAAGGGAAAAACGTGGCTAGCCTGGCTGCCGAGCCAGTTGGGGGACAGCTTGCTTGGAGGCTTTGCTGTGTGACCCGAGGGGAGGCTTCTGGGTGTGGAGTCCCGGCCTCACCACTGCTTTTGACGGTTGCTGCCCCTGGTAATTGGCCGAGCATGTCCGCATCAGGGACTGACAGGCAGCGGCGGGTTCATCTCTCCAAGAGGAGAGCCTGACCCTTCCGAGAGGGAGAAGGGGTCGAGCGGGTGGGGAGGTGAGGGAGGAAGGTTAGGTTGCATGGAGGGGAGCGGGCTGCTGGGGTAGGGGGAGGACTGGAAGTCGCTTTGTGAACTTGCCCCTTCGGGGGCCGGGGATGGGGTGGAGGAGGGGCCAGCGCTCCCCTCCTGGTGACCAGGATAGCTGGCAGACAGCCCCGAGCTGCATCCCAGCCCTTCTTGGCTGTCAGCGGATGTCACTGCAGACACCTCTGCTGTCCAGAGTAGCTCGCCTACATAGGGAATAGCCGACACTCATGGATTAAAAAAAAAAACTTACAGTGTTTGGACTTGGAGTGGCTCAGTCCCCCAACTCCCTTTCTCCTTCATCCCCCCTCCCCCTGCCCTTCCTTCCCCTCTTTGAAGGAAACCATCCAAGAATGGTTTGAATTAGCCTGTTGCTCTTGCCTGCTTGGCATTTCTGGGGGAATGGAGCCCAACCAAAATTTTAAACAAATAGAAGTCACTTTTTTTTTTTGAGATGCTTGGATTTTTTCCCTCTTAAAAAAAAGGAAAAGAAAAAGAGGAAGGGCTTAACTTCTGTCCTGAGGGTGATAAAGCCACAGTGTTCGGCTGGAAAGCATCTTGACCTCCCCTCCCCAGAATGCTGTTGTCTTAGTCTGTCTTTCATTTCCTTTGGTTGAGTGAGGGCCAGGGTATTCAGAGGGGAGAGAAGTCCAAGGGAGGGAGGGGAGTAGAGAGGAGGGGAGCAGAGGGGAGCAAAGGGGAGGGGTGGGGGTGGGGGTGGAGTGCAGTTAGAATTCCGCTGGCCGGCAAGAGGACTGTTCTACCGTACACTCAGTCTGTCCAAAGCCTTCACCTTGGTTTTCCTGCTCAGTGTTTCCTGCCAGTGGGAACTGCTCCCCTTCTACCTGCTCCATGGCTGGAAAGCTGGGACCACAGACAAAGTAATGTGTAATTGGTGGGAGTTGGGGGAGACGGAGGAAGGGTGGCAGGGGTGAAGGCGTCAGGAGGTGGAGTGGATTTCCCACTTAGCTGTGGGTGGGGTTTGAGATTCCTACTGGTGGGAGTAGACTCAGATCCATGGATTCGGGGATTGGCACTAGAATCTTTAAATCTCTCGCTTTTTCCTTTCCTTCTCTTTCTGCAAAACAGTCACCTCTGACATGTGATTTCCCATATCTGGCGTTTTGGGGGTGGAGGCATCCACCAACTTCCCCTCAATGGCCAGCTCTCAGGCACTGCTGGGGACTTGGGAGACTTGAGTCTTGCTTGGGGAGAGACTGTTGTGGTACCATGAAAAGGGCGCTTGTCCTTGACCTAGTGATTCTGCTACTCCTCCCTGTGTGACCCTGTGCTAGTCATTTCACACCGCTGTGGGGCAGCTTTTTCTTTCCTAAAATGGGCATGTTAATGCTTGCATTGGCTTGCAAGGAAATCACTTTGTTGGCTTTAAAGTGCTAATGAATGTTGATAGCTGTGTGACCTAGACCAAACTGGTTTGTGTCGGAGCCTCATTGTCTCTTTCTGTAAAATGGGAATAAAGAATCCATTATCTACAGACTTTACCTGACTGGTGTGAGGATCTTATGGTCTGGTGGTGGCTAAAGGCTTTTGCATCTTTGAAGTGTTATGTAAATGTAAGCTGCTTTTCTTATTCAATTGAATTGAATTATAAATACTATCATTATTCATCACTAGGAATTGGTAGAGGTTTATTTAGCTACTTGCTTGCTGATCCATTCTGGGAGAATTGAGTTTCTTTTCTCTTTTGGAAAAGTGGGATTTCGTTTGTTTGCTGTCTGGTATTTTTTCCTTTTTCCTTTCTCGGGGATGTGCCAACAGCCAGCGATTTGGTCCTGTACTGTAATTTCACAGATTATGAAAATAGAGTAGCAAATTTGTCAGACACATGGACTGGCTCCTGGCAGGTGTTGCTGTTCAAATCACCGAGTGCACTGCCAAAACTTTGTTATTTGCATAAATGTAGAATTGAACAGGTTATCATTCCGATTAACGCCATTTACTGCTTAACTACTGGAGAAATTGGCAACCAAAGTTGCTGCAGGCCTACCATCACTTTGACCATGCCATTCCACTCACTGCTTCACTAGGGATAATGGCAGCTATGAAGTCAAGGAGAAAGCTAGAAGGTCAAGGGTATTTTGGTAGAGTCTCTTTGTGTATTATATATTTATATGGCACATGGTTTCCATTCTGTTGATTCCATTGCTTCCAGGGCCCATAGAGAATAAGACTAGAAAACTCATGCCCTAAGCTGCAAAGCTAATTTTTATTTGTGTGCAAGGCTAGGTGAAGATGTTGTAACCTGAGGTTCATCTCATACAGATTCATGGTCCTAGGAGTGGAATTAGACATTAAAGCAGAATTAGAAGTAAAAAATGAAGACAGATCCTCATGACAGATGACTATAGTATTGCAGTTGACTTTTCCAATAGTGTTTAGGGATTAAAAGGGAAGATGCATAACTAGCCCTTTTGGGGAGGGGTTGGGGGAGGAAGACAACTCAAATCTTTCACCAGTCCTGGAGTTAGCCAATAAGATAAAAGCTGCATTCCCCTAAATCCAATTCTCTTGCCTGGTTCTTTTCCCTAATGGTGCTTTTCCCATGGGGTAATTCACAGCATTATAGAGAAATAGAATGTTAGAGCTAGAAGAGACCTTAGAGATCATTGAATCCATTTCATTTACAGAATAGGGAAACAAAGTTCAGAATAGTTAAGGGGCTTGTCCAAGATCATACAATCAGAGAGCAGCAGAACCCAAATCTTTTTATTTTCAGTTTGATGTTTTTCCCTGCTACTCTTTATGATGTCTTTCCTGAGACAACTCAGTATTACCCAGTCATTATCCAGAATTCCCACCTTAACTGGTCAATGAAGTCCCTTTTCTCCACTGACAGTGGATTGGAATCCAATAACATCATCAAAAACCATCTTCAAAAAAGCCTCTATTAGTTGACTTCTTGTGTGGGACCATGAGTGAGCCACAGTACAGACACAATGTCTTGGATTCCCTGCTGTGATTATTTGAGTTTCAGTGCCCTGTCATTGTTTGATTTGGTGACACTTCTCTCTTTCTAAAAGGGCTACATACTATAGATTCAGTTATAAAATTTCAAGGGAACTGTTACTTCCCTGTTTTAAAGCAGTTTGTAATACTCATCAAGATAATCAGAGACACCCTGGGGCTCACAAACACTGGACCTTGGAGTCCTGGCTTGAGATGCTTATACACCATGAGGAATCTACCCTATACTGACCTCTGAATTTCTTTCTTAGGGAGTGTTTGCCTCTTGGTTTTATATCAACCCTGGCAGATTTTTCCAGTCTTTTGTTCATGTTCTTCACCACCTGAAACATACCTTTCTGCTCTCTTTCTAGCCAAATTGCAACTCACCCTTCAAACTGCATAATTCTTCTTGGAAGCCTACCTCAGCTACTCCTGCCAGCATTGACTTCTTTTCTTTTCTTCTAACGTCTCATAGCTCTTAAAACCTGAACTATACAATTTAGCTCTTGATTTTATACTGGCTGCCCTATTCTCAGTTTCATGTATATGTATTTTCCTTTCCCAGTTAGTTTATAAAAGTTGAAGGCAGGGATCATGTCTTATCTTTGTATTCTCCCAGACATCTAGCACAGGGTACTTAATAGATACACATTGGTTGATTGAGTCAAGTCAAGAATAGCTGCCAAGTGGTTTTCTCTTATCCAAAGGCTGAGACTTTGCACAAAAGTAAAGTCCAAATAGACAGGATAATTCTTTAACACATCAGTCTATCAGTCAATCAAATGTTTATTAAGTGCCTATTATATAAAAAGGTCCTAAGTTTATAAATAGTAAGAATGAAATAATCCCTGCTCTTAAGGAGCTATCTAACTCTTAAGAAGTTATTGTCTAACACTTCAGTGGCTCCTCTTTGTAGATGAAATCATGTTGTATAGTATTGTATCTCCCCCAAACTACAGAGCCTCATTCAGTGAGATTCAGATCAAAAGAGTTTACCCTAGCCATCCACATGGGAAAAAACAAGTGGATGAAGATGCACATTACCTATAATATTTCAAGTAGTCAGATGAGTAGACAGTTTATCCATCAGATTTGTACCCTTGTATGAAAATATGTATATATTTATATATAAATAGATTCATATAGATGAAGGAACTGAGATTTAGGTTAAGCGACTTGCCCAGGATCACACAGCTAAGTAACAAAGGTGGCATTTGAACCCCCATCTTCCAATTTGAATTCCACTACTCAGGCTACTCTGGTATTCCGCCTTGCTGCAAAAAACCTTTCTTTTAAACACTAGTTTTCTGATGATGTGATTGAGTCATAAAACAAAATGATCTACAAAGAATCAAAATTGCAGTTTTTCAAAAAGTGAGTAGAAAGACTATGATGGGTAAGAACTGCTGCATATTACCAGTGATATACACAAGAGTGACATATAAGATATAATCAAAGATACTTACAACTGGAAAAGGTGGTGGGTGGACCTGGTTGTAAGAGCAGGGAATGACAGATGG
Organism: Potorous gilbertii; assembly: GCA_028658325.1. NCBI lineage: Eukaryota > Metazoa > Chordata > Mammalia > Diprotodontia > Potoroidae > Potorous > Potorous gilbertii. Next base: position 317,696,266 of record CM053769.1, read on the forward strand.
ACTGCTCAAGGTCTACCGTTATGACTGAAATATAAAACCCAAACCAAACCAAAAGAAGGTCTGTATCATGTTCATATTGCTTTCCTTCTGAGATTATCTCCAGTTTACTCTTATTTGTACGTAGTTGTTTGAATGTTGTCTCCCTGGCTGGGTTATAAGCTTCTTAAGGGCTGGGACTATTTTTTTTTACCATTCTTTGTATCTTCAGTATGTATGTCATAGTGCCTGACACATAGTAGGTACTTAATAAATGCTTATTGACATAATTAAAGTAAGATGCGCAGGGTTTATGGAAGGATATGGAAAAGATTTCCAATGGAAAAGACAGTGTGGTTGGGTTGCGATCAGCACTGAGGGAAGTATTAAACTACATTTTGAGATCATGGATTTATTAAAGAAAATAATTGGGGTTAAAGATATGTGAAGTTTTGGTGATGATGGATAGGACTGACTGAGGATTTGTTACTCAGATGGCTAATTTTTGGGTGCTATACCCAATTCATCCTTTTAGAAAAGTAATACCCAAGAAATTTGAGGTGGGGAGGGATAAAGTTCATTCACAAAAAAGTTGAATGCACTTCCAACCTCATTATATTTTGGGCTTTCCAGATAAAAGACATTATTATTTTTGCTGTTGTCCTGACTATAAAACTCACTCTTCTTCTCATAGTGTAGGTGGCATTCTTAAAAGGCATCTATATCTCTGAAGGCTTTCTGTTTTTGTCAAGCATAGATTCCTAATGCTAATAAAACCTCCACCCTGAATGGACAGGTTCTCAGCCTCTTGTTGAGTCACTTAAGTCATATCTGATTCTTCATGACCCCATTTGGGGTTTTCTCGGCAGAGGTTCTGGAGTGGTTTGCCATTTCCTTCTCTAGCTCATTTGACAGATAAGGAAACTGAGGCAAACAGGGTGAAGTGACCTAGCTACCTTAGCTTATTCTAGAAAAGTCATTTTATTTCAACCATAAGAGTGGATATGTTTTTTCTCCTACACTTTTATCTAGCACTTTTGTTCAGTGGCAGATGGAAGGGATGGAATTGAATCTCATCTCTTTCTTCTTTCTGACTTTTAATGATGAGAAACTAATGAATCATCTCCTTAATGTAAAGACTTTGGTAGAGAGGAAAAAGTACTGGATTTAGAGTTAGAGAATCCACATTCAAATCCTGCTTATTCTATAGTTACCTGTGTGACTTTGGCCAAGTTGTTCACTTCTCTGGGCTTCAGTTTCCATCTGTTAAATGAGTGGTTTGAACTATATATCCTCTAAGGGCCCTTTTAGCCCCAAGCCTATTATCCTATGATAGCAAGGAAAGAACTATCCCAAATGCAACGAGTTGCCTCTGGAGATAATGGGTTGTATCTCATTATTGAATGATTTCAAGCAGAGGTTGGGGGACCACTTGTCCAGATATTGTAGAGAAAATTTCTGTGAGAGGGTATAGATGAATTTTTTGGTCCCTTCCAACACTGAGATTGGGCAGTTAGATGGTGCAATGAATTGAGCACTAGGCAGGGAGTCAGGAGAATCTGAGTCCAAATTCAGCCTCAGACTAGCTAGGTGACCCTGGGCAAGTCACTTACCCATTGTTTACTTCAGTTTCCTGAACTGTAAAGTGAGCTGCAGGAAACAGCAAACTGTTCCAGTGTCTTTGCCAAGAAAACCCAAATGAGGTCTTGAGGAGTTGGATACAACTGAAAAATTATTTAACAACAACACTGAGATTCTATGAGGTGCCATATCCAAAGAGTTGGAAGTTGGAAAAACCACAGATAAAGTTCATGCACAAAGTAGAAACCAACTAGCCTCTGGGTACCTAGTATTCAGGGCACAAGTGAAATGATTCATAACCTACCTCCTCTCTCTCTCTCTCTCTCTCTCTCTCTCACATATCTTATCTATATGTCTCTAGCCATTTGTCCATTTGTTTTTCCATTTAGGTAACCACTCAATTCTTTGGGGGAAGTGCTGTGGCTTATGGTTCATGCCACCTAGCTCAGGGTTGGCCACATAGTAGGTACTTAATAATATCTGTGGCTATGTGTGTGACCTTGGGCAACTTATTTCCCACTCAGTTTTCTCCTCTGTAGCATCTTTGACATCATTCAGTGTTGGTGTTTTGTGGTTTCAGGATTCTATTAGTCAGTTTCATTAATTAAATTAAAATCTTCTAGGAAGGCAAGACTATCATCTTTAGGAAATGACTTAGATTCTTAGCATTATAAACTATTTAGGGCTGGAAGGGACCTTAAGAGATCCTGTAGAATAGAGAATGGAAACACAGATGCACTGGCTATGGTTTGGATGTTTGGGCTGCTTCTTGCCTGTTGAAAGGGCTGGTCTCATTGAAACTTTATTGCTCCAATGGATTGTGATCTCCCAAGGATTGTGATCTCTCTGGCAGCCAAGATGGAGTATCTCATTTTGGTAACCCTTCTTTTCATTCCAAATGCCCTCTTTCTTTCTTTTTCTGGGATGACAATGACTGGCTTCCTCTCTCTCGTCATTATTTTAAATAGATAGCTTTATCAAAGTCTCTCACTTTACCCTTCTGTGTTTCTCTATAAAAATAGTGTGTAAATCAGATCCTATTATCCCATTGACTTACCTTATCATTTCAGGGTTGTGCTACTTTCATTTCTGATTGTTCTCTAATTGGCAATGGCTTTATTTCTCTTACCCCCCTCTGTCAGGCTGTTAATGATCTGTAGACAAACACTTAAATGCACTAGGGGAAGCTAACTGTTTGAAGGAACCCTGCAGGGAATCCTTTTGTAAAGCAAAGAATTCTTTTGTAAAGCAGATAATCACCATCTAGCTTCTTGAGTTTTGTACATTTGGGAGGTTTCTTAGAACGAGGCACACCTGCTTTATGTATGCATCAGGAAAAAGCAAAGTTCTTATTTTAGCCTTTTCTAGGTACAGGTGAGAAGGAAAAAAAGGCAACTTGCAAGACCTTACCTGGCATGTGGGCTGCCACCTGAAGGCTTTGCTACCATCTGTCACCTGGTGGGGAGGGATCTGAAGGGAGCACTGAGCCAGAGGAAGGAGCTGAAGTTTCTTCTCTAACCTGCTCTTGCAAGGAGAAGTTGGCTTTTCCTTAGTGCATTTCTTTCTGTCCTTGAGCATCCTCAGAGCCAATGTGGAGGTAGGCAAATGTGGGACATGAGGAAGAGGGGCGTTTGCGTGTGTGCATGTGCGTGTGTCGTGAGGTCCAAACTATGAGGAGTGAGTGTGTGTGTTTGTGTGTGTGCCCTGATTCCCAGGTGTGAGATGGAGACATTGGAAGTGTGGGAGAAAGAAGCTGGAAATGTTAGGCTCCTGAGAAGGGGATACTTGGTGAATCTCATTTGTAGGTGAAATTCTGCTTTTGTTCTGATCAGTGACTTCATAGTACGAGATTACTTCACTTTCTAGAAGAGCTGTGTTCTTGAGAACTTGTGAGTCTGAGTTTTTATAAATCAAATCAGATTCTGAGTACTCTTGGGGGCATTGGCTCTTTAAGATATCTCTAAGAGAGAATGCCTTTTGCAAAGCAAAGAACCTGTTAGTCATATGAGAAATGCAAGACTTTGATAATTTGGGTTTTTGTATATTGGGTACAGCTGGGATAAACATCAGTGCCATCTTCCATCCTAAATACCTTATACCCTTTCCTAAGCAGAGATTTAATGTGGCAGAATGTTATGTGACCCAGACAATATCTCCCCTCCCTTGTCTAAATTATTAGGGCAGCTTTGGCTGGCCTATAGGGCACAGACCTGGCCTCCAGGAGCTGAATTGGGTCTGGAATCATTAAGGGTGACGTTTAGACTTCCAAGTCACCGTAAATCTGACTGAACTGACCTATTTTTCTTTCACGTAGCTGTTGTATTTTTTATGAATGGATGATGAAAAATGTAGCAAGGTCGTTTATTTTAATTTCCTTCTGACACCTGGACTCTGTGTTCTGTCGCAGCTGTCCTGCAGCTAGCTGGAAGTTTGCCTCCAATCTGGAGGGTGGCAATATCCTCCCGAATGCTGAATTCACATTTCACTCTGGGCAGAAAAGAGATGGTGGGGTTGGCTGGAGGCCAGTGTAAGGTGCTATATGGCCACATGGCAAATGGACCCTTGACTTCAGAGGGGCTCCTTTTATAGTACAGGCTTTTGGTAATGCAGACTTGATCAACAACCCTGAAAGACAACCATGGGAAATCAGATTATCAATGTATTACAGTGTTTTGGGGGGAGTAGGGGTGAGGATAGGGAGGCAGTTTGTTTGACCTGTAGCATTACTCAATCTACATAACTGTGTTACAAAAAGACTGAATGCTGAATTCATACTTCACTCTGTGCAAGAAGGCACGGGAGCTAGCTAGAGGTTGGTGGAAGAATGAGCACATAGCTCACAGACCCCTTGGTATGGTGAACCTCCTCACTACAGGCTTAGGATAATCAGCATACCTGAAAGCTAGCCAGGCAAAACTAAGTTATCAATGTATAAATAAGTGTGGGATATTTTTGGGGGTGAGGAAGAATGGGCTGACAATGTTTGACCTCTTGGATTGCTCAGCTTATGTGTTTATTGTTCAAAGGGTTCATAATTAAGCTTCCTTAGGTGGATCTATACAGATTGGCTGGCCGAAAGCAGTGGCCACAACAGTATACATCTCATTTAGGTGACTGTGGAACTAAGTTATTTAGCTGGCTGGTCTCTAAAATTTTATATAATTAAAGGATCCATATTTTGGACTCAAGGAAAATTCTAAAGGGAATGTGTCATTTTTTGAAGTTCCATAGTGCTGGGTCTGGAGTCAGGAAGACACATCTTCCAGAGTTCAGATCCAGCCTCAGACACTTACTATCATTGACCCTGGGCATGAGTGACCCACTTAATCCCATTGCTTCAGTTTCCTCATGTGTAAAATGAGCTGGAGAAGAAAATGGCAAACCATTCCAGTGTCTTTGCTAAGGAAACTCCAAAAAGGATCATGAAGAGTCAAAAACAACTGATACCTTTGCATCATCGAGGAAGGACAAAATTGAAGGCTGCATCAGAAAGCAGTTTTTCAGTAAACAAACAGATTTCACAGTCTGTTCTACTGAACCAACATTTGTTAAGTGTCTGCTAGGTATGAGTCAGGCACTGTGCTAGGTACTAGAGATACAAAGACAAAAATAAAGCAGTCCCTATTTCCAGGACCTTACATTCCATTGGGAGGAAGCCTCTAGGGACCCTGAGAGCCTTTGACATTTACACATTAGACCGGTCCCTAGCATGTGCAGGTTATTATGCTAGGTTCTATAAGGGATAGAAAGAAGTGTAAAAGTAATAGAATTTAGTCCATAGCATCGTAGATCCAGAGTTGGCAAGGGACCTCCGCGGTCATTTAAATTGACCTCATTTTATGGGTGAGGAAAGTGACTTACCCAAGGTCATACATTTATATAGTTTCAGAGCCAGGACACACACTGATGCTGTAGGATCGTTTGATCATAGATACAGAATTACAAGGATCTTCAGAGGTTGTCTAGTGTAACCTCACCATTTTTTTTGTTTGATTATTTTTCAGTCATGCCCAACCCTGTGACCCCTTTTGGGGTTTTCTTGGCAAAGATACTGGAGAGGTTTGCCATTTGCTTCTTCTGCTCATTTTACAAATGAGAAAACTGAAGTAGACAGGCTTAAGTGACTTGCCCAGGGTCATCCAGCTACGAGTGTCTGAGGCTAGATTTGAACTCAGGAAAATGAATCTTCCTGACTTCAGGTACCCATTGTACTACCTAGTTGTCTCCTGATTTTTACAGTTTGCTGATATCTCAGTAAATGCTCACTCTGAAAATTTACCCAATTGGGCTTCTAAGAGCCAACACCATCACACCCCTGTCACCTCTGTCAGGCAATGAGAAGCATGCTTGATATTTGGTCTTCTGGAATTACCGTCAGTCATCATATTGATCAGAGTTCTTATGGCTGTCAAACTTGTTTGTTTTTCAAGTGTTGTAGAAATTTATTTTAGAATTTATTGTAGAAATTGTTCTCCTGGTTCTGCTCATGTCCCTGCATCAGTTTGTACAAGCTTTCCTAGGTTTCTCTGAAACCATCTATTTCATAATTTCTTATGGCACAATAGTATTTCATTAATGGATATAAGCATCATTTTGTTAAGCCATCCCTCAATGGACACCTCCTTGGTGTTCTTGGGGTAGAGACCTAGTGGTGAATCAAAATAGCTTAAGAGATTCTTAATCTTTGTGTATGTGCACACACATGCATGTGCGTGTATGTATGTGATGAACCCCTTTTTGCCAGTTATGGAAGCCTATGAATGCCTTCTCAGAATAATGTTTTAAATACATAAAATCAGACGATTGCAAAAGAATCCAGTTATATTGAAATAATTATCAAAATATTTTTTTAAAAGTGTATTGAACCACAGGAGTTAAGAGCCCCTGAAATTCTAGTCCAATTCATTTATTTTATGAGTAAAATAATGACACTCAATGGAAGTTAGTTGACTTGTAGCAGAGCTAGGATTTGAACCAAAGTTTTCTGACTCTAAATCCTGTGATCTTTCCAACATGTCTGACTCTAGAAAAATCCAGCACTTTGTGAACTACCTTTTGATGTCAAACCTCTTCAAACTGAGCCCTTGTTGTCAGATGACAGGGGTAAAATTTGTTATCAAGTCTGTTCCCTAAGCCTTTCCAGGTTGATTACCAAGCTAGAAATTTGCTAAAGCTTGAGTCCCCAGTCCTTCCCCTCATTTCCTCTCCGATAACTCCAAGAAACCAGGGACCTCTCCATTCCATGATGAGGCCCAGAACAAGGACTTGTTCTAGGTGGAGGAAGATACATTCACATTACTGATTTGATAATGTTAAAAGCAATACAAGAGAATTCACAAAGTAGGATATGATTTAATTACATGGAGGAGATGGCATTGGATCTCGACCTTGAAAGATAAATGATTTGGAGAGTTGGGGAAGAGGGCCTTACAGAGCCAGTGAAGTCCTATATTTTGGTGGGGGTGTCCAGAATCTCCCTTTATTCTTTCACATACTTACCCATATGGTGGTTCTTGTGTGCACAGATGGTTCTTAGTGAACTTTTGGGACCCTATTTGAAGACCTCCAGTGAGGCAAATTCACATTTATGGGGGAAACTTCTCTCAAGACTCAGCAATGCCTAAAGACTTCCGGCACCTGGCTATTCCGTCATTGCGGGTGTATATGTTGGGAATGGTTTCACCATGAGGACAACTTTATTCTCTGTGTGGGGTGAGACAGAACCCTCACACTTCCCTCAGGCACACTGGTCCAACTGTAACCCAAGCAGCCCACCCTAAGGGACTCCACAAAGGAGGGAGTCCCTGCTCACCCACCTCCCCCAACCAGGTGCTTAGCATGGTGGTTTTCAGAATTGACTGGGCTAGTGGGAGGCACATTTGTAAAAGTTTTGGCTTGGAATTTAAATCTGTGCCAGTGCCTAGACTTTTTTTTTCCCTGTGTAGCCTCCTATCCCTGACTCTTAGATTTCTGAGAGCTGTAAGGGACCTTAGAGTTCAGCCCATACCTCAATAAGAATTCCTTCTATAAGATTCCTAATCAAAAAGCTGGTCATCCAGCTTTTGATTGAATACCTCCACTGAGATGAGTTTATGACTCTCTGAGGTAGCTCATGCCACATTGGGATGGCTCCAATTGTTACCAATGTTTTCCTTCCATCAAACTTAAATTTGTCTCTTTGTCCCTTCTACTCTGCCTCAGGAGGTGGTTGTAAAGACCAAATGAGATAACATATGTGAAATGCTTTGCACACCTTGATATGCTACATGAATACTGGTTGCCACTATGACACTCATCGTTCTTAATTTGATCTGTTCGACCAAATCCTAACTGAGAGCTCATGGGGTTAGATGTGGAAGGGACCTTCAAGACAACTGAGGCTTCCATTCCACCCTCCAAGTGATAGTCCTTTAGACTTTTAAAGATAGCTGTTATATCCCAATCACCAGGTTATCTTTTTTTGCAGACTCTGCACCTATAGATCCTTCAGTTGATCTGCACATGGCATCAGCTCCAGACCCTTTGACTGTATCCTGGGTACTCTTCTCTGAGTGGTCTCCAGGGATCTGTCCAATATTGTACCCTAAAGTATGCTATCAGTATCATCCCCGGCAAGTGGTTATTCAGCCTCTGAATGCCTCTATTGGCAGAGAGCTCACTACTTTAGGAGAACCTGGTTTGAAGTTCTACTTGGCAAAGTTCTTCCTTAAATCATCTTAATCCAAAATCTACTTTCCAGTAACTTTGATTCATAACTCCTACTTCTTCCCTCTATAATTGCATAGAATAATCCTATGCCCTTTTGCATATGACAATCCTTCAAATACATGAAACAGTTATTCTGTCCCCATTAAGTCTTCTGTTCTCCATTGAGAGAGGCAGCATGGCAAATATGGAAAGAACCTTGGATTTGTAAATGGGAGGTATTCAAGTTCAAATCCTACCATCCTACCTTCCCCACTTCCTAGTTGTGTTACTGTGGGCAAGTCAACTTAACCAGTTTCTTCATCTGTAAAATGGGTGTGATAATATCTGTAGTATTTAGAGCATTGTTATGAGGACCAAATAAGATAATTTATGTAAAGTATTTCGTGAAGCTTTTAAGTGCTGTATAAAAACCTGCTAGCTATTCCTAGAATCTTTAAATAGCTGGAAGGGACCTTAGAGGATATCTACATAAACACCCTCAGTTTACAGATCAAAAAATTTAGACCCTAAGAGGTTGAGACACTTGGCCAAGCTGACACTGGTCAGTAGGACTGAGATTTGAACTTAGGTTGGATGATGCCACACTAAATACTCAGAGGTTCTGGCATCTTTCCATTATATCATGCTGCCCATCATTGTTAGTGCTTCAACTAGTCTTCATTTGTTTATTTACCTATATTCTGGAGAAGACCACCCTGTCTTCTCCATGGCCATTCTTTCTAGCATGCACCTTCTTAGTACTTTCATATGCCCTATTGTCTTCATAAACATTTACTGACTACCCATCATGTACAGAGGCAATATATCTCTTATTTATGCAGTGTTAGACAAACTACAACCTAACAATCTTCTGAAGTGTGTAGTACACATGTTATTTTGTCCATTTTACAGATGAGGAAACTGAGACTTGGAGAGGTTAATTTAATTCAATAAACCTTTATTAAGGTTAAGTGATAAAACCCACTGTGGCATGGCTAATAAATGGCCAGAGCCAGGGCTTAACAACAAATATTATTAAGTGCCTATTCAACAACATCCTCTACTTAGTGCTGGGGGATATGAGGACAAAGATGACACAGTCCTTTCCCTCCAAGAGCTCCCCTTCCACAGAGTTAGATATGTGATGACTAGAACTCTTCTTGTGGTTTCTCAGTGGTCAATGAGACAGGTAGGAG
>CM053769.1:317710705-317839274 GCA_028658325.1 Potorous gilbertii
CCATCTACCCACTTGGTCAGCAAGCTAATTAATTAAATTATTTTGGCTCAGACCATTACATTCCCAAGGTATGTTTTCATTAGCAGGGCATGAGGCTAATCTTTTATTTACAGAAATGCATTCCCCCTTATCCATTATGTGCTTCCTCCCCATTAGAAAATACAGATCAACAGTACCCATCCTAGGGTTAGCCTAATCTGTAGAGCCAAACTTCTTCGTATCCTTCTTTTCCATGTTTTCTTGACTGTGCAGCATGAAGCTGAGAAAGCAATGGTCTTTGCTTTCATCACAGTGTGTTTGGGTGTGGGTGAGGAGGGTGGAGTCATTGTAGGCCCTTCAGAACTCAGTGTGGCCAGCCTTGGTGTCCCTGAGAAAGGACCGTTTGGGAAAGAATTTGGTTGGTGGGTGCGGCCCTAACAGCTTTCTCCAGGCAGGCCACCTGGGATATAGGAGGAGGTGCTAGAGAAAGCATTGTGATCTGCAACTGGCCCCTTGCAAAGGTGAAGGCTTAGTCATATGAATTTTACATTTTTAGCAGCAGAGCTGTAGGTTCATGCCAATTCCCAAATACTGTTCGGTTTGCATTTTTTTTCCCTTTCTTCAAATCTGGGACTTTTTTTTTTTGTTGTTTTTTTGTTTCTTCTTATGAACTGTGAAATAGCATTTGACACTGGGAATCTTACTTCGGCCATCCTATTTCCCCAGTCTTCCTCTGCTTCCTAACCCAGGTGGCTAACTTGGCTTTAAATACTTGTATTGCCAAGCATCTTTGCTTGGGTTCATTTGTAGGACATCTGATGTACACAGCAAAAGAGAGAGGCTGTGTGCCTAACATGGAGGACTAGGAGCTCTGCTCCCTGAGACTAGGCAGAATCAGTGAATTGATGGATGATGCAAACGAAGGGTTCAAGTTTGACTCCTGATGGAGTGTCTCAATTTTCTCACTTTTAAGACAATAGGAACAGACAGTAGTGGGGAAAGCATTGGGTAGGGAATCAAATGATTTGGATTCCAGGCCTCAAATTCACAGAATTTTAAATTTGCAAGGGACCTTAGTGATTATTTGGTCCAACAGATATTTAAAATAAAATTCCTACTAGAGTCTGCTCTGTATGTGGTCATCCGGTCTCTGAAGACCTCCACTGAAAGGGAATCCACATCTTGCTAACGCAGCCTGCCCTGCTTGGGAATGGCTGTAATTGTTAGGAAGTTTTTCCTGACATGAAGCCCAGTTGTGGTTCCAGTCACTCCCTCTGTGACCTTGGGAAGGTCTTTCCTCTTCTGTGGACCTTGATTTTTACTTTTGTAAAATTAGAGAATTGGACTAGGTAATCTCCATGACCCTCTCTGAATCTGTTATCCGTGGGTAGGTGGACTGGTAAGGAGCAATAAGGACAGTTTTCTGAATCACTTCCCTCCTCCCTTTGGCATTCATTTAGGACTGGAAAACTCAGCTTCTACCTGCTACTCAGTCTTAAAGAGAACTCATCTCATGGGTATTTTGGGGGGGGGCAAGGGAGGAGGGAACAGGAAGAAAAATATCTCTTGATGGACTTCTGTAAGAGTAGTCCTAGAAGGAAAGACTTTAATCTTCATTTAATGGGGCTTTTATTTTGTTTAAAAAAACAAAACAAAATAACGCAATAGGAAATCCCTCTCTCTTCACTAGGCTCAAAGTGGATGGTAAAGATATTTTTCTTTGGAACCATGGAATTTCAAAAAGTAAGTTTTCTTGGAAAGCTCAGGATCCTGTTTATAGCAAGAGATGGCAACCATACGCTCAGCATAAAAGAACCATGTGGTCCCAGAAAGGAGAAGAAAGTCCATTAGCCCCAAACAGATGTACAAACAGGGCTGGTGTTAGTTGGGAAGGTGGGGGTTGGGGGGAGGGTGGAAGGGACAGAAACCCTCTTCAATATAGTTGTTTTATTTTTTATACCTTTATTTATTTATTTTGAAAGGTCTATTTTTGGTGTCTGCCAGGTCTCCTTTGTAGCAAAGCCCCCTTTTCTAGAATTTCCTTTCCTTTATTAGAGTTAGAGCTCAGCTTTGTGTGGGCCCCTGGGGAGCGTGGCCAGCCGTTGGCAATTTCTCTCAGACACCCAATTACCCCCTGACGTCAATGGCGTCTCTCCCATGTCCCTTGGGTGCCTGCATTTTTTCCTTTGTAACACTAATAGCTGACTAGCTAAGTGCCTGTTATTTCCTTGGCAGAAGATTTGATTGTGTTTTGGGCTGGATACTAAATCCAAAAACTATGTAAAAATGTCAATAGGTGAGTGCACATTGATTCTGGTTAGTCACAGTGATATTTGAGCCCCTTTGGGGACTCTGTCTGGGGAAGTATTTTACAAGAAAGATAATATAACAGAAAATTACTGGAGCTCCACGGGTCTCTGGTGGATTTCTTAGGGGCCTGCTAAGTTTCTGTAGAATCAACAAATGCTTTATTAATCTAAATTTGTGGTTTTGTTCTTTATTCTTTTCAGAAGGTTGGAGTTTTAATGATGAAGCTCTGATGGCGAGGGGTTGGGCTGTTGCAGGCCTGCACTTTGGCTGACTAGCGAGGGAGCCCTGGCTGTGTAATGAACTCCCAGTGGATTGTGGGAGTAACGCGGCGCTGTTTCTGTGCCTGCTTCCCAGGGAATGTCGAGCAGCCGCTTGGCCCGCCGCTTGCCAGGCCGAGGTCTGTGTGAGCAGATAAAGTGGAGGGACTGAGGGACTGGGTAACAGCTGTGCTGGGCCGGAGCTGACTGGGGGAGGCTGATAAGGGCCAGGCAAGGAGAAGGAGCGGGCATCATGGCACCGCCAGAAATCTGACAGGATATCACAACTGGCAAAGAAAGTTAAACACAACTGGTTTGGGGGGATGGGAGAGGAGAGCTGTTGAGAAAGATAACGGTAATTGATTGAATCAAAGTAGCAGAGCCGGCTTGTTTTTCCTTGGCAATTAATTTTTTTTCCTTCCCCTCTAATTTCCAAACCTCGAGTATCCTCCAGTCCCAGGTTGCGCTGTGTGAAGACTGCACTCGCAGATGATCGACACATGCCCTCCTTGCTTTAGGGGTGGGGGTGTGGTTATGGGGTGGAGGGTGGGGGTTCAAGGAAATCTGGGCCAAGAAAAGACACAGTTAAAACCACACACATGCGCGCGCACACACACACACACACACACACACACACACACACAAGAATGCACAAAGAAAAGAAAAGAAAACCCCACTGAAAAGTTAAGGCTGTGTGACTCCAGGAGCTCATCTGATCTTGCTATGGAAGGGAAGGGGGAAGAAATCAATGTCTTTGTAAGATTGCTGGGCTGCGTATTTCCTGGCTGTGCTGGACAATGAGCCCATCCAGTCCATACTCACACACCAAATGATATTGCTGGTAGAGAGAGAACCCATAATGGAATGGTAGTTTAGGCTGTATACAGATGTGTGTGCGCCTCCCTGGCTTTTCTTCATCCTGTCGACCCTCTCCTTTTGTGCCTTGTAACTCAATCCACACACAATGGAAAAGTGTGAGAGAGATTCATGTCACTGGTGGCTTGTGCATTTTCTACCATAGCTAAGTCTTTTAGCTAGCCTTTTGTTTGCTTACAGGGAGCACGTTCCTTGTCCTTCCCTCTACTTCCCCCCGTCATGCTTGCATACATGTTCATGGAAACTGCATGTCCACCCACATGCATATGGACATATGCATACCCTGCTATGACTCTGTACTTGCTTACAAGGATCTCTGCTTTCCCCCAAGCCCCAGGGGTCCCCATTTGGTTGTACCCTGATGAAACCTAGAGAGAGACCCTGGATTTGAGGGAATAAGATGCTTTAAAAATACTGAAGTCTTTTGAAATTAGAATCAGTGAGTAATAAAATTGTGTGTGAGCCCAGCCTGCAGGATGCAGGACACCTAATAACTAGTAAACATAAAAAAACAGGAGAGCAAGAGAGAAGTTTCCTGGTTGAACAGACATGGTGCTTAACATGTAGTGTTGTACCCTGCTTGGTAGGTAATTAGTACTTAGGAAAAGGAGTCATCCCCTGTGGGTTGTGACGCCATAGATCTAAACTTACATTTTTTAAATGGACTTTTTTCTCCCTCTCCCCCTGAGCTAGCTCCTTACCCCATCCTGTGAAGTTTTCTTGTTCTCCCCGCCCCCTTGCCATTCCTGGGCACTGCTCTGGAAATTCTGCTTTTGAGGAAAAAATAAATGGGTAGGGTTGTTTTTGTTTTTTAAACCAGGCTCTGAGGATGCTCAGTGCCTGGTTCTTGGACTATGCTTTCTTCTGACTCCTCCAATGCCAACCTAGGCAAGTTGGTAGTGCTTTGATGCAGGGACAGTAGGGAATCCTGTGAAGCAGAGGTGATAGGTCTCTGCTTTTGGGAATGACAGCTGGCATCCTGGCATCTTTCCACCTTGAGTGACATAGGTTCATAAAATTTTTCTGTTAGAAGGGTCTTTAGAGATCATCTAGCCTTCCACCCCATCCCCAGGCCTCTCACCAATTTGACATGAGTTTTATGTTAAACTCAGTGATACTGTTTTGGGTTATTACCAACATCTGAACCCAGCATTGTCATCCACTCCCTATTAGGGAAAAGGGTCAGTGTGTGAGGTAAGATGAGAACTTATCAGGACAGTGTCCCTGAGGTTAAGAGCTAGAATACGTGTGTGTGTGTGTGTGTGTGTGTGTGTGTGTGTGTGTGTGTGTGTGTGTAAATTGGGGGTGTGTATGCCTTCCCACACCTGCTTTGGATGGCTAATCCTTGGGCTAGTCTCTGGACTTCAAATTACACTCTTCTTGTTTCCTCCAGTCAAGCTTCAGTGGGTGAGGGTATGGAAACAGGGCTTTTGTTGACTTTTTCAGCCATCAAAGCTTCAGGTTCCACCTCCCCTCCTCCCCCCACCCTGTTTCCCCCTCCCTTCTCTGAATCTCTGGTCCTGAATGAACTTAGCCCTGGCAGCTGTTTTTTTTGAGGGGGAGGGGACCTCTGAGAGGGAAAAAGGGAGCCCATCCTTTGTCCCTCTGTGGTAAGGGCCTGCTCGGCAGGGAGGCAGGGCTCCTACATTTGCTATTCCACTTTAGAGGGTACCCTGCCTGAGGTCAGCAGAATAATGAGCCGGGGTCACCAGTCCTCTCCAGGGAGGACTTTCTACCACAAAGCCTTACTCTGATGGTACACTGGAGGAGGGAGTGGGGAGAAGGTGAGGGATCCTAGGTGCTTCTACTGGGGAGTTTGTTGGGGAGGTGAGGGAATTGTTCAGGGGTTCACTGTTTCAAGCTGGTCTAGGAACTTGGGAGCTGAAAGGCCAATTATGGCAGGGTTTGGCTCTTAGCCTCCTACTTGCTGAATCCATTGGATGGGGAGAAAGCCAGAAGTCTGGTTTTTTGGGGCCAGTGATTCAGAATCTGTTGATAGAGGGCCTTTTTGTACCAGATTTGTTTTATGCTTCTATGCCTGTGCCTACGTTATTGAGTCCTTCTTAGATTATGATTTTGGTTCATGAGTCTTTACCTCAGATCCCAGCTCATATTCCTTATAGTTCTCTCCTTGGGTGTTTTGTTTACTCATCTGAAAAATAAAGGGTTTGGTCCAGATGACTTCTGAGTTCCCTTCTAACTCTAAATCTGTGTTCCTTTAGGAATACCCATCTTAAATGGTGAAACTTTCTATTTCCTAGTACCACAACCAGGGTGGGACAACCAGGGCATTGAGTCAGCGTGCTAATATTAGGAATGAGTGCTTCCTCACATGTCTAGCCTCCTTCTCATCCTGAGGGTCCCACTGCAGTAGCACCTTTCTCCTGGGACCCACCTTCTCCTACCTCTTCGTTCATCTGCTTCCTCCTAGCATAAGGGGCCATCTGCTTTGAGGACACTGCCTGAAGTCTCTAGGGGATGTGCTGACTCTTCTAGTGCAACTGCCTCCTGGGCAGAATGTGTTCTGTATACTCATCTCCCCCAACCCTAACCAGATCAATGAAATGGACCCTCATGTAGGAATAAATAGTTCTGGCTTCTCCTCCTAGTGCCATATGGAATAGGTTTCTTTCTTAAGATGAAATTAAAATGAGCTTGTTTGGGAATTTTCTCTGTTCCTGCCTTCCTAGGCAGAAGCACAAAGATCTCTTTTAAAAAAATAATTTAATTTTTTTCAGTTATATAGCATTTACTTTTCCTCTTACTCCTCCTCCCCCATGACCCTCCCACTCCCCCAAAGAAAATGAAAACCTTCGTAATAAATAGGCATAGTCAAACAAAACAAATCCCAACATTGTCCATGTTCACAAATACATGTTTCATTTTGCAAAGTAGCCCATCACTTCCCTGTCAGAAGGTGGGTAGCTGTTTTCCTCATTGGTTCTGGATACAGTGTAGAGTAGTAGTAAGAATGCCAGATTTGCAGTCAGAGGACCCGGATTTGAATCTGAGCCGTGATGATATGTTCCCTGTGTGACTTTTTAGCAAGCCACTTAATGTCTCTGGGCTTTTGTTTTTCCTTTGATAGAATGAGGAGGTTGGATCACATGATCCCTAAGATCTGTCCTCACTCTAAAGACTATTGTTGACATCTTCCATAAAACCTTCTCTAATTCATCCCTTCTGCCTAACTGAGGAAGTATAGCCTTCTCTAGCGACATTTCCTCTGCACTGTTCCCACGGATCTTGTATCCCTTATAGTTTTATTGATGTGTGTATGTTGTATATCCCTGCTAGTCAGTTTGTCAGTAAGCATTTATTAAAGACCTAAGATGTGTTAGGCACTGTGCTAAAAGCTGAGAATACAAAGAAAGCAAAAGATAGTCCTTGCCCTGGAGGAGCCCTGGAGGACTGGGACTTGTCTCATCCAAGCTTTGTATCTCTCCCAGTGCCTTAGCATAGAGCCCCTTAAAGTTGTTAAATGGAATCAAAGGGGGTTATACCTAATTTAGGATCTTAGGATCAAAAATCTAGAGTTAAAAGAGGCTTTAGTGACAATGTGGTCCAGTTTCCTCACTTAAGAGGAGGTAACTGAGACCCAGTGAGTTAAATGACTTGCCCAAGGTCCCATAAGTAGTAAGTATGAGAAATAGTATTTGAATCCAGGTTCTCTGAGTCCAGGGACAAAGGTTATCTAGGGTTGTGTTGGAGCCAGCTCCAACCTGAGTCCAATGTTAGATTTTTGTTTTTTTAAACACTTTAGAAGTTGACAAACACTACAGATCAGGGCTTGATTTATTGTTGTGTTGATTGTCAACACTTGAGAAAATGATGGAGAAAATTGCCAATATTGCAGATTCAGTTGAAAAGTATGTTAGGGTGTATTTTCATGCATGTATTCCTTCAGTCATTTATTTGGCAAGCCAGTTGTTAAACATGGCTCCCAAGCACAGCTTTGGGGAAAGTGATTTGCTGAAGGTGATAGGACTCATAAGTTACTGAGCCAGGACTTGAAACTGAGATGTTATGGCTTTTTGTCCTGGGTTCTTTTATACTATATACTATGCTGACTGTGTCCCTATGCCCAACCTTTTTGTAAAAGATTGGAAACCTTTGTTTCTTCTAGGTATGTATTGGAACAAAAAACCTCTAGGTTGGAGGTATTGTAGGGAGGCTTCAGAGAACACTGATTGCAGGTGCAATTATGATGCCAGGTAGTTCAGCTTGTTTCACCTGAAGGGGTAGTAGTGTTACAGGGTGGAGGTATGTCCTTGGAGAGTGATACTAAGATAACAGGACCCTAGGGGTGATGGAGGATTGCAAAGTAAAGCCTGGCAATGGTGGTCACCATGGAAAAGAAGTATGATCTGGGAAGGAAGTATGCATATTCTCCAATAACTTGCCTTCCCCAATAGATAATGATAGCCTAGGGGCACTACCTCTTCTCTCCTAGCCTATTCATAGTTCTGGATTTTTCTTTTCTCTTCCAGGGCCCAGCAGATCTGATTTCTTTACTAGAATTTCTAGCAGCACCTCTAGTAGATCACTTTGTACCATCCTGGTGTGCAAGATGTTCAGGGATAGTTTCCCACTATTGGCAATTTACCTTAGATGGAATTTGGCCTCTCTTCCATTGAAATGAGTAAACTGTATCTTCATGTTGTGGAATCTCCTCAGTATTAGTACAATCATTTCCATGCCACTATGGTACCTGTTTCCCAGAACCCCATCTTTTATTTAGCCTTCAAGGAGCTCACTATTCCCTACCCCTCAAACAAAATTTATATTAGACACTGGAATTTCTAGTTTTCAGCTCTATTCTTATACTTCTGGTAGGGATGAGCTTATTTAAAATTTTTTTTCTGAATTTAATAAATACCACATAAAATATTCATGTAGAAAGTAGAAAAGAAAAAGGATTACCCATTGAACTGTGAATCTCCATTACATACAGTTTGATTTTCTAAGTACAGTGTCCCCAAATTCTTAGTTCAGTTTTAAGTTTTAATGGAGTTTTGGGACACTTTGTGTATAGTAAATCCAATGTGTAACTTTCAAAGTTGTTCTCCATGTCTGTTTACTTCTGTTCTCTTCTATGCATTTTTAAATGCTTCAGCAAACTTCCTTCCTTCCTTCCTTCCTTCCTTCCTTCCTTCCTTCCTTCCTTCCTTCCTTCTATATTGCTACCCCACTTTGTCTTCTAAGTCCTCTACCATCTCCCCACAAAAAACTTGAAAAAAGGGAAAAACTGTAACATGTATTGGCCATATCTAAAAATGTATTTTTTTATTCTGCACCTTGAATTCATCCCCTCTTTGTCCTGAGGTGGTTAACAGTTTTCGTCTCTTCTCTTGAATTGTAGTTGATCCTTGTGTTGATCAGAGTTCTAAAGTCTTTCAGAGTTGTTTTTCTTTACAATGCTGTTGTTTTCCTGATCCTTCTAACTTTACTATGATTCAGGTCAAAGAAGTCTTTTCATTTTTCTTTGAAACTTTCTCTTTCATCATTTCTTATAGCATACTGATATTCCGTTACATTCCTATCTGTCTGTCTGTCTATCCATCCATCCATCTATCTAATCCAACTGTCTGTCTATCATCTATCTGTTTGCATGTTGTTTTCTCCATTAGATTATGAGCTCCTTGAGGGCTTTTGCCTCTTTTTGTATCCCTAGTGCTCAGCACACCACCTGCCACATAGTAGGTGCTTTATATATGTTTGCTGATTGATTGATATGCCATAATTTGTTCATTCATTCCCTAATTGGTGAATACCTCCATAGTTTCCAGTTATTCTTTACTAAAACAAAAAGGTCTATAAATGTTGTTAGACTTAATGGGTTTTTTTTCTAGAGGGAGCTTTCTGAGAATCTGATCTCTGAAATATTGACTGTAGTTCTAGGCTGACTCTAGGGCAAATTTCTGAGGAAAGTTGGGTCATATGATTTAGATGCCTTTCTTACTGAGCTTCAGGAAAAGGGGTATTTATAAGACCTTTAAAATGAGGTCAGAGATACTCAGTTTCTAGACTCAGTTGTCCCATTCCATCCATACCTCAGTTGGATGAACCAAAACAAAATGTTTATTAAAAGTTAACTAGTTTTCCAGCAAAGTGTTTGGTTGTGAAGATATATAAGATCAGGCCCCTACCCTCAAGGTGCTTCTAGTTCACTTACTTAGTTTTTCTGGACAGGAAGCTCTGGGGAGGTATGTATATGGGGGCCCTCAGAGAAAAGCTCTTTGTTAGTTAATGACCGAGTAGGAAGCAGGCCTCACTAGCTTTACTCATTGACTCAAAGTCTTAAAATAATTTTGGGTTCTGTTGTCTCTTAACTCCCACCTCCTTGGTGAAGCCTTTCCCTTGTACTCCAACCTGCGTTGATCTCTCCCTATCCTGATAGCTCATATCAAGTATTGTCTCCAATCATACACTTTGCTTATTGCTATTCACTCCATCTCTAGAATGTCAGGGTTGGACCAGATAATCTTTAAGGTCCTCTCTAGCTCTGTTCCTTTTATATTTCAGTATAGCCCTTGGTTACATAATGTCCTGTACCTTTATGTGTTTCACCTTGCATTTATCTGGTATATGTTTTGGGCATATCTACGTATATACATTTTGTCTCCCAATAGCATGTAAGCTTCTCGAGGCGCACAGACTGTTTCCTTTTTGTGTCTGTGGTGCCTAACACAATACCTGCCATGTAATAGGTGCTTAATAAATGTGTGTTGATCGATTCACATATGTTGGTTTCATTCCTCCAACGTGAGGAACCGTGAGCTTCTTAAGGGCAAGGGACCATGTCTTCTAATTCTTTCGTCTTCTTCCAGAACCAAAATACTAAGCTGAATTCTCAGCAAGTCCTTGTTGAGTTGAGATGAATGGTCTCTTCAGACAGAAGTGACCGAGAAGGTGAAGCCATTTTTATTCTTTGTAGTTTTCAAGTTCAAATACAGGACCAATGAGTTGGCCTTTAAGCGTATGGTTTCTTGGTCGATCATGGTTTCCAGTCACACCAGTTATTCTTAATGAAATACTCTAGCTTCTCCCACCTCTAATAAGAATAACTCAGATTTCTAGAGCATGTTACAAAATTATTTCCTTATAACATGCTGTGAAATCAGTATCTTCAAAACTGATGAGCTCAGAGAGTTGAAGCCACTTGTCCACAGATGCACAGCTAGTTAGAGACAGAATTGAGACAGAGACTGGCCTCTGGTGCCAAGTCTAGCACTCTCCTGCTATACTATGCTGCTACTGTAAGAGACTGAGAAGAGGCCTCATATGTCCCTAAGGCCAGCAGTGAATACCACTGGGTCTCAAAACTGTGAAGGAAGTAATCAATTATCTCAATCAGATATTTTTGCTGAGAGTTGGAGCCATTGGCTACTACAGGAGACTTCTCCTGCCTCCTCATGTTCCCAAGGGTTCTGAACAAGCAAGACAGGAAAAGGTACACATAAGCCTTGTGACTCCAGCTTGAGTTCATTTTGTTTTCAGCCCTCCTGGCTCTCTCTCACGCTATCTCTCTGTCTGTCTGTCTGTCTGTCTCTCTCTGTCTCTCTCTCCCTGTCTCTCCCCGCCTCCCTCTCCCTTCCTCCCTCTCTCCCTCTTCCCTTCTTTCTTTTTGTCTCTGTCTGCCCTGTTCCCTTTTCTCTCTCTGTGTGTCTCTGTATGTTTCTGTCTGTCTGTCTCTTGGGCTCTCCATCTCCCTTCCATTTGCAGTACCAGCAGCCTCCCATTGGTCTTGCCTTCCCTCTTCTCAGACATCCTCTCCAGGAATAAAACACTCACTCAGACCTGAGATGCTCAGGGAAGGGAAGCCCCCAGAGCCCTTCTTTCCTAAACCTCGTAGACATGTTTCTTTGCCCTTCATGGCCCCAGGGAGTAGGTCTTCATAGTTTGGAATGGACCTCCTTCCTGGAATGCTCTCTGGCTTGTGGGCCAGAGAAGAAGGGGATCAGGAGCACCTCTGTTTTGCCTGACTTCCTGTGGGAGTGTTTCCTGAGAGCCTTGGATTGTTGGCACTAATGTCTCTCCCACTCCGCCTGGAGAAAGCTAGCCTGCTATTGAGGAAATTGGCCCATGCTCTTTCTTGCCTTTGTATAGACCTCCTTTTCAAAGCTGGTGGCAACTGCTGCTGCTCCTCAGGGAAGGAGGGAGGGAGCAAACTCCTTGGGCATTTGGCACATGCCCCTGGACCATAAAGAGACGGTCTCTCTTTAGCTCCCCTTCCTCCCTCTATTCCCCCTCCTCCCCCTTCCCACCTCCTCTCACTCTATTCCATTGTGTAGATAGTCTCTCAGATGTTCCTTGTTTTTCAATCTCTCTGGGGCAGTGGTTCTCAAAGTGTTGTCTGCTGGGCAATCTCCTGTAGTATTAATGCCTATAATGCTGCCTATACTTTTGTTTCTAGCATGAATAAATCATTTACTTACGATATTGAATGAGAATTAGACATTGGTGTTTTATCTAAAGCAATGTCAACCTTCCCATTCATTGTTCATTTTTTATTTTTTGTCTGGGTGGGAGGAGCTTTGTGGGGTTGACAGGTCATTGGATCAGTGAGCCATAGGGTCTTGCAGCGTGATGCTGTGGGAAATCCAGTAGATTGGGAGTTCAAAGTCTTTAATTCTAGTCCAGGCTCTAGCAAGCTGAGTGCCTTTGAGCAAATTGTTTAGGCTCTCTGGGCTTCGAGCTTTTTCCTCTGTAAAATTCTTTTGAACACAAACATTCTAGGATTCTACTAAGGATTCTGTTGACCAGAAAAGTTTGACAGCTAAAGGTGACACCAATTCAATCAGTCAGTCATTAAGCATTTTTTTCAAGCACTTATGATATGCCAGGCCCTGTGTGAAGCATGGGAGAATATTAAGAAAGGTAAAAGACAATCCTTATCCTCAAGGATCTCATAATCTAAAAGGCTTGGATAGTGGGGCACGTAGCTGAGGGCACCCTGGGATGACAAATTGGTTCTGTTGGCTCCTTTGCCAACAGGTTAATGGAATTCCAGGACACTGGACCCTATGGGTTTGACCTCAGGGACACTGAGGAAAATGACCCACTCTTCTGTGCTCTTGAGATTGAGTCAACCACTGTAGGTATTCTTATTGACGGTCTAGTCTGTGAACTCTTGGGGGTTTGGTGGACATGAGAGAGGACATGATTCTTCTATGGGGTATTAGTCATCCAGTTTTTCCATCAAGTGGGGTTACTTGGAAGTGGAGGTCCCAGGCCTTAGAAACCTATCTTCTCTTTAACTTTTGATCTTTTCCGAATTCTAGATGGGGTAGGGGAGCAGAGAGAGTGATTTTCCTTGCATCCCTCCCAGACATCCCCTGTCTCTGTTGACTGAGAACCTCTACTGTGTGACTTTGGATGTAGAGAGCCCTGTAGGGGTCTTGAAAGAAAAGGATGTTGAGAAAGGGGGTTGAGGTTCATAGGCTATAGGGAGCTTTTTTTTCTCTACAACCAGAGTTTGGGAAGCAAATGTTTCCCTGATATGTAATAAATTCTTGTCTTTCCTGTAAAAACTGCCACCACCAACAAAAATTCCTAAAGCAGGCATAAGTATTCTCCACCCACCCTTCTTTTCCTATTTCTAAGTGTTCTTTTTGCTCTCCTTATTAGTTCCCAAATGGATATTTTTTTCCCCTTAAGTGAATTGTCCTGATTTCAAGGGATAGCTATTTCCACTGCCTGGAAGTCCCAGTGTAGCTGAAATATGGTGTTTCAGTCTGGATTGTCTGAAATCCATGGGACA
The DNA here is from genome assembly GCA_028658325.1 of Potorous gilbertii. Lineage (NCBI taxonomy): Eukaryota > Metazoa > Chordata > Mammalia > Diprotodontia > Potoroidae > Potorous > Potorous gilbertii. Next base: position 317,723,891 of record CM053769.1, read on the forward strand.
GACAATGACTGTTGCAATCTTAAGTGTTGGTGGGATACTGGCCTGTGTGATCTTTCACACTGGGCAAGGGTTGGCCAATGTGAACTCTTTCAACTGTATGAATTGATTATTCTTAGTGAAATAAAACTAAACATTTATCAATATCAGTTGATAAATTCCTTTGCAGGGAATAATCCTTCTGAATAATCTTTGAGGGTTAACTTGTATATCTCTATTTAGTTTCATAGGATCATAGAGTTAGAGCTGGGTGGCTTAGAGGTCATTAAGCCTAACCTCCTAATTTTACAGGATTAAGGATTTTAAGAGGATACTGAGGCACAGAAAGGTTAAGGGTAACAAAACTGGTAATGGGAGGCTAGTCCAGAGCTCTGACCCACTATACATACCAGTGTGCTTCAAGTTCATTCTTTCTCTTTCAGTCTGTTTCTCTCTCTCTGGTGTTTTGCCATTCCCAAATCACTAGCTTGCTAACCCTAGTTAAAAATGTCTCTATATTGAAAGACTGTGCCCATCTTTTCCAAGATGAATGAAATTATATTTACAATCCCTTCTCTTCTCTGCCTCTTGGAATCTCTACCTCCCTTCAAGGCTCAACTCAAGCATTACATCCTATATAAGGCTTTTCTTGATTCCTCCAGTTAGAAGTATCATCACTTCCATTCCCTCCATCCTTTACTTTGTAGTTATTTTCTATTTAATTATTTGTATACCTGTATTACCACTAGTAATACATATCTTTGTCTTTGTATCCCCAGGTCCTACCATGGTGGCTGGTACTCAGTAGGTACTTAATAGATGCTTCATGAGAGGTTTGTTACCCAGTGCCTGGCACATAGTAGGCACTTACTAGAAACTTGTTGGCATAGTAGAACAATGCTGAATTTGGATCCAAAGGACCTGGATTCAAATCTTGGATCTTTTGTTTACTACCGATATGACCATGGGCAAAATGAGTCATCTCTCATTTTTCTTCATTGGAAAATGAGTAGGTGGGCCTAACTGACTTGAGGTCTCTTCTAGCTATTGAACTATGAACTGAATTTAAGGATTCCTCCTCTCCACCCCAACCCCCATTTCTAGAACCAGCTCTAATAAGGTAATAGAGGGTATAAAACTTGTTAGATTTCCCTGTTTTATGAGAGAGTGAATTCCTATGATGGTTTTTTTCCCCTCTTTTCAAATGTTCCAACTGACCCTTTCTGCTTTCAGAGATTTCCCTAGTCCTTGTCCTGAGCAAGTTATTTGTATTGCATTTTAAAAGTCCATATTGCAATATTAGCCATCACTGTCTGCTGTGTGGAAAAAGGGGGGTTTGCGTTTGAAGTTTAATCATGCCTCTACTTAAGCTCAGTCCCTGGGCAATCCTTTTTTCTGCCGCTGAGCTCAAACAGCCAGTAGCCAGGTTTGATCCGCTGCCCCATGGAGCAGTGCCCTATGTGAATTGGAAGGTTTTTCTCTCAACTGGGGAGGCTTGCAAATAAAAAAGTAGCCTTGGGTCTCCAGATCTCTCCTTCCCCGGCAGTTCCTGGGGACCTGCCTGCAGCAGTCCTGACCACCCCTGCCGAAATCCTAGCAGGCACACTGCCTCTGTCCCACCACCATTCCCTTTCTTGACATCCTTCTGTCCTCTTCTAGATTTGGTCATCCTCCTGGGCCGGAGGAGCAGGGTTTGGGAGTCCCAGAGTCCTGTATGGCCCTGGGGTCAGAGATGGGGGAGGAGGCAAAAAAATATATATATAAATGAAAGGGGAGCAGTTTGTAGGGAACTAGCGCTCACTGGGGAAACAGGAGCCCCAGCAAGAGAAAACCTGGTGGGGGCCTTCCAAACTTTTTTCCTTCTCTTTCACTACATGACTCGGAGGATGCGGGCAGTAATTAAAGGCCCCCCTAGTTCCTCATTTTCTGTGCCTATGTCTTTGATCTGGTTCATGTCGGGCAGCTATTTTCATTGTCCTGCCTTTCCTTTCTTCTCACTCACAGGCCTCTTTGATGGCAGAAATGATGATCTTTAATTCCAAAATAGGAGATGGGCTAGGAGATAGTGTTACTGGTCTTACATAATGCATCTTTCACATCTTATTTTTAAACTTGGGCATAACAAGAGGTTGGCAGAGGCCGGGCTGGACATTAACCCGTGAGGGCTGAGAGGTGATTGCCTGTCTCATGGTACTATTGGGGATTGGGGGTGGGTAGAGAATAGTGAGTCAGCCTGGTGTGAATGAAAGTTACTAGAAAAAAAATTTTATAGGCTGTATCTAAATATAATCTGGAGGGATTTTTTTTTCTCTAATTGTTCCCTTATGACAAAAAATGTGCTGAGAAAGAAGAGTAAAGCTGAGACCGAGATTCTGACTGGCTGTGCCCATTGGCGCAGTGGGAGGGGAGTGCGCTGTTTATTAGTGTATGTTAATAAACTATGAGGGACAGGCCCCAGCAGGTGGCATATGAACAGATAACTCAGGTAGCAGAGATGAAATGGAAGCTATTAGCCACATTAGGAGAAAGAGAGACATGGGACATTTATTGTGGTCTTGAATTCCACGTTGTCCCTCCACGTTTGTCCTGTCTGCTCTTCATCTCCATTTTAAAGTGTTCATCAACAAGTATTTATGAGCACCTATATAGCGCAGGGCATCACAAAGGGCATGTCCCTTCTCTCTGGATATCAGGACCTCTGCTGGAAAAAAAGGGGCACTGGATCTAGTGATCTCTCTCTCAGGTGCTTTCCTGTTGTAAGGAGCTGTGATTTTAAAGAAGATGTATAATTTTTGCCTTAAGAAAGCTTATGATCCAACAGAGAAAACAGAACAAGGATAAACAATGATACAGGAAAATATCCGCGATGTGCTAAATTTGACAGGCCCTAGTGTCATGTGATTCTTCTAATGGGAAAGAAAAGACACCTGTGCCTGAAATCAGAAACTCCAAGTTTACTTTTTGGCTCACTACTAATGTGATTCTGGACAAGTCATCTCGCTGTCTCAGTCTCAGATCCCTTGTTTGTAAAAGCAGAGGTAGAGATACAATTACCTCTAAAGAGGCTTCTTCTGGTTCTGATTTTAATAGGATGAATTTTTGATCTCATGAATTTAGGGTTAGTTTTTTCCATGAAAGAGATTGCAGTACATCCATGCTTGCCATACTGTATGACCCTTTTTACTCTGGGAAAGATGCTATGGGTGGGGGGCGGTGCAGAGTGGTCATGTTTGACCTGTTGGGGAGCTCCCTCATTCTCTTGATATTACGTAGCTACCAAGGAAACACATGGTCTGTCCATCAGTTATCTCTTACTTTCACCAATGTGACTGGCAATATCCAAACATAAACATTATATTATTATATATTATGTTTATATATATCATTATATATAAATATATCATGAATATTGCTTAACATTTATATAGAGTTTTAAAGTTTATGAAATTGCTTTGTACATACATGATTTCCTTTGAGTATCATAGTAGCACTGAGGTCAGTCACTTATAAGTATTATTCCAATATTGCAGGTGAAGAAACTGAGGCATGGAGAGTTTAAATGACTTGTCTGGAATCACATAACCACTAAGTTCTTGATTTAAGCCCAGATCTTTGCATGTTCCAAGATACCAGAGGCATCGTGTCTTTCCATGACACCAGGCTGCCTCTTAGAATGGTGGAGGAGTTGCATCCTGGGTACTTCTTTCCACCTTTCCTGAAAGGGATCCTGGGATATAAATTAAATGCTAACAGAAGTGTCCCTGGCCTGGCTGGATTGGAATATTTCTTCTATCCATTAAAGTGTTGTCTAGGGCTGTTGCCAGTTAGTTTTTGCATATCTTGGATTTTCTTTAAATATAAATTGAGCCCCAGGAAAAGTTCAGCTTTCTAAAAGCAGGGTAGCAGAGTGTGTGTGTGTGTGTGTGTTTATTTGGGAAAAAGAGAGGAAAGTGTTCTTTAGCTCAGATAGCATGGGAGAAAAGCTAGAGGGCCTTCAATTCATTCATTGCTGAGGGCAATTGACCTCATGTGGTTGCCAGAGAAATGTGAAAATAGAGAAGATCCTTGTTTCTAAAAGAAATGGGTCTAGGGACTTCACTCTTATGGGCCTTTGGCAACACCTTGGTGGAAGGAAGAGAGGCCAAAGGTTTGTTGGCTTTTCAAGGCAGAAATTATTTATTTGCCCTCTCTTGCCTCTTTTAACTTTATATCCTGAATACCAGCAAGCTTTCACCAAATGAAGGGGAGCTCCTTAATTGAATCACAAGCTTGTCCTGTTTGGATCCAGTGGTATCATTTGAATGCTGAGGTCTGTCTACCACCTCCTGGTCAATTCCTCTCCCTTCTTTGCGAGCCCCTCCTGCTTTCAGTCTCTAAGTCCCACCTAAGGCCAAGGAGTCCAAGTCCTCATTGTTTTGCTGCTTTCAGAAGGGACACACAAGGGCTGTATTTTCTTGGTGGGGCACGTCCAGTTTGCACACAAATCTGCTTTGCTCAGGGCGTGTGGCACTCAGCAGCTGGGCCTCTGAGCTCTCCATCCTGTGTTACTTGTCAGTACTCCTTTCATTTATGGGCCCTCACTGGGCGACTGATAGAGGCTTCGAGTTGGCGGCTGCTTTGCATTAATCATGGGGAGACAGGGCTGCTGGAATAGGGGGGGTAGGTAAGGGTAGAAAGAAATAGATTACCCTTATCAGGTGAGAAGAGACCAATCTGTCTTTGGTGGAGTAGGAATAGGGCAAAGTGTGTTGGCTTCAGCTTATGTGTATCTGATTTTACCTGCCCGGGGCAGCTCCCTTTTAAAAATTTCAGTTGTATCTAACTCTTTGTGACCTCATTTGAGGTTTTCTTGGCAGAGATACTGCCAAATTTGCCATTTCCTACTCCAGCTTGTTTTACAGATGGAGATATTGAGGCAAATAGGGTTGAGTGACTTGCCCAGGTTCATACAACTTATAAGTGTCTGAAGTCAGATTTGAATTCAGGTCTTCCTGACAACAGGGCTAGTACTCTATCCACTGTGCCAACTACCTATCACTCATGTTGGAGCCCTTGGCTTCAGCTTATGATATGTGTCTGATTCTGCCTGCCTAGTACAGCTTCCTTTTTAAAATTTATGTGGATTTGACTGTCCAAGGGAGAGGCTCTGAATGACACCTATAACCATAGTTCTCATATTAGAGCTAGAATTCCTTAACATTTTCCCTGCCTACAGGCAGAGAAACAAGAGCTGGAACAGAGAGGGTACCAGGGTCTTCCTGACTGCAGGCCTGGCACTTTATTCACTCTGTCACCTAGTTGTTTTCCCTCCAAAAAACAAAACAAAACAAAAAAAATAAAAAACCAAACCAAGCAAATGAAATCCTAACCTTATATTTATTGACATGTATACACATGTCAATACACAGGGTTTCCTGATAAAATGTAAGCTTCTTGAGGACAGGGACCCTTCCTTCCTTCCTTCTTTCTTCCTTCTTCCTTCCTTCTTCCTTCCTTCCCTCCTTCCTTCCTTCCCTCCTTCCTTCCTCCCTCCCTCCCTTCCTCCCTCCCTCCCTTCCTCCCTCCCTTCTCTTTGTATTCCCAGCACAATGTCTGGCACATGTTAGGTACATAATAAATGCCTGTTGATGGATTGATTCAACACTGCCCAATTGCTTACAGACCTATACAACGTTAGAACTGGAGAAGTAACCTTGAGGTCAGGAGGAAGGGTAATGAAGTGACAAGTTGAAGGGAGGAGAGAGATTTGGGGTGATGGGCTCCTCTGATTTTAAAGATGAAGAAACAAGAGATCCAGAAAGATTTAAGAGTAGTGGTAGAGTTGCTCATGGATTTTTTTCCCCCTTCACTCTGGGCAGAAGGTAGAACTTTCTTGGAATTTTCCCAAGGATGTTTAAGAGAATAGTAACCTTTTCCGTTTGTAGAGGCACTTTTATATATCTTATCCTATTTGAGCCCAATAATAACAGGTGGGGTGGTACAGGAAGAATACACGTTCATTGACTGTGAATGTTAGAGGATCTAGTTTTGAATCTCAGTATTGCTGCTGTGACCTTGGGCAGTCACTTCACTACTTGTGCCTCCTGGACCTTCTGGCTCTTTGTTGGATGTTGATAATAGACCTACCTCCTTCACAAGGATTTAGAACTGGAAGGAATTTGAGAGATTGTTAGTTAACTCCTTTATTTTACAGAGAAGGAAACTGAAGCTCAGATACGTTGTCTGTTAGTGGATAGAATGCCAGGCTCAAATACAGAAGACTCATGTTCCTGAGTTCAAATTCTGCCTCAGACACTTAGTAGCTGTATGACCCTGAGCAGGTTACTTCACCGTTTGCCTCAATTTCCTCAACTGTAAAATGAGCTGGAGAAGAAAACAGCAAACTGCTCCAGTATCTTTGCTAAGAAAATGCCCAGATGGGGTCACAAAGAATTGGACATGACGAAGGTTAGAGTAGAGAGAGTGACAGCCTTGGGACTAAAACCCAGGCTTTCTGACTCTCCTATCTGTGCTTTTTCCCCATATTTTATCTTCTGGTATGTGAAGATGATGGAGACAAAGTCAGATGGTTTGCTTTTCTTCTCCTGAGGCTGGACATTGCTATCAGACTTTCAGACTTGATCTTGTCTTTGGTTCTGTTCCTCCAGGGACTCCAGCATGTGGCTCTTTCACGTATACTGGGAAAAGGAATCTAAGGTGCTGCATTGGGTAGGGCGGGCAGTGGGACTGAAGTCTATTCACCCTCTCCATCTATGCAGTGTGTGCAGAAGGCCTGGCCCTGGCTCTAATATCAGAAAAGCCTAAGCCCCCTTCCACAGTTGGGCTGCCCTTCCCAGGTCTGCCAATGCTACTGGACAGCCTCATTTATGCCCCTGGCTATTTTCTCTCCTCCACCCTCCCAGCTTCCTTCTCTTCTGTCCCCAATCTTTGACTCTGCTCCCCCAATCCTCCCGTACCCATCTCTGAACTCCATGCAGTAAGGCTGAAATCCCATTGTATTTTGTTGTCTGCTAAGCCTCCTCCAAAATGGGCACTGTGAGAATCCAGCAGCTGGGCAGAAGCTCATTCGGGTGGCAGCTGAGGATCATGCTGGGTGGGGAGAGACTGGGGACTTGAGTCTTCTCTTTTCTTCCCTTCCTTTCCTTTTCCTTCCCCACTTCCCCTGATATGGCATTGGAAGGGCCTGTGTGCAAGGTGGTTGTGGGGAGACCTTCCCATCCAAAAGTGGGGCATTCTGTACACTCCTTGGGCACAGTCATGCTGGGACTCCTGCACCCAGGGTGCTCAGGATGTGACTTCATTATGTTACCTAGTGATCACACATAGAGCCAAGCACATAGAGCAGTTTCATTTGTTACACCTGGTGGCTTTTCCCTTTGGGAGAGAAGAGGAGAAACTGAGGAGAAAGAAGTTAGAGACAGTGGGAGCTTGAAGCAAAGAGAAGGGGAGAGAATAGGGTCAATAGGAAGAGAATGATGGGGGAGGGAACAAAAGAGAAAGATGGGTAAGGGGAGAGAGAAAGAGAAAAACTAGGAGGAACAGGAAAGTGACAAAATGAGACATGGAGGCAGAGAGAAAAGAAGGGTGAGGCAGGGGATAGAGAGTGGGAAAGGATGGAGAGAATCCGAGGAGCCAGTAAGGAGAGGTGGAAATGCAAGCTAAGGAACAGTGGGCATAGCGCAGGAGCACGAGGGGGAAAATAGAAGCAGATCGAAGAAAGAAAGAGAGCGACTGAGGGAAAGAAGGTAGAGGAAACTGAGGAAGAAGAGAGGAGGAGAAAACTGGTGAGAGGGAGAATGAGAGGGATAAAATAGAGTGATTGATCCCAAAACGGGAGAAACGGAAGTTGAAGACAAATGGAGAAAAGGCAACAATTTGGTGGAAATAAAAGATCTGATGATGCAACATTATGTTTGAAAATGTAAATTCACAGAAGTCAGGAAATTCAGAATTACGATCCCCACAGCAGCTGTGAATCTGCAGGGGCATACTTGTAGGTGATGGCAGGCGCCGGGCACGCAGGGCTGCCACAATATCATTTGAGCACGGGAAGCTGGGTTGGGGAGCTGTAACTTTGCATTTTCTGACATCGGTGGTTAAATTATCAAGCATAAGGTCTCATTAACCTCAGTTTTCACTGTGTACACTATGTCATTCAAGTGCATTGTAAATCTGCCCCGTTTACTTTATGAAGTCTATTGCTGCTGCAAATTTGACAGTGTTAATACACAATTCCTTCCCTGCCTCCTCCCCCAGCAAAATGCTGCCCTCACCCCCAAAATGCCTGAGTAACTTCTCTCCCAGTATCAGAGTGGGGGTGTAGGAAGGCAGGGTCAAAAAAGAAGCTAGGTTTCATTTGCCATTTAAACTGGAGAACAGTATTTGCTTTGGATTCGGGCGATTTTCTTGTCTTCTCACCAACTAGAGCAGACACTCAGGAATTACTGGTTACAGAAATGAATACTTTGACAACCTGCCATTTTTTCAAATTCAAAGTGTTTTTACTCCTCCTCCCCACCCCTCTCCCCCAAGTCATGGAAACTTGTTCTGTGTTCACAATATAATTGTTTTCCAAAAGCTGATCTAAGTTCCTTGACCTTTGTTACCAAGGCTAAGGAGGCTTCTATCCCGTTAATTTGGATCTGACAATTGTCTAATTCTTTGGGTTCTATCAGGCTGAGTTTAAGGTCTGAGATTAACTCATTTTGTCAAAGTCTGTGTTGAGCATCATCATCTCATTCCAATTTGGACTTGAAAGAATGAGAGTATTAGTCTAACTGGAACCTTGGGCTTTATCAGGGCCCTTTCTCATAATTCAAGGGAAGCCTTGAGAGGGAGGGAGAGTTGAAGAGAAGGGAAGAGCGTAACAGAAGAAGGAAGGGAGCAATGACAAAAGAAAGGGAGGAAGGAAAGAAAAAAGGAAGGAGAGGGGGGAGGGAGAGAAGGAGAAGCAAGAGGAAGAGAAAATGAGAGATTGACCAGGAATGGCCAAGAATTCAACTCCACTGAACTCTGTAATCCTCTGGCATTTCCACTAACAGAATTTTTGACTAACTGACATGTCCTCATTGGGGGTGCAGTAGGAAGAGCACTGGTGTAGGATTCAGAAGAGCTTTCTCTGCCACTTAGCTGAGTGACCTTGGACAAGTCATTTGATGTGTGTGAGCCCACAATTTCCTCATCTTTAAAATGGGAATAACTCCTACCTTGTCTATCCTACAGGGTCATTGTGAGAGACTAATGAGACAATGAGTGTGGAAAGGCTTTGTAAACTTTAAAAGTGATTCATAAAGGACTATTAGTATTTTTATTTATATTGTTATTTCATTCTCATCTCTTTTGAATGGGGTTCATTTAGGAACAGTGTTGGGACAACAGTCTTGCTATATAGATACTATTTCATATTTTAGAGTTCTAAAGAACTGTTGCAAAGGTCAATAAAATGACTATTTTTGAAATGAAAAAATTTTGGGGGTATAAATATTATTAATAAGGCATTATTTTTACATATTTACAAGACAGTAAGGTTTGTTTTTCATTATGATCTCTCACACATCCAGGCACCTTTAGTGGCTTCTCAATCATCATTCAAAGATGAAATTATTTGTGCTATTTAATGTGCTAAGTATATTTTGTTGACTATTACCTCTTCAGAAATTGGTAGGGTAACTCTATGAAACAGAATACTATATTGGATTAATTAAAATGCCTATACTACATATCAGTGTTTACATGATAACCTATAATTGAATTACAACAAAACTCTGCTGTAGCAGGTAAGGCAAAAATCACTACACAGACTCACATATTTAATTGAGAAGATAAAACAAGATCCAGACCTGTGATTTCATCCATGTGGGAAACTTCCAGTGTGGGAACTCCTTTCATGGATGCAGATTGGCAATTTGTCTATAATTTATAGTCCTAGCTGCATGGGGTCAATGAGAGGGTAATGATTTGTGTATTCGTTGAGGTGGTATATAACAGAAGAAAACTTGAACCCACACTTTTAATTAATAACATACAGAAAAATATGCAATATAAAAACATGAGTATTGTTTATTAACATTTATTATTCAGTGTATAAAAACTGCATGTTTACAGCATGAAATTTTGTCTAAGGCAGATGCATACGTTTTGGATGCTCAAAGTGTTTATTGATCAAAGTATCAGTCCATTTCTGAAAGTTTCTCCTATAATTGGGTTCTGTGGCATGGTCTACTTCTGGTTATTTTGGTCTTCAAGGGAAATTCTCTGAATGGCTTAAGAACCCTGGACTTGCAAATGTGCTTAAGAGAGAGATCTGTAAAAATTTGCTGGGTGGCAATGCTATATTGCTTTTCCTTCCTAAAGTAGGCTGACTTTTGTTTCTTAACGCCACAAATATACAGTACCCAACATGTGCTCAGTGCTGTGGGAAGAGATCAAAGAAACAGAAGACATAGTCTCTGCCTTCAGAGAGCTTACACATTTTTTTCTTATGGGAATGTTTTTAGAGTATTTGGTGAACTGATTTAGGTTTCCTTGCCTCTCCTGTTAAGATAAGAGATAGAAGAAGTAGAAGCAAAGGGTCTGGATCATGCATAAACTCAGGTAAATTTATTGAGGCTTCCCTCCTAGATAGCTGTCCTGTGTGAGAACTAAGAGGGGAAATCCTGAACAAGTACCCTGGGGTGGCCAGTTTTCAGCAAGGTTCTGGACTGAAGACAAGATGGTAGACCAGATGACTTTTCAAGGTTCCTTCTAGTTTCCAGACTTCATGACAATGTATTTCTGTATGACATATCCATCTGTATAGTGGGCTAGTTCATTATACCTCCTATAAGCAAAGTCATCTCCTTTTCAAGTTGAAATAAGGCTGTACAAGAGAGGTAGAAAAAAGAGATGAATTTTTCCCACTTTGCAACTGACCAGTTTAGTTAGTGCTATACTGAAGACCAAGAGAATTCTGGCCCGGGACATTAGACACCCTCTTGGTTTAACTTTCACCTGAATTAATGATATGGTTTGGCATAGCAGATATTGAAAAAAAAAAAACTTGGTTGCTAGTGTGTGCTCAGCTTCAGATGTATTTTAATTAACAAGAGCATTTGCCTGAAAATGAGCAGCAGCCGCTAGCTAAGTCTGCCACAGCAGTTTCTCTCCCTTCTAATCCATGCCCAATGGGCCTAATCCTCTATTGATGACATCATACAGGAGTGCTAGGGCAGCTGATTAGGTCATTGCCATTGGGAGGGAATTTCAGGAAGGATAAACTGTAACAATCCAGTGAATTCCATGGAAACCCAGACACCTATGTTGGTGTCTCTTCGGCAATACTGTAACACAACTGAAAGGACTGGATTTTGACTGGGTGGGAAGTAAGACAGATGGGCTGCTTTTTGGACCTACCTGAAAGAGAGCAGGAGTAGTTAGGAATACTTGAACTTACTTGGACTTTCTCTAGTTTACGAGTGAACTTGTCCTGAATGCAGGAGATTAAAAGCGACTTGACCTCTGGTTTATCCTGAAGAACGGATGTTTGTCAAAAATGAAAATCCTTTCTGCAAATCTAGATTATTACTAGCTAATGATGACAAAAATAATTAGCAAACATCCACTTCCTGTATGTGCCAGGAATTGTGCTTGATCTGGAATTACAAAGAAAAAGCAAAAACTGTCCTTGCCTTCAGAGAGCTTATATTTTTAAAATGGAGAGACAGCACATATATGCACAATGAAAATTATTTTCCTTTATAGAGCTTTTTCTCCTTTTCAAAGTTTGTTCATATACATGTTATTTCACCTCATCACTCCTACTGGTCATTTGGGTCAGTTTCTGAATGCTTTTCTCCATGACCAGCCAGGGCAACAATGCAAGATTTAAGAGGTTGTTTGGAAGAATTCAGGGAAAAGTTAAATTCAAGACTTACCTCATCCTAACAAAGGAAATTGTATTGGGTCCACGAACTAATAGGGTCACACACTGCTGCCCCTTACCTCCCTTCTTTCCCCAGTGTCCCTCAACTATTTCCCAGGCTCTTCTGGTGCTATTCTGAATCCATTGACTTGTGGGTCACCTGAAATTTTACTTCTTCTAAAACTGTGGTCTTCTATGATTTGTAGTCATATGAGAGAATATTGGTATTAAGAAATTGACTTTTGTGGTTCGAGTAGCTTGATACTGTTGAAAATGCTGTAGTTAAATTCAATGGATTTTTATTAAGTATCTATTATATGAAGCTTCTCAAATGCAGTTTAATCTATTCAATTCTGGGTCTGTTCATCTATAGGACTTATTTGATATATAGGAAATAGGAATTGTACCTGTGATTTTATTGATGTTGGAGTCACAGATGAGGATACTTCTCTACAATTTATAGTCACAAAGAACTGTTTAGAGTTTTTTGAGCTTTCCCAAGGTCACATAGCCATGATTTGGTAAAGGCAGGACTTGAACTCAGGTCTTCTAGGCACTAATAATACTCTATTCCCCATTCCACAGATGTATACATAGCACCCGAGTGCTATGTATAGCCCCCTAAACATATACATACACACACATATATACACATGTGTCTGTGTCTCTATAGAACATATGATTAAATATTGATTATATAATTAATCATGTGTAATTACACAATATGTAATTATATATATGTATTCATACACAACTCATAAAATATGTGTACATAGTATGTATGGACACATAGACATGAAAAGTACACACTGTATGTGTCTTGGCCTGTGATATGTGTCTATGAATATGTTTTATATACTCACACATACACATACCCATACTAATTCAGTGGTATTTCTATCCAGCTAGATCTGGACAATTTGCTTATTTCATCCACTTTATTTTTCAATGTGGATGTTAGGCCAATCTTTTTGTAGAATTATTATTTTAATGAGAAGCCTTTATAGTATGTTGGAGCTCAATGCAATCTGCATAATGCCATCTGAGAAAAGACTGTAAGATAGATGAAATAAGAACATAGGTGAGTGCTAGATTGGATGGTTAGGACTGTGTGATAGGAATTCAGGCAAAGGCACATTTCTTGTCCGTTTGAGTGAAGGTTTTCTGGAAAAGTTGAGATGTAAGCAAGGTTTTTGAAGGATGGGAAGAATTTGGATAGCCAAGAGGAATGGGGAGATAATTCCAGGGACCGGTGAAACAGCATGGAGTATGGAACGAGTGTGGTGAGTCCTGAAGACAATATGGAAACTAGTTTAGAGGCACAGGGTATCTGCTGGGGGGGGGGGGGGGGAGTAGTGAGAGATCAGGAGACCATAAGATTCAGATTGGAATGACTCCTGAGAGATCATGTTGTCCAATGCCTTCATTTTACAAATGGGGAAATTGAGATCCAGTGAGATTAAGTGACTTGCCCGACAATGTGGAGCAAAGATCAGATTTAACGCTGGGTTAGCTCATTCATTACAAAGTCATTGTGCTTTTTACTCTCCCACAGTGCTTCCTGATAAAATTGGGTAGACAAGAGGGTGCATTCAGATTATAGAGGGTTACCAGGGTAAAAATATATTACAACCTGGGGCTTGTCCACCCTTCCTTTCCTTGGCTCTGTTGCTAGGTTTTGGAGTTAGGTGTCCAGGTCAGAAAGAGAGACCTTTCTAGGTAACTTGAGTTTGGGGGAGGAAGGAACCAGGAAAGAAGAACAGGGTTTTAGGAACACTAGATCTTTCTGAGCTGACTTTGGGTTTTCAGTTTCAGACAGAGGTGAGCAAGGCCTGAACAATCAGATGATAACCAATCCCATGCTAAATTCAAGGTACAGAAATAACACTTGCCCTATGAATTTGTGTCCTAGGAGCACGCTGGCACATAAGTATGGAGTGTGGTATAGTAGAGAAAGATCACTTAGCCCTGGAGTCTGAGGACCTGGGTTCAGAGTTCCACCTCTGACACTTAAGCTACTAGTATGACCTTGGATCGACTTCCTTGGGCCTCACTCAGTTATCTACAAAATGAGGACAGCTTCTGAGGACCCTTCCAACTCCAAAATCTATAGTCCTTTATGATATAATAATTTGAAGGCAGGAGAGCTCCCTAACAACTACTGAACTACAGGGAAAAGCTTCCTTTACAGTGAAACTGAGCCTTTGAAACAAGCTGGAGACCGAACGTGAGCTCGGGCAGTGCCTTTTCATTGGCCAGTATATGCTTCCTAATCTGTGGCAGGAGGGTTAGGGTGAGGACTCAGGGCAAGGAGCCAGCAGATTGTGTGGGTGAAACTATCTAGGGGGGAAAAGCAAAGCAAAACCCAAAACAAAGCAAAAACCTTGGAGGACTGAGGGATGTGGAGAAGTTGCTTAGCCTTAAAGAAAAGTTTTATTTCTTTTTCTCCCCCCCACCCCCCTCAGCCTGATGATGTTTCAGTATAATTGGGTTGCCCAAGAAAGGAACCTGTTTTAATTTTTAATTAGAAATCAGAGGAGTAAAGGGTTAGAATCTGCTTCAGCTGGGGCTTTTGCTCGATGCTGGAATTCGCCTTAATAAGCTGAAACATTCCAGGGCTGCCTCCGTTAGCGGCTGGGCGCAGTGGCTTTACTCAGGGGGTAGACATCTTAATGCTCATGTCATTATCATGTAATTATTTTGTAATGGGGCACCAGCATTTTGCATATATGGCATTCTTTCCTGAAAGTTGGGGGAAAACTACTCCGCTAATAAAAATAAGTTTGTGCGGGCCAGGACCGAAGCTGAGGCGATTTAGCTGCGTGGCTTTTTTCTCTTGCTCTTGCTGGCTTCCCCGCCGGCTCGGCAGGTTGTTGGGAGGAAACCTCTAGGTAAAAGGGGCATTACCTGAGTCTGCTTCTAGCAGGCTGAGGGCTGCTTAGCATATTTGTTGTAGGTAAAGTGATCTTTTCCGACAGCGTCAGGTGGGGGGTAATTACCTGGTTGGAAGCAGAGGTGCAGAGGCCCTCTCGCTCCCTGGGGGGGGTGCCCCCGCTGAGGAGGTGGGGCAACCCTGGGGGAAGGCGGCGGGGGTGGGGGCAGGGTCCGTGTTTCTAGCTCGGTTTCTCCCCGGTGCGTGAGAGCAGGTGCTGGGAGTTCAAGGGCAGGGACCCTGCTCGCCAATGAGTGTA
The DNA here is from genome assembly GCA_028658325.1 of Potorous gilbertii. Lineage (NCBI taxonomy): Eukaryota > Metazoa > Chordata > Mammalia > Diprotodontia > Potoroidae > Potorous > Potorous gilbertii. The sequence continues at coordinate 317,738,957 of CM053769.1, forward strand.
TTTTCCGCGTCCGCGTGTACGTGTGTACGTGTGTACGTGTGTCTGTGGTTTGGGGCCGTGAAAACTTTGAGGAACCTCGCGTGGGGATGGTGAACAGCCCTGGCCGGAGTCTGCCCCCATAACGGGTTAACTTAAAGTGCATCTGATTGAGCTTACAACGAAGGGGCCCCCTTGGCCCAAATTCTTAGACCTGGGTGATTTCCTTGCCCTCCCTCGTTAAAACCAGCCCCTTCGCAGGTAGGTAGAGGCAGCCTGGGCTGGGCGCCCCCGGGCCAGCCCCTTGAAGCCGCGCTAGCCCGGCTGCACTCGCACATGTGCTAGTTCTCCCCGGGACGAGGGGGATGCACCTCGTTAGCGGATTGATTTGTGCCTGGGCAGGCAGCGCCGGGTTGGAGTCCCAGCACGGGCTCCGCGGCCCCGATGCGGTCCGGGGCGTGCCACCCGCACGCGGGGGCACCGAGGCGAAGCCCCTGGCCCAGCCTCCCCCAGCGTCTCCGCGGGGCGCTCCCTCCCGATGTCAGAGGGACGCACACAAAGCAGATTGCTCTACTACCTGGGCTGGCAGCCCGAGCTAGGGAGGACAGCTTGCTTTTTTAAATGTTTTTATTTTTTGGAGGTGTGTAAGCTTCTGTGGACTGATCACCGTCCCCCGGTGTAGGCCATAACCTAATCAGCTTGCTAATTAAGAAAATTGGAAGTGCACCTCCTTTTATTTTTATAATTTTCCCCCCACCAGACATCTCCTCTGAGATATTTTCATCCGAATGTTTCTGGCTTCATAAAGGAACTGAAATTGACTCATTTGGGGTGGTTCCTTTTTTTTTTTAATTTAATGCCCTAAAGATGCCATCTAATTCGAACCACACTGGCGGTTTTTTCCCCCAAAGCCCACCAAAAAAAGATGCTTGAACAATTCCACCCAAAGCTGGCAGCGACAGTGAGCAGTAGGCACTTTATCTTTCTGTGGCGGGTGTTGTAAAACTACCCTGTAGTTAAGAACATTCCCTTTTTGGGTGGAGGGTGCCTTGTTGGGTGTTATCTCACCGACTTCTCACAGCCGTTTAAGAAAAATCGTATATTATAGATTTAAGAACTGAAATTCAGAGACCCAAGGTCACGTGAGGAATCAGTGGCTTATCTAATAATATAATTATTATTCTATATAATCATATATTAAATATTTATTTAGCACTTTAAAGGTTTGCAAAGTGCTTTCCACTTAACTCATCCGATTCTCACAACACATTGAGGAGGTAGGTGCTATGACTGTCATTTTAAAGATGATGGCATGGAGGCTGAGACAGGTGAAGTGATTTGCTCGGGTCTACACCTTAAGTGTCTGAGGCTGAAATTTGAACTCGGGTCTTTTTGTCTCCTGGTCAAGCACTATATCTACCACGCCATCTAGTGGCTCTAGACCAGACCCCAGGTCTCTCATTCCTAGGACAATGATGTTTTTATTAATCAGCTTGTGTGGGCTTTCTATCCAGGGCAAGACGTCTTTGGGGACCAGCTTAACTTCTTTCCAGTTCTGGTCCCAGAATCCTATACCCGTTCTGTGACAGAAACATGTTTTTCTGATAGTCTTGGGTTTTTCTCTCTATTGTAGACTGGAACCCATTTAAGTCAAAAACTCCTATTCTGTGTAAGGCATAGAAAACCCAGCAACCAGAACTGCAGAGCGTTTCTGGCCTCTTGGCTATATCATTTGGAATTAGAGACTTGAGTTAGTTTGCTTTCTGCCAAGGCCCTAGTTTCACAAGCCATTCAAGGCATATCTGGAACTGAATCTGATATGGCCAGGATCTTCTATCTTGACAGAGAAAACTAATTGAGTTTCTGATTATTTTCCACTTTGGCCCCCTGACTTCTCACCCAGAGGATCATTGGAGTGAATAAGTCAAGGACACAATTCCTGAAATCTTTGGGAGAATCTGAGCCCATTCCTTTAAAACTGGAACCAACTTCTGCTGCCAGGAAGGATAGTGGCTTGGAGGCATCGAGCCATCTTATTAGAAAGCCCAATTTCCCTTGAAAAATCCATTAAAGCAGTTTCCTTCTCCCCAGCTGTTGTTTGGTCCTTCTCTACTTCTCTGATCAGGATTTGGCCTGTTGGCCACAGCATTCTCCACTGCTGGACTCACCGGTTCAGGTCAGGAACTTAGCCCTGCTTTGTCACGTCATGAATCTGTTCTCTCTCTTCTTTTCTTGTATCTGCTCTTTCGTCTTCCCTGAATTCCCTTCTCTGCCCCTGTTGACTTCAGCTCGTAACTACCTGATCAACTTTCTTCTCCAAGTTCCATAGGTGCCAGTCACCACTGTTCACCTTTTGAATCCTGGCCCTTCTTCCTGGACTGCACCATGGATTATTGACACTGATGGACTATTCTTACATGATCTGACTTAGGAGGTCAGTTCCCAATATTCCCCTTCTCTCACTGAGCTAGGCCAATTCATCTCACTCTGGACCCTCTCTCTTAACAGAACTGGGCTCTTGTGATGAGAGACACTATTTTGGATGGTGCAGCTTGATGCTGACTTCCATTCTGCACTCAACTGGGAACCTCCGGGCAAGCCGGCACTTACTTGGCTCATCCATTTCATCCTAGTTGTAGTCGTTTTTTGAGTCTCTGTCTGGAATGATTAATAAGCCTTAATCCTTGGCTGTGCAAGGACTGGACTCTTCCCTGCCTTCTCTCTGTGTCCTACTTCTAGAGACTTTGTGGCTATCCAAATTCTGGTCTCCCTCTCCCTCTAACTTGGCCTTCCATTACTAATTAGTTCCATGGTGAATCTAGGTGGGTGAAGAAATGGTCAATCCCAAGTGAGTTTTATTCTTCGGTTGCTTACCCTGGTCCAAGATAAGGCTGTGGGAAAATGAAGGTTTTTGAACAGTCTCTTCACCCAGCTCCAGCTGGCCTCATGACCAGACTGTATCAAGAGCAAGTTGCAAAATTCCAGTCGTCTTTCCCCTGCCACCCAGATTGCTGCTGGGCTGCCTCCCATAGCCAGTGGATGGATGCTTAGGGATTGTAGTCTGAGGTTAATATTAGCCTCTGGGAAACTTCTTTAGGAAAATAAACCTTATGTCTTTGAAAATGCAAAAAGCAACACCCCCTTCCCAAATGTAACTGATTAGAATCCACTAAACTCTCCCCCAAGGAGTGTTGGTAATCAAGGAATTTGTTTAATGGTGATGTTGTATCCTTAAATGATACCGTGTGAATTTGGGGGAAGTTCTGCCCTGTTCCATTTTCCACTTAACCCAGTATCCTAGAATCATAGGCTTATTTGTAAAAAGAGAGACCTTGAAGATCTCAAAAGTCCCTTATTGCTCTAAATCTATGATCTTAGAATGGATAGAATGTTGGTGAGGTCAAGGGACCTTTAAACATAATCTGGCAGTATATACTTATGTTTACATATGGCAGACCTGGGCCACAAAAGGGAAAGTATCTTGTTTATTGTGAGTTAGTGGCAGAATCAGAATCCAGATTTTCTGACTCTCAGTTCAGTGTTTTTTCCACTGCTTTTGGGACATCCTTTCCCATCCATCCTCCCAATGTTAAACCTTAACATTGTTTAGTTAAAAGTTATCTGGATAGGAAAAGAAATGAGACAGAAAGAGAAGGAAGCCCAGAAGGAATCTCAGACAAGCAAGACAGCTTTGAAAGTTACATGTTGAATTTATTACATTTATTATATACTTATTATATTTATGCTTATATATTTATACTTATTATGTTATACTTAAAAAGAAAGGAGAACAAGCCATTGCAAGATAGGCAATTTCATATACCATCTTCTCTTTTTCTACAGTGTATATAAAAATACTAATTTTATTTGGTGTTTGGCTAAATTCAGAATGAAAAGGAAATAAAGTGGGGAAAAAAATCTGGGTGAGAACCATTTTCTCAAGTCACAGACCAGAGCCTTGGATTTCATCCTCTTTCCTGCACTCAGAGGGAGCCCTAGTAGATACTGATCTATCTATTACCATCTTCACATGTATTTGGCCAGCCTGACCATGTGTGCTGGATGTGAAGAGAGAAGGCCACAGACCAGGCATGCCCTGAAAGGGGATCCAGAAATAAATGGGACACAGCCAGCATTTGCCACCAGCTTATGAGAGTGAAGGCCCAGACAATGAATCTGTTGAAAACCTGTGTGCTTATCACAATTTGTGGATGTTCACTGGGAATGAAAGAGGGATTGCTTCCTCCTCACTGAGAGAGAACTAGAGGGAAGCAGCTGGGGTGTTGGGACCCTCCGAATGATGGTGGAGGAGGAGGAGGATGTCTAAGTCCTACCAGACAGCTTTTGGAATTGGTTCTAGAACTTAGGCTGTTAACAGCAGGGGAATCCCTGCAGAAATTACATGGGGAATAAGTATTCGTTGGAAGAGCTAGTGCAGGGAATTACGTGTTTGGCGCAAGGAGAGGGAGTCTTGGATCCTAGATATAGGCCTAATTTGTTTCCAGGTAGCAGTGCTAAGATTGTTACTCACTACCTGTGTGACCTATAACTTCTTTGGATCTGTTGGCCGTCTAAAAGTTTGTTGGACTTGGTGAGCTCTGAGGTTCTTTCCAGTGATATATCTATGCTGTCATGAATCTCAGCAACAGAAAACATCAGCCCCAATGGATTTGACTGGTGACTAATTGTGGAACTATCACAAAGTTCACTTAATAATTATGAGAATAGTAACTCACTTTAATTGCCAGATTTATCCAGCACCTCTCTTATAATAATCCTGGAGGCTTGTAACGGGGGAAAATCTATATGTCAGGAATGAGGACCACCCTATTTTGGATGGTTGGTGCCTTTTCAGCGCATCTTAGTCAACAGTCTGTCTATTCATCAAAGTGGTAACCAGAACAAAATCAGTTGTATTGTATCTGTCCGTGCTGAAATTGTGGAGTTAGGACCCTTCCATTACTAACCATCATGACTTCTGGAAGCAAGCTCCTTCTCTTCTTTTTCTATGTGGGCTTCCTCCCAGCTTCCTTTTATATTCCCATTTTATAGGCGTAGAAAGGGGAAATGACTGACCCAAGGTCACATTGCCAGTTAAATATCAGTGCCAGCATTTATACCTAGGTCTGCTAACTCCACATCCAGTTCCTTCTGGGCCTCAATTTCCTAATCTCTGGCATGGGAATAATAGTCCCTTCTCTGAGTAAAACAGATTGTCAGAATTGTTGTGAGTATCAAATGAAGTAATTTATGCAAAGTATTTTGCAAACCTTAAGGTGCTTTATAAATAGCAGCTATTAGCATCATTATCTTCCTCTTCTTTTTTGGATAGGGTTCCGAGAAATGTGGTACCATGTTATTATTCATAGTTACTTTTCTATGGACTGTTGAATAGGTGGGGAAAATAACTTCTTTTTTGCACTGGACCACCTAACTGTCACATGATTTTGATTTCCTTTGCATTGTCTGTAGCTGCTGGTATCATTACCTTATAGCATTGTAATTAGGGTTCAGATGAGATGCTACATGTGAGAGAACACTTTCAATAAGCATAAAAGTTTATATGGGTGCCAGATGGTATTGCCAGGCGTCTGTATGTTTGACTGGGGAGAATCCTGGGGAGAGGGGAGCAGACTCCTGCTGCTGCTTTTAAAATTAACCAGCTTCACTCTCTAGGTGGATTTTTCTTCCTGATGGCCTGGAGACCTAGTTCAGTGAGTCTAGAGGGAAACAGAGTACTTGTGGGAATGTATATCCATTCTCTACACCATCTAGGTAGAGACTAGGACAAATCATGAGTTTCTTTACGGGCAAAGCATGGTGTCATAGGTGGAGAGGGAGCCAGCGTCAGAGTTGGGAGGACCTAGGTCTCTGACACATACTGACTTTGTGACCCTAAGAAAGCTACTTGCTCCCTGTGCCCCAGCCAACTCTCTACATGCTTCAGTTGTAGAATATTGTTCAATCTACTTTGATAGTCAAACATTTTTAAAGCACCTCCTTGCTGGGGACACAGTGAAAGCAAAAGCCAGTCCCTGTTCTCAAGGAGCTGACTGTCTAAGGAGGGGAGGGGGCATACAACGGAGCATGCAAAAACAACTGTACACACTAGATACGTACAAGATAGAGTGGAAATATTAGGGAATTTCCTAGCATTGAAGGGAACGTAGAAGGTAGGATTTTTAGCTGCTATTTGAAGGAAGTTAGGGAAGCCGGATTGTAGAAATGAGGAGAGAGGTTGGGAATTGCTTCAGTGGATTTAAAGAAAAAATCACAGGTTTAAACAAGCAAGTTAATACAGGATATTCTTAAAGTCTTAGTGTTATTTGACGTTTTAATAGCTTAAAAACATTTTGAACATATATGTAGCGCATCAAATATTATCACTCACTTTGAACTCTCACAGATTCAGTTCAGATTTGGGGGCTTTTAATAATCATTTACCTGTCATGGTTCTCTTGGTGTCTACACAGATAGAAAATTGAGAACTTCTGAAGTTAATTTAGGTCCAATAGGAAGGACGATATTGAAGCAATGAAAAGAGAGATCAGTTACTAAGCTTCTTGTAATAGACAATATTTCATTCCTTCTCTTTGTACCCCCCAGTGCCTAGTATGGTGTCTGATACATGATAGGTCCTTAGTAAATACCTGTTGATCAGCTGATTACTGTGTAACTTTGGGCAAGTCACGTGTTCTCTTTGGAGGGGAGGCATAGTGGTCGGTAGACTTGAACTGGAATAAGTTGGCAGAAATAGGTAAGGGAAGAAGGATGCTTTTGTTTTGTTTTCTCTGTCCTTGCCAAGAAGATGGCGTTTTGATGGAGGCTTGTTTTAGAGCTTTGTGACCACAAGCTGTTATCAGCAGATAAGCAGGGGACAGCAGATCCCAGTATGAATGATTTCCAAGCAGCAGTGCCAAGACTGTGTATTACTTACAACCTGTGTGACCTTGGACAAGTCACTCTTTGAGCCCCTTGGGTAGGGAATAAGGGAAAGGAATAAACATTTTTATAGCCCCTTAGTTGTGCCAAGCATCATGCTAAATGTTTTACAAATACTGTTTCTTTGGATGCTCACAACAACCTTGTGTGGTAGGTGCTATTTTCCCTACTGAGTTGAGTAAAGCAAATTGACTTTCCTAGGGTCACATAGCTAGTAAGTGTCTGGGGCTAGATTTGAACTTGGGTCTTCCTGATTCCAGGCTTAGTGCTATATCCACTGGACCACCTAGCTGCCTCCAGTGACCAAAATGAAGGGTGGGATTGGATGAGCTCTGAGGTTCTTTCCAATTCTAGATCAATGATCATAAGATTATGTTGCTGTTCACTTGTATCTGGCTTTTCTTGACTCCATTTGGAGTTTTCTTGGCAAGGATACTGGAGTTGTTGGCCATTTTCTTCTCCAGCTAATTCTCTAGATGAGGAAACTGAGGCAAATTGGGTTAAGTGACTTTTACCCAGGGACACACAAATAAGAAAGTGTTTGAAGCTGGATTTGAACTCACATCTTCCTCATTCCAGCCCTGGCATGCCATCCACTGCTTCACCTAGTTGTCACTTATGATCTCAAGCAACATAAAATATCAACCACAGTCTGAAGTGTGTGCTTGCTGTATTTGTTCTTCCTCTCCAGCTTAGAGGATCTTAGCAAATGAACTCTTCCAAATGACTTCTGCCACAAAGGGGTGCGGACTGGGTAATGTTTCTCTAGCCGGAGTGAGGTTAGTCTTAGGGTCAGAGAATCAGACTTTAAGCTTGAAGGAACCTTAGAGGTATTCTAATCTGTCTCCTTAGTTCTACACATGAGGCATGAAGTGCCTTCCCCCAAGGCACATGAGGAGTTAGTAGCAGACAGTCTTTGCACTGATACCTGAAATTGCACTTGCTGGCATGGGCTTTCCCCTCCTCATCCTCTGAGAAATCTCCTCGCTAGATCAGTTGTGGTCATCTCCATGTCCATCTCTTCTTGGTTCTGCTTGTAATCACAGGCTCTGGCAACAACTTCTCATTTTTATCTTTTTGGCAATGAAACCCTTCCTGAAACAGACACCACTTCTTCCCTTACTGTTTAAGCTAAGATTTTATTTTATTTTTCTGGTGCAGACCTGTGATTTCATTGCTATAGGGAATTCCTGGTGAGGAAATTTTCTCTACCAACATAAGTTGGCACCTGATGCACCTTATAGCCTTAAGAGTTGCTTAGGGTGCTGAGAACCTTTGCAGAGTCAAATAGCTGGTATGTGTTATAGAGGAAGTTTGAAAACAGGGATTCATGACTTTGAAGGCCTATCCTCCCCTCACTATACCTGGCACCGTATCTTCACTCAGCTGACTTCCCATGCTACTTCTTATCCCCTGTCCACCCCTCCCTACTGTCGCAGTGCATGGCCAGATTCTTTTCCTTTCAGTCTTTAGGAGAGGTGAGAATGTGAGGCTGGCCTCACATCTTGAAGAACTGTTCTCTATTGATATTTAGTTTCTAGATATAGACTTTGATATTTCCGGAAGTCTGTGATCCATTCACTGGGGTGAATACTCCCTATATCCACACATACTTCCACCTTTCAATCATTCCCATATTCCAGTACCATTTCTACTACAGTAAACTCCATAGGTTACCTTTAACTTTGTTGTGAAGTAAAAACTCTTTTGTTTGACGTTTACGATTACAACTTGGCACTTTTGTTCTTTGTTTCCCATTACCTGGAACACAGTAACTTTTTAATGATGTATGTTTATAGATTGATTGATTGACAGAGAATTGCTTTGGCAAAAAAAATTTCATTGCCTTGTGGCTAGTCTTCTGGTGATGAACCTCTTAGAACCTAGGATGGTCCTGGGACAAGAGATTGATCCAGAGTCTACTTCTGGGACTCAACTGAAGCCCTTTCCAGCTCTATAGGACCCAGTGGAATTTGTGACACACCAGCATAGTTAAACACTTCCCTTTGAGAAGTCAGAATTCTTTCCACACACCACCAAAGCATTTGAAAAGGATTTCAGTGGATGACAGATGTTCATGTATATTCTGTGTTCCTAGTTAACAGGACATTTTTTTTTCAATCTTATAAATAGTTTATACTTTTCCAAGTTTTTCTTTCTTCATCTTGAAAGAGGCATTTGAATAGCAGCATTTTATATGTCTGGCAGAAACCTTATACTTTGAGAAATGAAGGGGATCCTAGGAGAAGGTTTAACACTATGGGAACTTTCTGCATCATGCCAATAGACACATTACTGCTAACTGGCAGGTTACTTAAATGATATAACATATGAAGAGAGCTTTTCAAGTTTTAAAATACTATGTAATGATAGTCTTGTGGATTTAATATGACGTGGAGTTAAAAGAACTGACCTTGGGCCAGACTATGCCACTTCCTGGAAGGACATCTGAATCCCTGTTTCCTTCTCTGGATAATGTTGATAATGATGGTTGTATGAGAGGCAACATGGTACAGCGTAAGAGAGCTTGGTTTGGAATCAGAAAGACATGGATTCAGATCCCGCCTCTTTTTAAAAAAAGTATTTGTTTAAAAAAAATATTTACAATCACTTCCATATATCTTAGATTTTTTCCCCACTCCCTTTACCTTCCCTCCCCAAGATGGCATGCAATCTTATATAGGTTCTACACATACTTTCTTATTAAATACATTTTCACCTTAGTCATGTTGCATAGAAGAATTAAAATGAATGGGAGAAACCATAAAACAAAACAAAACATCACACAAGACAAAATGATCTGCTTCAATCTGCAATCCAATTCCATAGTTCTTTCTCTGGATGTGAAAAGCAGTTTGCCTCGAGTCCATTGTGAATTTTTTAGGTTCATACATTGCTGTGAAGGACTAAGTCTACCAGAAAAATTCCTCGCACACTGTGGTTGCTGCTGTGTACAAAGTTCTACTGACGCTGCTCCTTTCATTCAGCATTGGTTCATATAAGTCCTCCCAGGCCTCTCTGAAGTCTTAATCGTTTCTTATAGCACAATAGTATTCCATTACTTTTGTATACCACAACTTGTTCAGCCATTCCCCAATTGATGAGCATCCCCTCAATTTCCAGTTCATGGCCACCATAAAAAGTGCTGCTATAAATATTTTTGTACATGTGGGACCCTTTCCCATTTTTATGATTTCTTTGGGATACAGTCCTAGAAGCAATATAGCTGGGTCAAGGGGTATGCACATTTTTGTAGCCCTTTGAACATAGTTCCAAATTGCACTCCAGAGTCATTGGATCAGCTCATAGCTCCACCAACAATGAATTAGTGTTCTAACTCTTCTACATCTTCTCCAACATTTATCATCTTCCTGTTTTGTCATGTTAGCCAATGTGATAGGTGTGATATGGTACCTCAGAGTTGTTTTGATTTGCGTCTCTCTAATCAATAGTAGTTTAGAGCATCAAATCCCATCTCTTACACATGCTGCCTTTGTGACCTTAGTTAATTCACTTAGCCTCTCAGTTTCTCCTAGGAACATAAATTGTTGAGAAAGTGACAATCTGCAGTGGTAGATGTTACTCACCTGAAGCTCCCATGTGCCAGTGAAATCTCTAATACATTTTACATGTGAAATGCTTGTAGTACCTACCACACTGAATCATTGTGTGGAAATCACTTTTTAAGTCTTACTGTGTTGTAGAAATGTGGATCTTTATACTGTTAATTATTCCTTTCTTTCCTTCTTCTCTTCTCTCTCCCTTTCTCTGCGTGTCTCCTTCTTGTTGTCTTCCATTCTGTAGAGGGCTCCATTATAAGTTGAACAGTCTCCCCATCTGGGTGTGGTTTGGGAAGGCCTGTGAATGGAAACCCATGACGGAGTCACATTTGAGCCAGAGTCAGATTCCCTGGAGGGTTTGTCATCAGGACCGGTTTGCTCTAGAACAGGTGGTGCCTGTGGGTGGAGAGCTCTGGAGGAGTCCTAGAAATTGTCAGGGCCCCAGGGAGTGGGATGGGTAGTTTCCATGGCTCTGTCTACTCCTAGAGCAGCAATTCAGACAAGAGAGTAGGAAAACAAGCTGGAGTGATTTAGCATCACTAAGGCTGTGTGTGGACTGGGAGGGCATTGCCTTCCTCTGGGATTCATTTCACTGAAAACCCCATCTGGATTCAGGAGGAATCAAGTCAAGAGGGTTGATAAATGTCAGATTGTTCATTTTAGAGCTAAAAGGGACATTAAAAATCTAGTCCATCTCTCTTATTGTACAGATGAGGACACAGAGTTACTCAAGGTCATGTGGGGAGCAAATTGCAGAGCTGAGATCTAAATCTGGCTCTTCTGGCTCTAAACCTAGAGCTCTTTCATGTAGGCGTCTATCCCAACTGGAGAATCAAATGAATCCCTCCACTTGGTGCTAGTGTGGTATAGCTCAACCTTGTCACTTGGTCTATCATAAGGAGACATGACATTTGAGGCCATTTGGCCCAACTTCTTCATTTTATAGATGAGGAAATATCAATGTGTTAGAAGTAGGCTTTGAACTGAGGTCTCCACAATGATCAGGTTCTATACTCTCCCTGTTAGGCTATACTGTTTGTCAGATTAGGGCAGCTAGGTGGCACAGTGATAGAGGAAGACTCATCTTTGTGAGTTCAAATCCAGCCTCAGACACTTACTAGCTGTGTGACCCTGGGCAAGCTACTTAACCCTGTTTACCTCTGTTTCCTTATCTTTCAAATGAGCTGGAGAAAGAAATGGTGAACCCATCTCTTTGCCAAGAAAACCCCAAATGGGTTCACGAAGCATCATACCTGACAGAAAAATAACTGAGCACCACATCTATCAGGTTTTTGTGGTATGCACCAGGAAATAGATGTGCTGGCAAACTAAGGTCTCTTCAAGTTTATGAGACTACTGTCTTTCACGGTATACCTCACATCCATCACCATGAGTTCCTTTCGGGCAAGTGATTCTGTATTCTTGAATTGTACTTTTTTTTCTTCTTTCTTGTATGTATAATTTCATGATCAAGGGAATTCCCTGTGAGGGAGTGCTGCTGTCTGCTGAACAGTAGTGCCAGAGGAAGTGTATCCCTCGTTTTCCAAACTGGCCCCCATGTGTCAGTCTTAAAGGAGCTTCTATGAGGATTCCTCTCTGCAGTGCCAGGGATGAGATGTGCCTGTGATAGTGAGTATTTCTCATTTGTTCTAGTCAGTTAATCCTGGAGCCTCCATTTTCTCATCTGTAAGATGGGGGTAAGTGTGGCAAGCACCGAGTTGGGCTGTTGTACATGTTCTGAGACACTTCTCAGTGCAGGCCAAACCAGATTAACATATAATTGGGGACTGTTTAGCAAAATAAATGAAAATATAATAAAAGCATAGATAATATTACATTTCAAAACTAGGTCAACGTGTGATCTGCAGGGACCCTTAAAATTTGGTGAAAACCCCCCCCCCCCCGATTTCTGAGTGTGTGACACCACTGCCATAGAATACGCTTTGACTCTTTGTAGCTAATTTAATAATCCCTTAATAACAATACTACCTTGCAAGGGTGGTGGGCCATACAGTTTATAAACTCATTGCCTTGTGCATCACGAAATAAACCTGTAAAGTATGCTGGGTAGGAACTGTTACTGCTTTTTAGACAAGGAAATTGAGATTTGAAATCCATGTATTAGAACTGTTGCCCTACCTAGTCTACTGTTCTTCCTAGTATACCACACTGCTTTGATGATAATTTATAGAATAGTTTTCTCTACCTCTGTTGTTATCATCTCCCCCAACTCCCACCCACCTTCGTCTCCCTCCTCTTCCCTACTACCCTCCATCGATTGCCATAATGACTTAACCCAGGTGGTCGACTATATGGAGAATTGGCCCAGGGGAAATAATATTACCTGGTACCAGCCAGGGTCTCAGATGTGCTTTGTGCTCCCAGGGGCACTTCCCTTGGGATCCGGTGATCTGGGTCCTGATTTTCCCCTCCAAACCCCCCAAACACCTAGGGTGGAAGGGCTGGAATTAGGAGATGCAGAAGAGGCAGAGTTAGGCAGGGTGGGAGAGGGAGCCTGCAACTGTGGTGTGGACTAGAATTACCTATTTATCTGGATAAAGCGCCTTTTGTAGAACAGTCAGTGCAAATGTTTAGATAATTAGAACAAAAGCCAAAAGAACAATTCAGCTCAAAGTGACAAGACTGGAAGGCTGGGTGCCCACCAGGATGGTGTTTTTTTCCCTGTCTCCTAGTTCTCCCTAGCCTTAGTTGGGTTTTGATCATGCTATTTAGAAAATCCCTTTGTTGTAGGATAAACTGACATTGGCCCTCATATTTCTGCTGTGAAGTTTGCTGTATACCAAGCGATACTCGGGAGAGCTAGACCATTACGAGCTGATTAAATGAGCTAATTTTAATTTGTTCAGTGGTTACACATGCACAGACCTTTTGGTGCCCTTTTCCTGTTTGTTTTTTATTTTATTTTTTAAAACGAAAAAAGACCTCTAGGAACCCTTATTAACATACCCCCCAACCCTTTTAGAAAAAAATTTTTGTGGTAAAGCTTGAGGATTACTGTTTTAAAATAACAGCAGCTATTATCAGTAATAAAGCAATTATCTCCATTTAGCCTTGTTTACTGTAACAAAGCACTTTATGGAATAATAAAAATAGTGACGGTCAACCGTTGTACAAGTATTTGAAGTCTGCAAAGCTCTTTCCGTTTGCTAACTCATTTTCCCTTCCCAATAACCCTGTGAGATAGGTACTGTTATTTTCCCCATTTTCTAGAGGAGGAATCTCTGCCTTAGAGATATTAAATCACCAAGAGTCATACACTTTATAAGTATTTGAGGCAAAATTTGAACTCGGGTCTTTCTGACTCCAGCTCTGTGAATTAGCCAGGGCAGGTATAATTGTCCACAGTGCCGGAGAGCACTGGGTCACTTAACCTGTCCCAGGTCCCACAGTTAGCAAAGGAAAAGACCTAGCCTCAAAACCCCTTGTCTTCTGAATTCAGTGTTTTTTTCCTGCTGTCCTATAGTGCTTTGAGATACTTAGCAAACCAAGGGATGTAGTCCCCAGGCCATGCAAACCGAATGCTGTTAGCAGTGCTCCTGATGATGACTATGAGAACAACTCATTTTTCTAGCACTTTCGGTTTTTTACAAAGTTCTTTCATCACAACAACCCCTTTGAATCAGGTAGTGTAGCATGAACATTATTGTTCCTATGTGGTAGATGAGGATTAGAGAGGTTAGAGAGCATTGCCAACGTGTATTGGAGCTTGGACCGGAATTGTAGGTTTCATGACCTGTATTCTGTTGTTACAAATCCTCAGCCTTTCTAGGCTTTTAAAGTTGGGACACTTGTGGCTGCTAGCCTGGGTCACTCCATCAGGCCTCTGCCATGGAGCAAACTTGGAGCCTGCCAACTCGTCTGGCCTAACTTGAGTGTTCTACCAAGTCTTCCCGTCTAGGAAGTGGTTAATAATGCCAGTCTCTGTTGGATGCCTGAAGGAAGGTCAAACCCAGCAAAGTGTAGCAAAATGTAGTGAAGGAAATTATGCCGTTAGGTTGCTTTTTGCCACACTTATGGGGAGCTCTACTTCGAGAGGGGACCTCTGCCTGTAATCTATAATAGCAAGTGGTGTACAAAGGAAAAGTAATTGTGTAGTTGCATAAAATGTTTTCCATTTTCACTGAAAAAGTTGCTTAAGCCTTTTGGTGCCCTCCCTCTCTCTTCTACCTTCTCTTTATATATTATCTTTTTTTTTTTTTAATGCATTTCAATAGGAGGCTGTTAACTACGTACCTTTATTGCCTTTAAATTGTGAACCCAGCCTAAGCAAGATGGTTTATATCGAAGTGCATTGTTAGTCAGGGGCCTGGAGCCTGGTTTCCCCTGGAGTTGATCGGCATGTTTGAGCTGCGCCAGTTTTCCTCAGCATTGTTTCCATTTGCTGAAAGCTCTTTCCCAGAGACGGTACCCCACCCACCCTCCATCCCTTGGGTTGCCTGGGGAGAGCAGCCCCATCCATTCCAACCGCTTTCCTCCCACCCCCTCCACAAATACCAGCCTGGCCCCCTGTTCTTGCAGCAAAGGTGCTGGCACCCAAGGGGAGGGCCCCAGTGTGTAGTGGGCTCTTGTCTCCTTTTTTCCTTCTCCCCTCCCTCCCTGGATACATTCTCTCCTCCCTCCCTCCCTCTCTCTCTCCTTTGCCATCAGCTGGGAAGGAGGCTTTGGAACAGTCTCTTGCTTCTGAGCTCTCTCTGTTGGAATCCCCTAGTGAAGTGAGTTTGATCTCCCTCCCTGGAAGCCGCCTCTGTGGACCACAGCTCTGAATTGGGTCAACATCTGGACAAATGGCTTGAGATTTCTCCACTTGGCCTTTTCTCCCATCCTCTCCCCTCCCACCCCTTCCACTACCTCCTTTCTTAAACCCTCCTCCTTTTCTCCCCCCTTTTCTTTCTGTCCTCTAGAACCAGAGACAATACCAAGTGGCTGAGCTAGCAGAGAGACCTCAGCCCATCCTATCCCCAGTGGATAGGGTGGGGACGTGTCCCGGAGCTGAGGTCACTCGTAGGGCAGTGTGAATAGATTTCCCCAGCAGTTTGCCAGCGACACCGCTGGCCCATGGGTGAATAGAGGGATTCAATTTCGGCTGTTGCCACTCGATTAAACTTTCCCCTGCAGAAGAGGCTCACCTCAGGAAGGCTAGGGGAGGAGGGGGGAAAGGTAAGGTGAAGGGGTAGGGGTGGGGGTGGGGAGGAGGTAGAAATCCCGAGCCAGAGCTGGTGGGGGAAAGAATGAATAGAGCAGAAGTCATGCCTCCTGACAGCCAAGTGTTGCATTATAAACTCCTGGTTTGTTGGGAAGCAGAATGTTTCCTCAGAGGGGAATCAAATCCAGAAGGAGGAAAAAAATGTTTTCCAGGGATGTGAATGGAACACGGGACTGGCCCCTTAAAGGAGCGACCCATCAGGCAGAAACCATCTTGCTGCCTTCCCTTCCTCAGCCTGAGGATACCTCAGCCCTTCAGGGGCAGCGGGTGCGAGGGATACTGCCTAGCCTCACCGGGTGTGACCTTGGGTGAGCGTGTCTTTTTTTTTTCCCTTAGCAATGATCTCTGGAACACCTTCAGGTTTGAGTTTGGAATATTTTTTTTTGAAAGTTTCTCTTTCCTTTTTCTCAATATAACTTCAACTCTCCCAGAGCTACCTTCTTCATTCCTTCTCCTGCTAGGCCCTCCTTACATTCTTTCCCTTTCATTTTTTTTTTTTTTTTTGCCCCTCCAGCCCCTCTTGTTCTCACCTCTCTGTCCACTCACTTTTTGGCTTCTAAACTGTGGGAAAGTATTGCTCACTCTTGCCCTTCCCAGCCCAGTCTTGGTGACTTCTGGGTCCTCTTCCCGCTGACTGTGCCGTATCTGGCATAGAGTAAGTGCTTAATACTTGTTGACTTGGTTTGATTTTCTTTCTCCTTTCTTTCTAGGTGGCTCAGATTTTCCCTCTCTGCTGTCTGTCTGGTGAGGTTAGAAAGCATTCAGTGGCTGGGTTCTGGTACCAGGCTTTAGCACTGGACAGAGCTAAAGAAGGTTCAGGTCTCCATGGCGAGGCTTTGGTGATTCCTTTTTTTGATCACTCTGTGTTACCTTCTAGAGATGGCCTTTACCACAGCTAAACAGCAAATTGACCCCTAAAGAGCATGCTAGTCTATAGACCTGAGCTAGTTAGAAGTCAGAAAATGGTTTCTTGATGGAAGATTCTAGGGCTTTGGTTCCCTGGGATGTTGTTGCAGGGATCTATAGTGAATATGGATTTTGCATTATGAATACCTTCCTTCATTTTGGGAGAGGATTGGTGAGTTTCCTTTCTTTGTGTTACATAACTAAGCTACCCAGATAGTGAACTTTTGTTCTGTAATTACACGGTATTTAAGAAGCAAATTGATAGGATAACGTGTTATTATTGGCTACTGGGTTAATAGCTATTTTGGCTGGTGTAATAATACTGCCTAACGTTTCTGGCGTGTAGTGCAGAGAGGTAAGGCATCCTACAGAAGGGTAGTAGTGGTGGATGGAGTATCTGACTTCTCTAGAGTCCACTGGGGCAGCATGTTGGCCTAGGAGGTTATGGAAGGTGAGGCGCCCAGCAGCGTCCTAGTACTCTTGGAGAAACCTCCAGGGATCTAGTATTGGCATTCATACCCAGTTATTCTTAGTGACTGGAATGGGATAGTCTCTTGCTTCGTGGACCCTTGCTACATAGATGAATATCATCATTCTTTGCCTAGCCAGCAGCAGGCATGTTGTGAACACGGAGAAACCAAGGCTTTGGGGACATTTGTATCACACTTGTTTTCTTTTATAAAAAAATGTGTTTGCCACATAACTTTTCAAAAGTTTATATATTTTGTTTTTACGTCATTTTAATTTCCCGGTATATTACTTCTTCTCCCATCCACCTATCCCCAAGAGCCTCAAGTTCTTAACTTGGGGTTTGTGAATAGTTTTTAGCAGTTTTGTAACCATGGATTGGAAAAAAAATTACATCTTTTTTTTCACTAATCTGTAATTGAAATTTATCATGTCTTTAAATTATAAATGTAGGCAGCAAACATTTAAAGGAGGGATCCATAGGCTTTATGAGATTGCCAGACAGGTCCATCACAGACACACACTCACAGTCACACATACACACACACACTCGCCTCCTGCATTAGAACAGGGAATAAAATAGAAGGAACAGAGCCACCAAGAGCACTGGCCCTGGAGTCACGAGGACCTGAATTCAAATCTGGCCTTAGACATTTGACAGGTATGTATTAGCTGTGTGATCCTGGGCAAGTAAGTCATTTAACCTCAATTACTACCTTGTCTTTCCCTCTCAGAAAAAAAGAAAAGGAAAGAGAAATGAAAAAAATCAATTCACTGAAAATAACCAAAATATTTATCAGATTGAACTGTTTAGGTTCATCAGTGGCATACTGCATAACATTTTTCAGTCTTTTCCCTTTGGTTTGTAAGATCTAGAAGGAGGTCATCTAAAATGGCTTCATCGAATTAGGCTGATCTCAAAGGGATGTTTTACAACGGCAGAAACTGAGGCCCAGAGAGTTAAGTGACTTGTCCAAGGTCATCAGAGTCGTTACTGGCAGAGCTTAGGTTTTAATGCAGGTCCCCTTAAACCCAGTGTTCTTTCTATTTTGCCAGCTTGGCTTGGTCTTCAGAGTTGGTGTTGAAGAAGAAATGCATCCTTTTTTGCCCAGCTGTTCTGGGTAACCTGCCAAGGTTGAGGCCTAAGTGATGAGATTTTGTTCTCCAGTTTCCAGTCATGTGGAAATTCTCTTGCTCTTGACTTTGGAAAACCAAGAGGAGGTGGCAGTCAGCCTTGGGAAGCCCTGTGGACGGACTGGGAGCTTTTAGGGAGGCATAGTAACCTATCAAAAATCAGAATGAACTTCCCAGAATAGACTTCTTACCTTTCTCTACAGGAGAGTCAGGGGCGTCTCCCTAAGAGGCAGCATGGTACTGTGGAAAAAGAGGGTTGGCTCTGTGGTCCTAAGACCTATGTTTCATCTTGGCTCTGATGCTTACCAATGTGTGAGAAAGATAAGGATGTCACTTTCCTCTTTCTCATCTGTTGCTTCCATTCATTTGGACACAAGATGATAATGATGATGATACTGTTGTTAGAGGGAGAGAGATGCAAAAGTCTCACATCTAGAAATGCCTGCTTTTCTTATTTTTATTTTTAGGAATTGTATTGGAACACATCTATATGATTTCTGTATTTAAATCTTCCTCTGATTCTGTGAACTTGTATTGCAACTCCTGATGCATTGAAGATTCTCCTTTCACCCATATCTATTACAAGATAATTATAAATTATATTATAATTCCTGAATTATATTAGGAAGATGTAATGGATAAAGAGATGGACATGAGATCAGGAAGACTGGGGTTCATATCCTACACTTGATATTTATTAGTTGTGTGACCCTGGACAAGTCCTCAAGTTTCCTTAGCTGTAAAATAGAGATAATACTAATTCCTATGTTTATAGGGTTATAGAATGTAGGTCAAAAGAGATACTGTATGCAAGTTGTTTTCTAGTGGCGCCCAGCACTTCCTGATCCCTTATTTTCTTGGTAAAGATAGAGCGGTTTGCTATTTTCTTCTCTAGCTCATTTTCGTGTGCAACTGAGGCAAACAGGGTTAAGTGAATGCCCAGGGTCACACAGCTAGTAAGTGTCTGAGACTAGATTTGAACTTAGGTCTTTCTGACTCCAGGTCCAGCTCTCTTACTGTGCCATCTGGCTACCCAAAGTCTGCACACATGTTATCTATTATTTCCATCATTAATTTTATCATTAATCAACTGAGAAGTGGTATGGAATGGGGGAGAGAGCACATCCCTTGGAGTCAGTAAGTCTCCTGTTCAGGTGCTGCCCTTGTCACTGACTCTGCCACTTTGAGCAGGCCTATGAACCTCTCCTTTCTCTGGGCATCTCCAAGTCTCTTTAAGTTAAAGACAAGGTGCTGCTACCTACATTGTTAGGAGTTTCCTTCTCTGGGATTCTCCATGGCATTGGAACCACAGATCCAGTCTCCTGTCCTATTATTAATCTTATGAATGCAGGAAAGAAAACCCTTAAAGGGATCAGTAGCTTAGGAAGAGTCACAAATGAAGTTTGTGGCAGAGCTAGGTTTTGACCTGGAATGATAATCTTTTCTGCTCATTCCATGGATCTTTCTCTGCCTTTGCATAAAGTTTCCAGTTCCATCCCTTATATTCATCCTCAGCTCCTTCCCCTACACATACACATGCACACACACATACACACACACACGCATGCACACTCACGTACACACACCTGACCTTCAGTGCGCCATTGTGGTCTCTCCCTGCCACTTTCTTCAGCCTGTCTCCCTTCACATTATACCCTCCTCCTCTGGTCTCCCCAGGCTATCCTCACACATCTCTCCAAATAAAGGGAGGCATCATGGAAGAGTTCTGAGGTTGGAAACTCCCAGGACCTGAGTTTGAATCAACGTCTTCAACAATATGGCCTCAACCAATCTTGTCAGTATTATTTGCCACTATGCTCCTAGATGCAAACTGAACTTGCTGCTCCCCATCTATGTCCTCCGTTTTCATTGTTTCTTTTTTTCTTCCCTCTGTAGTCTTGTTCCTTCCACCTGGAACAATATCGCCCTCGCATTTCTACCTGTCAGAAGTCTGCCCATCCTTCAAGGCCCTGTGTATTTCATTGCTCTTTCACCTGAAAGACCTTTAGATCCCCTCAGGACTTTGTCCTTCTCTTCAGGCACATCTCCCATCTCCTCTAATGGATTTTAAGTTCCACAATCTTTGGGATCCACTTCTGTTCGTCTCTAGGTCCTCCCTACAGTGCTTACTTAGCACAGGGCTCTTCTCACTTACATTAGGGGATTATCTGGGCTCTGATTCTGCATTACTCAGAGACATGTTCTGGAGGAGGTGCGTGTATATAGCAGGAGGGCAGTTCCTAGAAGCTGGTCAGAAGTCCAACAAGAGGTCTTCGCTTTTCCTCATTAGATCCTTCTACAGCCACAGGCCTGATGGGTAGGAGGGGAACCCAGGGTTCTACTCCGAAGGTATGCTGAGCCTAGAGGTCTCGATCATAGCTCCTTACTCATTCCCAGTAAAACTTAAAAGGGAGCTATTTTGCTATGTGTGTGTACGTGTGTGTCAGGAGGATGGTGAGTTTAATTCAGTAGAAAACCTCCCCCATGAGCTGCAGAGGGAGGGCTCTGTTGGGAAAAACATACGCGCACATCTCTGTTTGAGACAACAGTGGCCAACAGGAGACCCTCTCTGGTGTGTTTGGAGAGAGAGTGACTGACTTAGGCTTTCATCAATCAACAACATAGAAATGCCCCCTGAAAATGGTTTGCTGACTGTATCTTTAAGAGCACGGAATCTCAGCTTATTATCTTATTAAATCTGTCAATTTGTTCTGCTCTGGTTTGAATAAACAGAAGGTTTCTCCTCTTCCCCCTACCCCAACCTTTTCTTATTGACCCCCCCCCCCTCCCCTTTCCTTCCCTTCTTTTGTTTTGATGCCATTTCTCTGAGGCTAGTTACAAATAATTACAGGCTATGGGCTGGTGTGTCTAGAAAAAATATGTTTACATATACTTAGGATGCAGCCTCTTTATCTCTTTGCAGTCTTTCTTTCTCCCATCCACAGTGTATCTACTTTCTCCTTCTCTGTGATATTCTTTAAAATAAAGAAATGACAAATGCAGTAGGCGCAGAGACTGAACTAATTGCATTCTGCCATAATGCGCAGAGGCCTTAGGGATTGCTGGGGCTGTCTTGCCAGAGCGGACCCCTCTGTGCTCAGGCGAGGGTCAGATGGAGCGGTCAGGCTCATTAACTCCTGAGCTTCCAGCGGGAGCAGCTCTCTCCCCGCCATGTTCCAGCACACCCACAGCCTCCACTGCTGATTCTGCTTCCCAATAGAGGGCACAGTGTGAGGTCTGGGGTATGTGGCTGTCCAGACCTGAAGCAGCTGGTGTGAATACAACATCTCAAATGCTCCCCTTTTTCTCTGTGAGCATGTCTTTGTCAGCTCAGAGTAGGCAAGGACCCATGCAGTTCTCTTAGTTTACATTGGTCAAGTGTCTCCATCAAATACGTATAAATTAAAAAGATGACTTACACATATATTTTAAGACCAAAAGAAATACAGTCATACCATGATAAGTACTCAGGAGGAGAGAAACACTCATTGCTACAATTTACATTCTCCTAGCATCTACACCTTTTCCTCCTTGCCTATTGTGTTTGCTGGTTTCCTGTTTTTTCTTGCTTTGCTTTCATTTCTTGAAAGTAGTTGTCAAAAATCCCTCTTGTTACTCACAAAATTTCCTTACACAGCCTCCTGAGTGTCACCTTGTCCAGAAATGCCCTGCCTCCTTTTAAGCAATCCTTTAAGCATGAGGTTCTCTACATTGGTATAGTACCTTTGGAGATGCTTCCTGGGCAGATGCTAGCTCTAAGGAAGGAGGGAGTTGAAATAACCAGTTCTTTTAAAAAAGCAGGTCTTTTTGGTTATCTGGGCTAAGGAATTGGCAATAGACATAATTACTGCTATTCGTAGTAAGTATTGTAAGCAATATCTCCGCTGTGGGTAAATTTTCATCCATATGCTAATGCCCAACAATTCATATTTCCCTGCTGTTTTCAACCTTCTTTGACCCAAGTCTAAAGAAAAATAGGGAAGAGGGATTTTTGGGAGGGTTAAATATCTAGTAGGTATTTACAAAATTATAGATAAGGTGTGGGTCCTACCCTCCTTTTCCTTATCATCTAATGAGGAAATTAGATACATCACATTTCCAATAAACACAATTATGTGATTAAATTCATTAGAGAAGTTCCATCCATATTGGACGAATCACAGACAAATACATGTGTCTATCTAAACCTTGTGTGGGAAAATGGTTAACGATACTGTGTTTGACCTGCCCTCTCCCAGGCTTAAAAATTAGTACCTGGACGGTTGCAGTAATCTTCTTGTGGTCTCCCTGCCTCAGGTTTCTCCCTTTTCCACTTACCTGTTAAAGTGATCTTCTTACAGTACAGTTCTAATCTCATCATTCCCTCCTCATTAAGCTACAATGGCTCCCTATTACCTCTAGGATTAAATATGAAATCCCCCAGCTTCTAAAACTGTGCACAACCTGCCCTTTTCCTATTTAATTCCGTGGTTTTCTTAGTATTCTCACAGAACCCTCCATTTCCCCTCTAAAGCCATGCTGGTAACAGTAGAAACAACCTCTGATGTATAGTTACAGAATCATAGAATTTACCTGGGAGGTTCCCTGGTTCTGTTCATATCTGAGAAATGAATCATCCAGCTTTCCTTGGAGCTCCCCAGCTCTGAAGGCAGCCATTCCATTTGGCTTGCTCTAAATGTTTAACAACTGACTTCAAAAAAAAAAAGATCTGTATAGGACATACTTTTAGTAAAGTTTAATATCCATTATGAACATTTTCTCCATCAATTTCTTTAGTGTTGACACTTAGAAAAACAATAAGCCATGTCTTGATTTGTAACATTTGTTTGTTCTGAGGTATAAATTCATACCCAGAAAATTTAACTGTAGGCTATTTAGACCAGGCTCCAGGATTTTAATGGGTTAAGCACTAATTGTTAAGTTTTTCCTTGTTGTTTCAACAAGGATTCTTTGTGAGTCTGTTTTGGGGTTTTCTTGGCAAAGATACTGGAGTGATTTGCCATTTCTTTCTCCAGCTCGTTTTACAGATGAGGAAACTGAGGCAAATAGTTAACTGACTTGCCTAGGTTCATACAGCTAGTAAGTGTCTGAGGCTGGAGTTGAACTCTTGAAGATGAGTCTTTGATTCCAAGCCTAGTCTGTGCCCCAAGTTTTTCCTTGCCTTGAATCTAAATCTGCCTCTTGGCACTTTTTATTCATTACTCATATATCTGCCCTTGAATCAAAGAGAACCTGTCTAATATCTTTTCTATTCTATACGGCAATTCTACAGATTAGTATTGTGTCCCTACTTGAGTATTCTTTTTCCCCAAGCTAACAATTTCACAGGATCTGGGTTCAAATTCCAGTTCCTTGCTGCTGTATCACCTTGGGTAAGTCGCCTTCTCTCTCTTGTTCTTAGCTTCTTTCTCTGTGAGGGCTTCAGTTCTTCAAGGTCTAACTCTAAATCCAGTGGTTCCTATGCCTAACCATCCCACCTCAACTCTAATAACTGAGCGAACTATAGATTTTACCCAAACAATGTCAAGACTAGCTTTGAACTTGGAAGATGCTTCCTTTGCCCCTCAGATCAGGCTGAATGGTTGGAATTGACTACTTTTCTGTATTTTAACAACATGCTTTTATTTTTTTTTCTACTACTGGTTCTAATAACACTTTAGGCTTGAAAGCTTAGCAATGAAGCTTAGTATAGCAATTTTTCTTTAGGCAGTAAACACGAAAATCCGGGGAAATGGAAATTTTCTCTGCTGAGTTGTAGATTTGGATGAGTATAAAGGGTGAGGGAGCCCCACAGAGTAGCCTGTGGTGCTGGCTGGAACTCTTCAGCTGCTGTGGCAAAATGATTCTTTTTTTCTTGGAATATCTTTGGAGTTGAATGGGACTGGCCCTGCCTACTCCAGCTGCCCCCTATGGTAACGGGATCTGGGTGAGGTTCTGGGTGACATCTTTGTTAGTGAGAGCAGGAATGTTGAGTTTAGAGCAACAAAGCTGCTTCACAATCTTTGAAAAACTTAAGATTGGTAATGTTTTAGACATTGGGGGGGACACAAATGGGAGATAGGAATAATTCCCTTTTTTCTACTGTTCTAAGGTTTACAAAGTGCTTTCCTTACTGTAGTTGTATAAGGCTGGTGATGCAGTATTTTTGGTCTCCTTTTCTGTTTGAGACAGCTGAAATGTAGAAGAGGATGAGTAATTTGTTTAAGGTTACGAAGGCAGACACTATGGAGGAGTAATATGAAATCCCACTGGAAGGGGCAGTGAGAGCCATATTGTGGAAGGCTTTAAATGCCAGGATGAGGAATTTGTTTTCTCATCTTGAGGCAATTAGATGCCACTGAAGAATTTTGATCTGTGCTTTTGGAATATCAATTTAGTATGCAGGTGAAAGATGGATTGGAGAGAGGGGAAGCCAGGAGACCAATAAGGAGACTTCTCCAGACCTTGTAACAAATGAAGGAGGCCCAAGCTAAGATAGAGTTTGTGTGGGTAGAGAGAAAGGGACAGAGATGGGAGATGTGGTGGAGGTAGAACTGGTAAGACTTTCTCAGTATATAATAGGTTGAGAGGAGATTACTCTGAGTTTGAAAACCTAGGTGACTCCAAGTCTTGACTTCTCTATTCAAAAGAAATAGAGAAATTTGGTGGAAAGATAGATTTTTGGGGAAATGTAATGACTTCTGTTTTATACATGTTTTAAGTTCAAGGTCCCTGTAGTCTATCCAGGTGGAGGTGTGCCTACAGGCAGGGCTGGAATTTAAGAGAGATTAGGGCTAGATAAATAGATCTGGGAGTCAGATGCCTGGAGATGATACTTGAACCCATGGGAGCTGAAGAGATTTCTGAGAGGGAGTGTTTATAGACAAGGCCCAGGATAGAGCCTTTAGGGCTACCCCAAGGCCCACTTAGTTGGCAGAAGCATAATGATATTCCATCAAAGAAGGCTGAAAGGGTAAGCAGGAGAGCAGTGGCATAAAAGCCATGAGGGGAAAGAACACGTAAGAGAAGGGGATGATCAGCAGTGTCAAAAACTGCCAAGATGATGTGTGGTTGTCCTTCAGTTGTTTTAGTTGTGTCTGACTCATTGGAGGTTTTCCTGGCAAAGATGTTGGCATAGTTTGCCATCGTCTTCTCCAGCTCATTTTACAGATGAAGAAACCAAGGCAAGCAGGGTTAAGTGACTTGCCCAAAGGGACACAGCTAGTAAGTGTCAGAGGTTGGATTTAAACGCAGGTCTTGACTCCAGGGCTAACACTCTATCCTTTGCGCTCCCTAGATGTATAGAATAGTATTAAAAAAAGGCCGTTGCGTTTTGTAGTTGAGCTCTATTGGTAGATTAGGAGAGAGCCATTTCACTGGAGTGTTGAGGTTGGAAGTCAGATTATTAAGGCTTAAGAAATGAATGAGAACGTGAGGAGATGAGGATAACTTGCCAAATGACCTTGACTGAGAGTTTGGTTGGGAAGAGAAGTCTAAGATGACTTGAATGACTGTCAGGGTCAAGTCAGTCATAACACGGGCTGGGCCACAGGGATTGGAGTCCAGGGAGTGAGGTTTGCCCTTAGGATGGAAAATTTAAAGGAACACTGACAAATACTTATTTTCCTTGAAGGCAGGAGTGGGACCTTGATGGTAGAGCAGGGATCAAGGTGTAGCCAGACAGAGCAGCAACTCTCCTAGTTAGGTAGCTTCTTGTTTGATTTTGGGCTTTCTGTGGCAAAGGTTGGGGAGAGTGGGACTTAAGCCTTTGCTAGGGTTTAGAGAAAGCCTTCACCCAGACCTGGGGCCTACCCAAAGTCCAGGGAGAGAGGACAGCCTGGGACTAGAAGCTGCTTAGGAAATACTGCTCCCTATGATCAACCGGAGAAGGGGAAAGGGAGAGAGCACTTGGGCCACCCCTTCTTGAAAACATGTATACATTTTCTGTCCAACTGAAGCTTCCTGAACCATCCTAATACCTAGAGCCTGGTGGTTGGGCTTGGAGGGGTGATACTTCACAAATGTTCCAGTAAAATAAAATAATAGTAAATAATCACCAACATTTATAGAGTGCTTCCTATGTGCCAGGCATTATGCTGTTTTATAACTTATCATCAGTTTGACAATTGATTCTCACAGCAACCCTGGGAGGTTGTTTATTTCCTTTTTACAGATGAGGAGTCTTAGGCAAATAGTGACTTGCCCAGGGTCACACAGCTAAGAAGTGTCTGAGGCCAGATTTGAACTTGGTCTTCTCAAGTCCAGGCTAGTGCTGTTTCTACTGTGCCAATGGGCCATCCCTTACCAAGATATATGCTCTTTAAATTCAGATGGGGGGAAGAAGTTTTTAGGCACATTGCTTCCCAACTGGCCTTTCCAAATGGTTTTGGCTGTGATGAGATACTGCATTTTGATTCAGAGGACTGATATTTAAATACAGGTTATGCCTTGTGCAAGTCACGTATGTTCTGTGGTCTGAGATTCATAATGTTACCTGCAAAGGAAAAGGGGAGCTAGCTTGGAAATATTCTAAGGCTACAGAGGGAACTATGGCTTCTTGGGACTTTTTCTTTTTTGTCTTGCCCATCCCCAGGACTTTTTCTATCTTCCAAACTGTGCTTAAACCTTCCCCAGGGTGGGGTGGTTAGAATGGTGGTTGTGGTGTAGCTGAATGTAGCTGGAAGGACCAGAGTCCTCTCCTTGCTTAGCCACTTTTACTGAGTTATGTGAGTAGGGTCTGCTGTTCTGGAAGAACCAGAGCCCCTAAGAGAGGCCATGTTTCAACAATCTGGTGTAGAATGCTAGCCAGGGGTCTGGAGAACTTCGTTCTGGTCCCTGCTCTGACACTAATTCTGAATCTGTTTCTTTCTCTGTAAAATAAGGCAGTTGAAAAAGGCAGTCTCTGAGGTCTCTTCCAGCTCTGACAGTCTGTGAGTCTATGAGGTTTGAACTCACTTTGACACTATGTCAGCTCAGTCTGTTTCATTAAGAGTTGAATGAGCCCTCCCCCGAGACTTTGGGTAGGTCACTTATCATCTCTGGGGCCTCAGTTTCTTCCCTTGTAAAATCAAGGAGTTGGCTTAGATGATCTCTAAGGTCTCTTCAAAATCTAACATGATATTATGCAGATTTTATTGGAGGGAGGGGTTGGCTCCAAGCTCACTTTCAGCCCTGTCACCAAAACAGAGGATTGCTGTATAGGTTATACCTTCTCTCTGCCCTCCCCAGGCCCCAATTAGACTTCTTGAATGACAGATATGAAGAAACAACTAGTTATTGTTATTAGTTATAACTAGTTATTAGCATTGGTTTAAATAGGAATGAACTGAATTTCCCTCTTTCTCTGCATAGGTGGGAATCTGCCCTAACAATTGCATTGTGGTTCCTGGAGTCTGTTTTTCTTTCTCCTCTGGGCTGGTGTCCAGACTCCTATTCTAAATGTGATGCAAAATTTCCTTGTGAAAATTTGGAGTTGAGTGAAGGCCTTTTAAGAATGAAGGAAACCTGGGTATGTGTATAAATCAGGGATGGGGAACCTGCAGCTTTAAGGCCACATGTGGTCTTCTAGATCCTTAAGTGCCACCTTTTGAATCCTTAAGGATTTGTTCTTTAAAATTTAGATTCAGTCAAAAGGCTGCACTTAGAGATCTAGAAAGCAGCAGGTACAGGTGGTGGAGAAGGAGCCAATGTCTAAGAAGATGTTGAAGAGAGGAGAATGCCTGAAAAATGGTACTAAGGAGGAGATAATGTGGATTGAGTTAGAGGTAGTTTGAAGAAGCCCATGGTGGATGGCCTTTCTTTTCTCAGCAAAGTAGGAGATGAAGGATCCCACAATAAAATTACGGGGAATTCCCTTCTCCATGAAACCTGAAAAATTTTGTTTCATGGCAAGCAATTGTAAGTATTATTTTATCCTAGAAAGAGCAACTGATGGTACCATATGATAATAACCACATGAAAACACTTTGGATAAATTTCCATATGACAGATCCGTAAAAGGCAGCTAAAGGCAGGCACTGGGATATTTGGGGGGCATCTCTAACCTCAGAGGTGACAGTCAGATACCAAAAGACCACCACCGCAGTCAATGAAAGGCATATTCTTCGAACTGATTAAGGGAGGTCATAGAATACTTGATCTAGAGTTGGAAGGGGCAACATCTGAGGCCAATTAGTGAAACCCCATTTTACAGATGAAAAAATTGAGACTCCAAGGGAGGTTCATTGACTTCCTTGAGGTTACAAAAGTAACAAAGTGTCCGAGGCAGGATTTGAACCCAGGTTCTCTGACCCCAGACCCAGGCCAGTGATCTTCTCACTGGACCAAACTGCCTCTGCATTTCAGCTGAGTCATACACAAGAAATCAGCATTAAAAAACCATAATACTCTAAGTACCGGACTATATTTTTCAAAGCATTTTTATTTATATTTCTTTTAATTCACAGACGCTTTTAAAAGTAGAGAAGTGTAATCGTCCCCATTGGACAGGTAGAGAAACTGAGCCCAAGAAAAGTTTATTGACTTATTCAAGGTCATGTAAATAACTACTGTCAGAACTAGGACTAGAAATGATTCCTTTTGATTCTTTTGCTAGTGTTTTCAAGATGAGAAATCTGGGCATAGGGGAAAAAAAAGACCCTTTGTTCTCAGCCTGGGAGGGAGGTTGGAAGGGAGTGGTCCTTGAGAACCTATCTGGGGCTGGGTATGACCTATATCACTTGCTTTGGGTATCAGCACCAGGTGTTGATTGGTTTTGAGTTTTGAAATCCTACAGGGACCTGTAGTTGGTTCCCATAGGGCTCTGGGAACCAGCCCTGAGCTTTTGAGCTAACACTGGTCTCCTGATCCCATGGCTCAGGCAGAAGCCCAGCAGAACACAGGGGTCTCCTCTTCTGCCCTACCTGTAACCTCCCTCTGGGGTGCTCACACAGTGTGGGGGAAGGAAACCTAAAGACCCTGTGGCATCTGCCCCCAGGGCTCAGACCCAAGTGCAGCCAAGAACAGGAGCTTATCTTAGGGAGAGAGCTCTTCAAGCTGATGAAAGCCTGAGATTTTTTAAGGTGGGGGCAGGGAGGAAAGATGTGGGGGAGCTGGTGTTAAAACTAGGCTTTAGTGGACAGATGTTACCTCTAACCATAGTTTCCAAAGTGGATAATTGGCTATCCTCTGTAGTGGGGCAGGAGTTGGTCTGGGCGTGGATATGAAACTCCTCATAGTCTCTAGGGACTAACCCTCTAGAGCATGGGTGAGTCACAGTGGCAAGGGAGTGAGAGTGAGCCACACCTGTGTCATGCAAAGAAAGAGAGGATGCTGATTTCTAGAGTACCTAGCCCTGTCCTGTTTACAGTAGAGTCAGCCTCCAGATTATCAATGGAGGAAAGCAGAAGTGTAAACATTTGGAAGCAGTGGATAAATTTCCCCCTTCCATGTTTTCTCAAGAACCTTTTTATTTTGAGTGCTTCAGGTGAGATGAGAAAAAAAGAAAGTTTTGTTCAAGCTAATATGACCTGGCTGAATGATGAGGACAGATAGGTCGCCAGTGTGATTCAAGAGGAAATTTGCTTCCAATTAGGAATCTGCTATAGCTAATCAGCAAAGAATATTTTCAGAAACTAATTGTGCAGGTGGGTCCTGCTTTACAAAAATACAACTTTTGAAAATTCCAGTTTTTTTTTCATTTTAAGTTAGAGTCTGGGATTCCCCCAAAGGATACCTTGATATAAAAGCTGCCCTACTGTGGCTAAGCATTTGTTTATGAAGCACTGGCCATTCAGGGCTGGTTCAGGATTAGACCAAGAAACTTGAAGCTTAACTATCTTGAAGTCTTTTACAGAAGTATTAGAAATCAAGATAAGGCATTTTACACTGAAGACAAGTCAGTAGCAACGTAGGGTTTTCAAAATCTCTTGTAAAAGTTTTCTGGACAGGAGCTACTGTAAAAAGCCAATCCATTCGTCCATCAACGGAGTGGACCAGAGGAGGAAGGTTGCTCAGTGGCTAGAGGTCATTCCCATATAGCTCCTGAATAGCCCTTGTAGGATAATTTTGCCCTTGGCAAATAAGATAGAGATACAAATGGGGATCAGATCCTGGCATTATGGAGTCAGGGTCAAGTCGAAGACTGAGGGCATAGTGATTAGAATCTTGTAGGCATTTAGGGGAAAACATCCCCAACCCCAAACCTCTTTGTGAAACGCTCCTTTCTTCTAACTCTGCGTAGCAGAAATTTCATCTCCCCAAGGAACAAGGACATAATATGTATCAAGACCAAGGTTACATACTCTGCTGAGAACAATTGGCAGAAAAGTTTGTGGATACTTAGAATTGTTACCGACATCCCCTGCAGCTGGCACGGTGCTTAAGAGAGTATTCTTGTCCTCAGCTCTGGGTTCAGTGGAGAGAAGCGAGAGCATCATGTGGTTGATGCTTGAAGAAAATGAATTTGATTCCCCAGTTTTTTGTTGTCTGTCATAAAGATTTGAATAGAAAAGTCCAGTAGCCCTGGAGTGATTCAGTGTAGAGAAAAGAAAGAAACTTATGTAATAACCATGATGATAAGTGATTATATATAATAATAACACTTATATAGCACTTTACAAAGAGGATCTCATTTTGGCCCCACCACAACCTGGCCAAACCAATGCGATGGTTATTCCATTTTCTAGATGAGGGAACTGAGGCACACTGTGGTTAAGGATTTGCTCAGGGGTCATGCAGCTAAGCAAATGTCTGAGGCTGGATTCTAGGTTCAGCACTCTATCTACTGCACCACTTGGTATAGCTTCCTGAATTTGCCAAAGCATGAAATGATAGAATGTCAGAGCTGGAAGGGAGCCTAAATCACCTAGCCCAAACCCTTTATTTTATCATGACCTAGCTGAGCTCCTGGGAGGGGATGTATCTTGTGCAATGAATCACAGTAAATTTCTAGAATCTGGGGACCAGAGAGGTTTGCAGTCTAGTGACCTCCTAGTCCATAGGCAAGGATAAGCCCGTAGAAGGTAGGATGTGGCACAAAGAGTTAGACTGCACCATTTTACTACCTAAGGTAAGTCTTTGTCCATAGCAAGGGCTCAAGAAATATGTTTGTTGGATGAATTCATCCATCGAAAAGTTTTCTGAGGGCCTATTATGGACAAGGCCCTGTGTTAGGCACTGTGGACTTGGCTGTTGCCAACATGGAGAGGCAGGTCTAACACAAGGAAGAGAGCAGGAAGAATGTTTCATGAAGCATTTGGTGATGTAGCCCGATGGCTTTGTGCTACGGTTGGCTATAGAATGAAGGGGGTGTGATGGGCTGGTGGGCTGGAGTGGTTAGGATTATATATTGTGGGCAGCTAGGTGGCACCGTTGATAGAGCACTGGGCCTGCAATCAGGAAAACCTGAGTTCATATCCTATCCCAAACTGTGTGACCCTGGGCAAGTCACTTAATCAATAACCTATTTCTATTTCCTTATCTGTAAAATCAGCATAATCAGAGCACTTATCTTACTGGGTAGTTGTGAAGATTGAGTTAACCTAAGTGAAGGATTTTTCCAACCTTATGTAAATACTAGCCATTCTTCTTATTATTGTATATGAAGAGGCCTCCAAAGTCATCTAATCCAGAGGTGTCAGATGCACCGGCAAGCGGCCCATAATTTTCCCAGATACGGCCAGAACCAGACTACAATGTAATTGGGATATAGTTAACAAAAATAAATAAAAACACAGTCAAATGCAGACAATACCATGTTTTAAAACTAAATCACTGTGTGACCCACAAGGATCCTTATGTATATGACCCCTGTTTCTTTTTGAGTGTGGTGCCAGTGCCTTGCATTTTACATAGGAGGAAGCCCAGACCTGATGTAGTTAAATGACTTGCCAAGTGTCACATAGGTAGGATGTGTCAGGTGAGATTTGTGAGTCCAAGCCTAATGCTCTTTCTATACCATACCACCCTACGTACACAGAAGTTGACAATGGGGAAATGAGACTTGGACTGATTTTTGAAGGATTCGTAAAATACAGCTGGGTGGTAAATGGCACAGGAGAGCATTCTGGGCAAGGGGAACATGAACAAAGGCTCCCTCATCTGATCCTCTAGCAATTATCACCCCTCTTAGGAGAGTCTTACAGCCCACTTTGTAGCATGTATATTGTAGTGTGCAATGTCTTACCCTCCCCTACTAGGGGGATAAGAGAGCAGAGACTGCCTTCTTCTTTTCTTTGTATCTCCCCAGCACTAAGCCCAGTGCCACAGACATAGTAAGCATTCAGTCTAGGTTTGTTGAATGAATGAATGGGCACAGCATGTTTGTGGGGTGGTGCAGAGACAAACTCGACTCCAGTGCAAGGTATGTGTTGGGAAGGAGGAGGAGACAGATTGTGGAGGGCCTTAAAAGCCAGACAGAGGAGTTTGGACTTCATGCAGGGAACAATAGGGCTCCATTGAAGATTTTGTCTCCCAATCCGCCCTTCTGTTCCCAGAACCCGGGAGTTTAGAATTGAGATGCTTGGACTGAGCTCTGGGAGCCACGTGCACTTTTCTTCCAAATGGGCAAAGTGATTGCCAAGCCCTGCCTTTGAAGTTTCACAAAAGCAGAGAGAGACTTTGCAGTAATTCTAGCTACTGCGGCTAAAATCATATAGACTGGCAAAACGCTATCCAAACACACTTAATCCCAGTCACAGGATTAGTTTCTTAGAGAGAAGCTCCACCTATACTTAATAGTTTTAAAATTGTTCTGGGGACTTTAATTTTACCGTTCTCTCTGGCAGTATGAGGATGTGGGCAGAATTTTGGCTAATCAGGATTGATTTTAAATTTTTTTTGGAGGGGAGCTGTTTCTGGGGAGGGTTCAGAGTTTTCATTTGGTTCTATAGAGCCCTTCTTATTTGTCCTTATTTCTTTTGGCCCGTGAGGGGGAGGGAGGAGCTGAGTGGCTCCAGGCCGGGCCCCCTCCCACTGGGAGGAGAGACCGAATGAATCCACACCCCATCCTTGTCGGTCTCTCCTACCCCTGTGAAAGAGGTCTGAAGTTCTATCCTGGCAATCCCACTTGGGGAATCAACCACCAAGGTAAATATATGGATTATCCTAAAATTTCTGCAGCAATAGGGTGAGTTATTATTGATTCACAGAGCACGACAAAACATCACTGCATGAATTAGCAAACAGCTGTTTCTAATTTGAGTTTAGAACTGTACACAGAGGAACTTGTTTTACTGTTCGCTCCTTTCATTTATAATGAATTTTAATCACCGCTACAGGTGAGAAAAATGTAGAAACAAGCTTGTATCTTGTGGAAGAAACAAAGGAGAGACAGATGCTAACAGATTTACAGTCTGTGATAAAAGGGATGTTTTGGTACACTTTACATGTAATTAGAGTGCAGCTGTTTTCAGTCCCAAGTCCACGGAGCACCACAGAATAGGGGTTCTGCTGCCTTTCCAAGGGGAGTAAAGAAAAACAGTGATTCAACCCTGAAAGCATTTCGTTTATCCTGAGTTGAGCAGAGCATCGGTCCTACCAGCCCTCACTGTGTCATTTGTTGAAGCCTGATGAAGAGTATTTAAGGAGGTGTTATTTCCAACGTTTCCCCTCCTCCCACCCCCTTTCCCAAGTGGTGAAAAACCGTAAAATCTATCGAACTCAACCTTGGCGTTTGGGGGGCTTGGGTTTTTTTTTTATTAGGAAAAGTTTTGCCCAGCCCTGGACAGGCTGTGAAGTGGGAGGAGGGAATCTTGGGAGACCTTATTATCCTGCTTGGCTCTTTCCAAAATGCCTGGGGTTTGTCCTTCTTCCTGCCCCCCACTGAGTTGCCCTCTTCAAGAATTTAACCATAGCAAACACTCCAGTAAATTAAATGTGGGGTGACTTTTTTTCCTTGGTCTGTTTAATTTCTGCAATAAAACTAAGGCTCAATTGCATTTTCAATTTCAGCACTAAGTAAATTTGTCTAAGGGATAGAGCAGTGCAGACTGCTTATGTGTTTGTTGAGGTCACGTTGGCTGTGTCTTCAAGGTGAGAGGCGAACTCCTGCCTTCTGTCTGAGGGCTCCAACCTTTTACGGGTAGGACATTGGGTCTGGGCTGGCTGGGGCTGTGCTTGGGTTATCAGATCCTAACTTTGACCAATGGGTCTAGCCTCCGACTCTGTAGGGGTGTTATAGATTTCTTTATTCTGGTTTTGGCTGTGCTGGGGATGCTTGCTTTTCTCTAGATAGGTAGAGAAGGACCATCTTTAGTGTTTCCCCCACCTCCCCTGTTCTCTTTCCCCTCTCCCTCTTTCCCTCTCCCCTTCTCAGTCCCCCTCCCTTCTTTCCTCTTTATTTAGACCCTGCAGTGGGACTTCCCAAGAAAAGGAAGGGAAGGGGAGAAATGAGAGAGGGTTCATTTATTGGATCCAGGCATCACAAATAGTAAATTCTGATTACAGTGATCCCAAAACATCCTGTGCTGCAACAACGATGGGAGATATTCTGACAACCCCTCTCCTATTCCTAGGATCATATATTTGGATCTTTGAGGGATTTAGAGTTAATCTAACACCCTCATTTTACAGATGAGACCTAGAGAGGCTAAGTGACTTGTCTAAGGTCACACAGGTACTAAATAGCAATGTCAGACCCCGAATCCCCGCCTTCTGATTTCCAAGACATCTCAACTTCTCTGAGTACTTAGAGTAGAAATCATGCTTTTTCCTTCTCTGTGCCATGCACTCATGTGTCTTTGGTGGCTCATGATCTCACCCATCATTAAAAGTACCTTTGAAATTCTTACGTAAATAATATGGAAATTGGATTTGATTTATTGAAAAAAATCATTTAACCTAATATTAGTAGAGATCAACCAGATATGAACATGTTATATATAATTTTGTTTTCAACTAAATAATTTATATAATTGTTTTCATTTGAGGTTGTTAGCACATTACAATGTGTTTTAAAAGACCCAGCAATTAAAAGAATGAATGTAAGCGCAGTTCCGCACATGAAGTCACCAGGCTCAACAAGCACCATTTTGATGTGCAAAGTGCCCCTTAATGGAGACAGCAGCCATCTGTTAAATAAACCATTAGGAGCAGTAGAGACAGGGACAGTTTGCAAGGTTTAGTTTCCAGGTTTGCCTCTATCAGGCCCAGAGGTAATGTTCGGATGGGAACAGTCTGTGTTCCCCTTCCCAGTTTGCTCATCTGTAAAATGGGGTACTCATTTCACAGAGTTGTTGTAGGGCTCAAATGAGCCAGTGTGTGTAAAACGCTTTGCAGTAACCTAAAAGGGCTACGTTGTCAGTTTTTATTAAAGTCCCTATTCAGTGTTCATATTTACATATTCTACCTTGGGAGAGTTGTCATCCTTCATTCACAATAGTAATGGTTCTGAGAATGAATTAGGAGAGTAAAGTGCTTTGGATAATGTCATTAAAGTGGGAAGTACCATTGGACTTTTAGAAATCATTTTACACTTAGCTAGGAGGGAGTGTATCTGTTATTTGAGGTATGAGGGGCACCTGTATTTGGAGTTTCCAACAGGTATACTTAAGCTAGTCAAGTGGGGCAAAAGTGTGGTGGGCGTTCAGTGTCTCTGGTGAATCAGAGACTAGGAACAGATGTCTATGGACTGGATGAAAATCTGGTTTATCTACTTACTTCAGGAAGCCACAATAACTGTTACATTCATTCTAGCCTGTCAGAGGTAAAGAGGAGGCAGGAGGGTAAAAAGGAGACAGAGATTATCTTGTGAAAGTGAGAAGCCACCATTTGGAATGATAGAATAGGGAGGGGATCTGTGATTTCTCCAGTTCTAGGGGGATTGCCCCTCTGAAGAAACAATTTCTACCAGTACAGGCTGCCAGTCTCTTTCCAGCTCAGGATCCTAGAGAGTTGCCTAGAGCAGTGAGCTGTTCAGTGACTTACCTACAGTTGCACACCCATTGTGTGTTAGTGGTAAGATAGGAAGTCAGAATTTCTTGACTCCAAATTCACCTTTCTAACCACTTTGGCTTAGTTACCTCCCACTACAGTTCATAAATCAATGATATGATATATAAATACCCTCCTCCCCTAATAGAAGAAAATTAATTCCGTCCCCTCCTACAGTAAATAAATACTTTCCCATACCTCTCAATGAAATGGAAATAGCAGCTAGAGGGCACAGTGGATAGGGCTGTACTTGGAGTTAGAAAGCCCTGAGTTAAAATCCAACTTCAGATACTGTTAGCACCTACCTTCCAGGGTTCCTGTGAAGTTCAAATGAGATTGTACTGAAGTACTTTTCGAACTGAAAACGCTACATAAATGCAAACTTATTATGAGCAATTATAAATAATTGCAAGCTATTATTGTTAGCAGTTATAAATAGGACACTGATCCTAAAGTCACTGATCTTTGCAATACAGGTAGGGTCCTATCGTGACAGGCCAAGTGGGCTTGTCTCTCTTCCATTTGCAGAGACTACCCCAGAGCCCATAGCAGGTTCAATGTAAACTCCTGAATTAGAATTCTACTATTGCTAGAAATAATAACAGCTTGTATTTGTCTATCTCCTTCCTCTGGGGAGTTTGAATTGTCATATGGACATTATCTCATTATCCTTAGCCGTGTCCTGGGGAGGGAAAGAAGAGGAATTCTTCTACTGATGGGAAAACAGGAGCACCAAGAGCTCATGGGATCTCCCAAGTGTCATACAGCGCATTAGGAGTAAACCCCCATATGGAACTTAGGTCACCTTGTCCTTACTCTACTTTGGAAATTTCAGTTTTTAACTGTCATGGAGGGAGTATTAGTGTAGATAATTCAAATGGCTTTATAATTAAAAAAAAAACCTGTCACACCTACTTTGCCTGTTGCATTTTCTTAGGATAACATTAATGTGCATTTGCGCTGTCTGCAAATATGACCTCGATGCGTGCTGTGTATGAACACCTGCCGGTATTTACCTTAAGTTGCAGATAGTTCACAAAATAATGAAAAAAAGTACTGGGTTGACTGTCAGATGACCTGGATTCAATTCCTGACTGACACTTACTGTTTGTGTGACATTGGGCAAATGATTAAATCCTACTTGGTCTCAGTTTCCTCCTTTGTAAAATGGGAGATAATTAAACCTGTAATACCTGCTTCATAAGGGTGGATGTAGGACAGGCGAGTAAAGCTCAATTCAGACTTTTAAATGCCACGTAAATGTCTGGCATCATCATATTTTCTACTGTTGTGACCATGGACAAGTCACTTTGACTCTCTAAGCCTTGGTTTACACCTCTGTAAAATGAGATTAGATGATCTTGCCAGTTATTCGCACCTCTAAATCCCATAGCAATAACAATATTTATGTATCACTCTAAGGTTTGTACTTTATAATTTTTACTTTACAAATTTGATCTCATTCCATCTTTACAACAACCTTGGGAAGTAGGTGCCATTATCCTCATTTTACAGATAGGGAAATGGAGGCTGAGAGGGTGACTTACCCAGGGTCACATTGCTTGTAAGTTTCTGAGGACAGAATTTGAACTTGGGACCTTTCAGTTTCAGGACCAACAGTATCTACTGCAAAATCCATCTCATCCTCCATGCCATCATTAGAGCTATTTTTTCATAGTCTGAGGGTTATCATTTGCAGCCTTATTCTTTGGTATTTCAAAGATGTTGTGTGATTTGGCTGTTTTTAGTCATGTCTGACTCTTTGTGACCCCATTTGGGATTTTTTTGTTGTTGTTGTTGAAGATATTGGAGTGGTTTGCCATTTCCTTCTCTAATTCATTTTATAGATGAGGAAACTGAGGCAAACAGGGTTAAATGACTACCCAGGGTTAAATGACTAGCTTACGCAGCTAGTAAGTGTCTGAAGTTACATTCAGACCCATCACTACCCACTACCATCTACCTGCCCCCTTCGTTTTGCAGAGTTCGTTTCTAACCCAGTACCAAGTTAGTGGAATGAATGACTTCCAGTGATAAGACCTGAAACGACAATCCCAGGAGCAACTAGTTAACTTGACCAATGACTGGGTGTGTTTGGGAGGGTGGAGGAGGTGGGAGTAGGCTTAGGTGTTGGGAAGGTAGAAGAGGTGGGGGCTGAGAAGATGTCTAGAGGAGGCACATTTTTTCAAGAAAAAAGGAATTGAAAGAACACTGAAAACCAAGGCATCAACATTTGGTCGACATTTGCATTATTTCACACCCGAATATTAGTGTCCCGGGCACCGTATGCCGTGTGAAGGAATCAGTCTGTGCTGTATTTTAATCTGTTTGACTGTCTTGATGCTCTTGTCGCATTCAAGTTTTCACAAAGTTGCTCTTGCCTTTGTTATAATAAGATCTTCAATCTCCTCTGCCCCGTACTGATGGTTGACAGCCTCTTAATTGACTAGGTCTAGAACTCGAAGGAGGGCTGGTTGTGCTGTGGCTGTGGCTGGTCGGCTGGACACCAAAGAAAGCCTCATGAGGAACAGGGAGACCTTGCCAAGTTGTTTTCCTGGCTCATTCCCCGAAGACTTCCTCCTTCCCACTGAGGCCTCCGGACCCCATGGTGACTGGGCACTGACAGCCAACCCTCCCCCTCCTCCCAGCCTCTTTCTCCAGCAATCTGGACAGCCTACTGATGACCCTTTCTGGAGTAGAATTTGGGTCACATCGGAGGAGGGGAAGGGCCTTTCTGAAGAAGAGCTGGCTTTTCTCATAAAGCCTCTTGCTCCACCATATGTCTTAGAAGGAGAACCCTGGTGTTTTGGAGGTTCATTCTGGTTGTGGGTGAGAGAGAAAGATAGTAAGAGTTTGAATTAATATAGCTCTTTGGTACAGACCTGTGATTTTACTGGCAAGGAAAATTTGGGTGAGGAAATTCTAAAGATGGTGAGATAGACAGCTATTTTTCAGCTTCACTTTCCTAGAGAATTGACAAAGGCACTTAAAAGATTGAGTGACTTGCCCAAGGTCACATAGTTAACTAGGTGTGAGAGGTCGTGTATATGAACCCAATGTTTCCCCTTCATATAGTTCTGTAGTTAAGATCTGCAAAGTATTTTCCTTACATGGAAAGGTAAGTAGAAGTATTATTTGGTTTTTTTTTCCATTTTTTTACAACTGAGGAAACCATTTTAGAGACTGTCACTCACCCTGGATTTCTATTAAATACAGCAGTTACGGCCTGAACCTGACTGGGGCTTCTCCTATCTTGGTCCTCTCTACTCCATGGCCTCAGAACTAGAACTACCGACACCTTCCATGATTTCTGTAGAAAACAGTGGTCCTTTGACTTAAGGAGTAATGTGCAACTTTTGCATTTTTTCCTAGAGAAGGTTGGTAGAAAGGAGAATGTTAGTGAGTGACCTTCACTTGGTCTTTGAACACTTGGCATCATGGAGTGCTGCCTACTTGGCTTTGTGGCCATCATAAGGGAAGAAGGTGATATGGCTGCTTTGGCACATTCAATTCAATCCAGCTAACGTTCAACATGTAGTAGACACATGTCTACTAGCTGTCAAGTCAAAATATGAGTCAATATCTGAATTCTACCATTGTTGATTGCATTATTTCCTTATTTACCGAAATGAATATGTGAGGCCATCCATGAGACTGTTCTTTCAATGATACAGATAGCAACCTGGCCACACTTTGCCCATCTTGTGAAAGTCTTGTCTTTGTCCTGCTATTAGCTCACCATAGGATCTAGAACTAGAGATACTTCTTTGCTTTTTCTTACATTATAAAAGGTTTTTACATTTTATTTATACACTGTACACACTTTTATCCCAATTCCTCCAAACAACCCTCTGCTACAAAGTACATTTACTGAAAACAATTGAGCAAAACTGCCTCTTGGTATTGATTGCAATTGGTTTCTCCAAAGTGCTGCTTTCCCATGTTTCTTTGCCTTAGTCATACTTGTCATTCTTTATGGCATAGAAATCTTTCGTTACATTCATATCCCATAGCCTGTTAGGGCATTCGTAGCATCATTCTCTTAGATGATGAATGTGTCCAGCCAGCTGGGGAATAGAATTGGCTAAATTGTTGACCTCTGTGCACATGTTGGTGTCAGGGTACTTTGCCCTCTTTCTGTTCTGAACCAGTTGGAAAGAACTTCAGTCCATTTCTTCCAGAATTTCCAGTTGTGGCCAGCCCCTCCCCACTCCCCACTCCCCACCAAGGAACATCTTGCATTTCATCCTCATTGTTTTTCCTAGAGAGAGTCTCTGTATTTAGAAGACAACTGATAGAGACTCTGGGATGGTGATGGTACATATTCTTGGAACCCCTTGATCTATGTGCTGAGCATAGGCCCCTGCTCTCTGCCCACATGAGCTCTGCTGCTGCATCCCATCCCATCCCATCCCATCCCATCCCATCCCATCCCATCCCAGGGATGGCTTATGTTCCAAAGCCAGTTTAATGTTCTTTTTTTCTTAAACTTTTTATTGAATTTTCTTGTTCTTTGAATACTGGTTTAGGTTCATGTCTTCAATGATGGCAGAAGCCTGGGAGTAGCCGTGTGAGTCCTGTTTCTGAGAGTCCCATTTTGCAGGATTAGCCGTTTTTAATGACTTTAATCTTCTTTTTGAAAGTGTTCTTCCCCCCCCCCCCTTCTGTTAAATTCCTTTGATTGCATTAATGCAGAATTATTATTCCAAGGGAAGGGGAAAAATTTCGGTCCAGCATTGGCAGCTGTTTGCCACTATGTCTTAAAAATATCTTCTGATGCCTCACCTGTGGTATGGCTTTCTTTAGATGAACTCACTGCATATCCACCTCTACCCCATGTTAGAGAAATTGTGGCAATGAGCCTTATTTATTCCTTGTGAAAAAATAACTCAGAGCTAGGAGCAGATATTAATACAGTAATAGGTGCTTAATTAATGCTTGTTGATTTGATCCACCTTTGTACAATAGAAGCAGAGAAGAGAATAAGCATTTATATAGCACCTATTATGTGCCAAGTATTGTGTTTAGTACTTAGCAGATATTATCTCAATTTGATGACAAAAATTATCTTTCTCTTTCTCCCCTCATTCATCAACTCCCTTTCCCTTTAGGGTCCCAGAAACTTAAAAAAATGACAAGTCTCATTTGACTCACTTCTGTACAAGAGAAGGGAAGGGAAAATAAGCCTTTATATATAGTACCTCCTATGTGCTAGGTTTTGCGCTTAGTGCTGTACAGGTATCTATCTCATTTGATGACCATAGTGACCTCCCCTCCCCTTTCCCCATGGGGCGCTAGTAACTTTTCCAAATGACAGGTTTCATTTCTCATCTCTTATCTCCTGACTTTTGAACAGGTACCCACTCACTTCCCACTGTCTCCCCATTTTGTAGAATTGCTAGCTTCCTTCAAAGCGTTGCTTGGGGTTCCCCTCTCCCAAATGAGGCTTTTCCTGATTCCTCCAGCTGTGAAAGCTCTGTTGCTCTTAAAATTAATTTTCTTCATTTCGTCCATCCTTTGCATTTGTTTATCTGTGCACTTGTTGTATCCCTCGTCAAATGTAAACTTTTTGAGGGTGCCAGCTGTTTTGTCTTTGTTACCTCAGGCCTCTTGTAGCCTGCTGTTCTCCTTAACCAACACTCCAGTGTTTCTTGAATTGAATCGAAACGCATTGAAGCTTCTTCCCGATCGCTGAATGCACCAAATCTCCAAACCATTTAACCTTTTTTGTGACATAGACCCCTTTGGCCATCTAGTGAAGCTTATGGACCCCTTCTCAGAATAAAGCTCATTAATTCATGAAAGAAAATGTCTATTATTATGAAATAAACCAATTACATTGAAATACATTTGTAAAATTATTTAAAAGCAAAAACAAGGTCATTGACCCAAGGTTAAGAGCTCCTCATTTACAGAGTAAAAAGACAGCTGGACACAAAAAGTTAATAGCTTTTTTTTTTTTTGAGGCAAACAGCAATTTGATTTGTCAACTTTTTATGTAAGCATGGTCAATTTCCCCAATTCATCTTTTTCAATTTAAAACAACCTCATTTCATTTGAATGCAAATAATTATCGTCTCAGCAAGTGCTCAGTTTTGCCATCCACAACAATAAAATGCTTAGCCTTGTTTTCTAAAATTGTTCACAAGTCTGCCCTGTTCTGTACCTACCTCTGAAGCAGAAAGCCATTGGAGCCTGGGGGCTGAGGAGAACTTGACTTTTCAGGTCTTTTAAGGGGGTGTGTGGCCCTCCCTTGGACTGTGTGTGTTTAGAGGGATTGCTTAGCCAGAGTATAGACTTTTTTAAGATTTGGAGAGGGGGAGAGAAGAGGGGAAGGAGCAGAGATTGAATTTATACCGAGGTCCCCCTGTGTTTAGACACCTGAAGATTGGTAGTGCCCAAACTGAAAGATGCATAAAAGGCTGGTGGGCTGTTTTGGTTTTTTTGGTTTTTTGTTTCTTTTGGAAAAGAATGACCTTCTTCCACCATCTTGCCGCTTACTGTCTGATCTCTTGGCTTCTACTTTCATTCAGAACTTTTCTCTAACGTGTAGTGTTCTTGGAGGGGCAAAAGCTCTTAGCCTATTGGCTTATAGATTGGATTGACCAAAGAGTCTGTGTGCATTAGAGCAACAGATATATTTTGATATAGTGGAACGTTGAGAGCAAAAACAAACAAAAAAACCCAGCCCAGCCTCACAAGTTGGGGGCGGGATCACTATGTGCTAGTGAACCAATCACCCTAGTTCCAGACTTTGCTTCCTTCTCCATCCCTTTTGTCTCCTGGCCCCTGGAGAAGCCCAGCTGGCGTGAGTTGGGAATTAGCAGGCAGTGATCCACAGTGCCTTCCCACTGAATGTAATCCAGGAAGTGGGCAGCCAGCTGGATTGTTCCAGTCCAAAGGGCCCAGTAATGTGAGGCCCCCAGGGGACCTCATCTCCTTTTGCTTAGGAAAGGAGCCGTTGCGGGTGGGTATCAGAGGGAGAGATACTACTAGGAAGGAAGGAAGACTTGGGAAGCTGGACTCCCTGATGTGACTCACGACAATTTGGTTTCCAGTTTGGGGGAGCATTCAGGAGAGATGGGAGAAGACAAGCATTAAAGTCTGGAGCTACACAGGGGCCTGGGTTTGTACTTAGCTACGTGGAGCGTCTTTGTTGAATATCCATGTCTGATTAGTGTGCTGCCTTTCGGATCACTGGCAAGTGGTTAGGGTTGTGCTGCAGCAGAGCCAGGGAGCAATGGGGCACATATGTCCTGGCAGTGCCAGTGAGGCAGCCAGTCCCATTGTATCTTAGGAAGGAGAAGGTTGATTGGTTTTGGGTAAAGGGCAAGAACTTAGAGGGTTTCTAGACTAGGTTTTGCATGAGCATCTTACTCAATTTCTCTCCACGGCTATGAGTTATCCCTTCAAGGCAAGAACATGTGCTTCTGAAGCCTACCTTGGTGTATGAGTGTGTTTGTGCATACATATCTGTGTGAGGGGGTGTGTGTGTGTATGTGTGCACGTGCCCACTCCTTTACATGAAAGGCCTGGGAGGCCATTTTTATTGGCCGCTTTAAGAAATAGTTGGAATGGGATCATTAAATGTTTTATAAGGGTAAACGGTCCTGTTTGTCTGGGAGGAAGCAGAGGGAGGGAGGGGGAGAGCAGAGAGAGCTGCTTTACTGGGTTTACACACACACAAAAAAGGTCAGTGCAGCTTAATTTAATGTTTTGTTTGTCTCTCCCCTCCCCCGCAGCAGCTCTGTGGACTATTTCATTCATTATTAAGTTTTATATCCTGCTTGACATGAAACGTGATCTTTTCAACTGACTACACAGGACGGCTGGCTTCATTCTGTTCTCCTTATCTTTCGTGTCTATAGTAACTTAACTTTTCCCCTCTCGGTCTGTGTGGTTTTGTTTTTTCTTTGACAGCCAATTTTTGTCTGTGTTGTGGTCCAGAGTCCACTGGGGAATTGATAAAACTGGACAGTGCCTCCTCCCCTTAGGTAGATAAAAATTTCTCAGCTCTTTGATGAAGCCTTGCCTGACCCTTGCCTGTCACTAATAGGTTTATAGATCCCCCCTTACATTGTGTTTGGATCCTTAATGAAGATCCCTGGTGAACTGGAAATATTCTCTGATTGACACCAGTGTGAGGACATGCCAAGCCATTTTATTGGGGACCTTAGCCCCTTTGGTGGTATGGCATGTACAGATTTATAAACGAGAGGGAAATTTCTCCTTAAGTGGTAGGGACTCAATGGTCTCTTTTAAATTCCGTTTACTCCATTTCCATTTGCTTTCTACAAAGGTCAAAATTCCCAAACATTTTGGAGTTTTCTTTTTGTATTATTTGGATGATGCCATCCTTCCCTTTCTCAAAGAGTCATGTATGACATTTATTCATTTAACAGTCAGTTAAAATGAAGTCAAATTAATTTGGGTTTTGAGATTTTTTTTGAGGAGGGGAGAA
Organism: Potorous gilbertii; assembly: GCA_028658325.1. NCBI lineage: Eukaryota > Metazoa > Chordata > Mammalia > Diprotodontia > Potoroidae > Potorous > Potorous gilbertii. Next base: position 317,783,517 of record CM053769.1, read on the forward strand.
AATTTTCTGAGACCCTTAGAAATACCACTCTATATTACCTTGGAGCATTGTAGATTCAGGGAGTAGGACGTAGGGGTCTCAGTGATTGTCAGCTGGTCCAACTAGCAAAAAGCTAGGTGAAAGCAAGCCAGCCCCTTACTGTCAGTGGGAAGTTAGCCCTAGAGGCCTCCCCACTCCAGTGACGACTTCCAAGTTGACATGTGCTCTTGAGGTACTCAGCTTCTTAGAGTTTACCCTGGGATTTAACCTCTTTGGGGAGATATAGGGCCTTGGGGGACTATGGTAGCTAAGAAGGCCATGGGTAGGTGTGTTATTAATGGAAAAGATGTTTCCCATTAGTATCTGGCCAGCTTCTTGAGAAATGACACTGTGTGCTGTTTGCTTTCCCAACATCCTTTATTATCTGAAAGGCATCTTGTCCCTGTTTCCTCTGTCTGCTTTTTTGCTCTGTTTTGTTTTCTCCCAGCCCCCCTGCCCCTCACTCCCAGTTTTCCTCTGAGCAGTTGGTTAGCTGTGCAGTAGTAGAAGGCACAGTGTTGTTGAGAAGCTTTGTCCTTATTTCACAGATGCCCTGGGAATCGTCTCTAATCTCCTTTCTGCTTTCCCATTACAGATGGTGATGACGACCCACAGCTCTCCTGGGTGGCTTCATCTCCCTCCAGCAAAGATGTTGCGTCACCTACTCAGATGATAGGAGATGGGTGTGACCTCGGCATCGGAGAGGAGGAAGGGGGGACTGGCCTGCCCTACCCGTGTCAGTTTTGCGACAAGTCCTTCATCCGCCTGAGCTACCTTAAGAGGCACGAGCAGATCCACAGCGACAAGCTCCCCTTCAAGTGTACCTACTGCAGCCGGCTCTTCAAGCATAAGAGGAGCCGGGACCGGCACATCAAACTCCACACGGGCGACAAGAAATATCACTGCCACGAGTGCGAGGCGGCCTTCTCCCGCAGCGACCACCTCAAGATCCACCTCAAGACCCATAGCTCGAGCAAGCCCTTCAAGTGCACAGTCTGCAAGCGTGGCTTCTCCTCCACCAGCTCCCTGCAGAGCCACATGCAGGCCCATAAGAAGAACAAGGAGCACGTCGCCAAGTCGGAGAAGGAGACCAAGAAGGACGACTTCATGTGTGACTACTGCGAGGACACCTTCAGCCAGACTGAGGAGCTGGAGAAGCATGTTCTGACCCGCCACCCACAGCTCTCGGAGAAGGCTGACCTTCAGTGCATCCACTGCCCGGAGGTTTTTGTGGACGAGAACTCGCTGCTTGCCCACATCCACCAAGCCCATGCCAACAAGAAACACAAGTGCCCCATGTGCCCAGAGCAGTTTTCCTCAGTAGAGGAGGTCTATTGCCACCTGGATAGCCACCGGCAGCCAGATTCCAGCAACCACAGCATCAGTCCTGACCCCGTGCTGGGGAGTGTGGCGTCCATGAGCAGTGCCACCCCTGACTCCAGCGCCTCTGTGGAGCGAGGCTCCACCCCAGACTCCACCTTGAAGCCTTTAAGGGGCCAGAAAAAGATCCGGGCTGTGGACCGGGAGGAGGGGCAGAGCTGGTCCAAGGTCACCTACAGCTGCCCCTACTGCTCCAAGAGAGACTTTAACAGCCTTGCTGTCCTGGAGATTCATCTGAAGACGATTCATGTGGATAAGCCCCAGCAGAGCCACACGTGCCAGGTCTGCCTGGACTCCATGCCCACGCTGTACAATCTGAATGAGCATGTGCGGAAGGTCCACAAGAACCATGCCTACCCCATGATGCAGTTCAGTAACATCTCTGCCTTCCACTGCAACTACTGCCCTGAGATGTTTGCTGACATCAACAGCCTCCAGGAGCACATCCGGGTCACCCACTGTGGCCCCAATGCCAACCCTGCAGACGGCAACAATGCCTTTTTCTGCAACCAGTGCTCCATGGGCTTCCTCACTGAGTCCTCCCTCACGGAGCACATCCAGCAGACCCACTGCAACGTGGGGAACTCAAAACTGGAATCCCCCGTTGTACAGCCAACACAGTCGTTTATGGAAGTTTACTCCTGCCCATATTGCACAAACTCCCCCATTTTTGGCTCCATCCTAAAGCTTACAAAGCATATTAAAGAAAACCACAAGAATATTCCATTGGCACACAATAAAAAGTCTAAGGCAGAGCAGAGCCCAGTTTCTTCTGATGTGGAAGTCTCATCCCCTAAAAGGCAGCGACTCTCTGCTAGCATCAACTCCGTTTCCAATGGTGAATACCCATGCAATCAGTGCGATCTCAAGTTCTCCAACTTTGAAAGTTTCCAAACCCACTTAAAATTGCATCTGGAGCTGCTTTTAAGAAAGCAGTCATGCCCTCAGTGTAAAGAAGACTTTGACTCCCAGGACTCCCTCCTGCAGCACCTCACTGTCCACTACATGACGACCTCCACCCATTATGTGTGTGAGAGCTGTGACAAGCAGTTCTCATCTGTGGACGATTTGCAGAAGCATTTGCTGGACATGCATACCTTTGTGCTGTATCACTGCACTCTCTGCCAAGAAGTCTTTGATTCCAAGGTCTCCATACAAGTGCATCTGGCGGTAAAGCACAGCAATGAGAAGAAGATGTACCGCTGCACGGCCTGCAACTGGGACTTCCGGAAGGAGGTGGACCTGCAGATCCATGTCAAACACAGCCATCTGGGCAACCCTACCAAGTCGCACAAGTGCATCTTTTGCGGGGAGACCTTTAGCACCGAGGTGGAGCTTCAGTGCCACATTACCACCCACAGCAAGAAGTATAATTGTAAGTTTTGCAGCAAGGCCTTCCATGCCATCATCCTCCTGGAGAAGCACCTGCGGGAGAAGCACTGCGTCTTTGATGCAGCGTCCGAGAATGGCACGGCCAACGGCATGCCGCCAGCAGGCAAGAAGGCAGAGCCAGCGGATATCCAGAACATGCTCATGAAGAACCCTGAAGCCCCTAATAGCCACGAGGCCAGTGAGGATGATGTGGATGCATCAGAGCCCATGTATGGCTGTGACATTTGTGGGGCGGCCTACACCATGGAGGTTCTGCTGCAGAACCATCGTCTGAGGGACCACAACATCCGGCCTGGCGAGGATGACTGCTCCCGGAAGAAGGCAGAGTTCATCAAAGGCAGCCACAAATGCAATGTCTGCTCACGGACCTTCTTCTCGGAGAATGGACTGAGGGAGCACATGCAGACCCACCGGGGTCCTGCCAAGCATTACATGTGCCCCATCTGTGGGGAGAGGTTCCCGTCGCTATTGACACTCACAGAGCACAAGGTGACACACAGCAAGAGCCTGGATACGGGTACCTGCCGCATCTGCAAGATGCCCCTTCAGAGCGAAGAGGAGTTCATTGAACACTGCCAGATGCACCCTGACCTGCGCAACTCCCTTACCGGCTTTCGCTGTGTAGTCTGCATGCAGACGGTCACCTCCACCCTAGAGCTTAAGATCCACGGCACCTTCCACATGCAGAAGTTGGCGGGCAACTCAGCCGCCTCATCCCCCAATGGCCAGTCACTGCAGAAGCTCTACAAATGTGCGCTTTGCCTCAAAGAGTTTCGAAACAAGCAGGACCTGGTAAAATTGGATGTCAATGGCTTGCCCTATGGCCTGTGTGCTGGCTGCATGACCCGCAGCACCAATGGACAGGCGTCTGGCTTGACCCCACCAGAAGCTAGTGAGCGGCCATGTGGTAGCCTCCGGTGTCCAGAATGTAGTGTGAAGTTTGAGAGTGCGGAGGACCTGGAGAGCCATGTACAGATGGATCACAGGGACCTGACACCTGAGACAAGTGGGCAGAGGAAAGGTGCCCAGACATCTCCTGTCCCCAGAGTAAGTAACCTTGATTATCTGTTCTGCTTCTTTGCCTGGAACTGCCCCCCTCATTTATGGTGTGGGAAGATTTCTGTAAAATGGAGTAAACAGGACTGTTTTTGAGCCAGCGCATTGTTGGACCTTCTGGCATTTTAGTGCTAGAGGCTAGGTGTTTCTTCTAGTTGGTATTGAAACAGGAAGCCATTCCAGGTGGGGACAGCTCCTCTTCCTACCCTATTTCCTCCCCACCTCCCTTCCCTGTGCTCCCCCCGCCCCTTTTGTGGACAAATCTTTTTCTTTTTGACACGAGTTGGGTATCAGTGGCATCATAGGGTCCATAGTAGTTGCTTGCCTGCTTTCTCATTGATTGGAAATAGAAAACATCTTAGAGTTCTTCTTGTCCCAACCTTCTCATTTTACAGATGAGGAAAATTAAGCCACCTTTCCAAGTTTATTGACTTGCCCAAGTTCACACAGATAACAGAAATAATAAAAATGAATCACAGTTTATAGCACTTCACAGGTTGGTGGACCATTCATCCTGCCATCCTAGCATCATCTTGGAAAGCAGCTAGTACAGGGATTATTTTCCCTATTTTGCAGAAGAGAAAAATGTATCTCAGGTAAGTAGAATGACTTGCCTTTGGTCCCTTGGCCAATAGGTGTTTATTCCTTTAAGAGGTGGGTTGAGAGATTATAAACTGAAAGAATTTAGAACTAGAAAGCCCTTTGAAGTCTAATCCTACCTTCTCATTCACATCCATTCATCACTTTCATAGGGTTGAAAGAGTGATACATTTGGAGTCAGAAGACTTGGGTTAAGATCTTGGCTCTGACACTTACTATCTGTATGTCTTGGGCAAGTCTCTTTATTTCTCTGGGTATCAGTTTTCACATCTGTAAAATGAGGGGAATGGATAAGGTGAACTCTAAGGTCTCTATTCAATTCCAAAACCTATGTTTTCTGATCAAAGATTTGAACTAAAGATTCCCAGTCCAAATCCAGTTCTCTTTCCACCATCCTCATCTGTTTTTCACAAGAACACCCTTTCTGGCTACGTCTGCCACATGTGGGTTTGGCGAGCTGAGTCAGAGCAGCGCTGTTCTCGGTGACTGTGGGTTTTGGGTCCAGGAGGCTAAGTGAAGACTTTCTATAGGAACTGCACACTTCCATCTGGCTGTTTGCTTCTCAAGCATTAGACCTGTAGGCCATAGAATTCTCTCTGGGTTTGTGTTGTTTCCAGATGGGTGGAGATGCCAAATGTTTCCTAAGAGTAAACTCATCCAGGTGCTACTGTTGCTGGCCTTGAGGGAGGCAGGATTTGGGGCTGTAGCCTTTTGCCACAGGTGCTTGCTGTGGACCTGTTTGCTGGTGGTGTTTGGGCTTGGGACAGTAGGCTCCAAGCTGGAGGGCAGGAGGTGGGGAGAGGCAGAGAGAGACACTGATATGCACAGAGAAAGAGGGAGACAGAGAGAGAGACAGATGGAGAATGAGTGAAGAGAGAGATTTATATAGAACCCTAACATGTTTGCACTGGGAGAATATTTATTTAGCTCAACCTCTTTGTTTTATGGAGGTGAAAATGTAGCCCAAACAGAAGAAGGCAACAAGCTGGAGACATATTCAGATGGACTTGGAAAAAGCATACTTTTCCCAAATCTTGGAGAGACAGGGATAATATATCTTACCAGTACAGTCACATCTGGAGCTTGACAGATGTAACAACTCACCAGGTTGTTCTTCTGAATTCTCCATGATTTTGGATATTTGGAGGCGATGTTGCCAAGCCTGGCCTCATCATGGGATATGGCCCTTGTTGCCCTTAGGGAGCTGCAGATTGCCCAGAAATTGAATCTTGTCTAGATAGCAGATGGAGATTTGACCAAGAAGTTCCTCAGACATAGTAGCCTAGTCATTCTGTAGGGCGGGAGTGGTGGTGAGGAGTGATGGAACATTCCACATCTATAGGAGTTGGTTGGAAAAGGCTTTGTCCAACTAGTCTCACTGGCTATTAAGGCCACATTTGGAACCCTACCTTCTTTGGCTGTGGCACCTCCAAAGGGCCTGGGATAGGACTACCCTTCAATCTAGGTCCTCTAGTTCCTTAATCTCAAGGAGCTTAAATTGGTTGAGATTTTAAAAAAAATCTCAGTATCTAGCTTATCTTGATAGGACCCCAGAGTCCATGTCTGTAGCAACAGGTTCCCTAGGGAATCTAGTCTTGTGGGATGGATGCTGCTTGTAAAGAGCTCAGATCTCTTCCAACCCACTGCATGTTGAAGGTGATAGTAGTAGTAGTAATACCACATCTCACGTAGGGTTTTATACTTTTCAAAGCCTCCTTGTGTAATGGGTTTGACTGACTAAGTAGTAAAATCACCATTCCAGAGATGGGAAAACTGAGGCACAAGGAATTTATGGCCTAAGTCATGGAGCCAGGATGAGAGATCTCAGGGCTCTTAACTCTTTTTACAACCTCAGGAAGAGTGCCTTTGTCTCTCTGATGTAGTACTGATTGAGAAGCCTCCCAAGGTACACAGAGAGACTATGAATTAATTTCCTTTTCTAGGGTCTTGATCATCTTTCTTTGCGTTTCGTCCTTGAGTGCTTCCCTCCTCTTGCATTTTGTCTCTGATCCATTGCAGAGCAATAGTGGGTTAGAAAAGCCCCATGAGATGTGGAAACAGGCCTCAGGACTGTATTTTTGTAAGCAGAACCTGATTGATGTTGGACCTGGTCCTTGGGGCAAAGGAGAGAAACTCATAGGAATGAGGAGGCACCTTGAATGAATGAAATTGATGGGATCTAGGCTGGTTCTAGACTTCAAAGGGGCCTTAGACACCACAAGGAAGCTGAGGACAAGGATAGTTAAATGACTTGACCAAGGTTATACAGGTGGTTAGTCTCAGATGTGGATATGAACTCAACTCCCCCGACTACAGTGAGATGAGACCTTGAACTAGTGCTAGAACCAGAGACAATCTGCAGCGATCTCCCTGCAATGATATCTCTTCAGTTAGAGACCTCTAAAAATAGCCAAAAGAAAATGAAGAGGGATCTTCTTGGGAGTAGGACATTGGGGATGGAAAGAGAGTAGATATTAAGGAAATTGATGGGAGGGGAAGAGGAAAGGAAGGCACAGAAATAGAGAGCATCTGCATTAATACACCTCTCCTTTTATATGTTAGCATTCTCATAATCATTTGGTCTTGAGGCCACTTTCCCTGGTTTGTGCCAAGTGTATGATGAGCTTCTACCTTTTCATGGAGAAAGATGAGGGATTGGGGCTAGGATCCTAGTGCCATGTGTTTGTGTGTCAGTCTGTGTGTGTTTCTGTGTCCATGTGAGTGAGCATATAACTCTGCCTGCGTAGGTTTGAATATGCATGTGCTTTTGAAGGGTTGTCTAGCTCTGCAGGCACGTGGGGAGCTGTGAATGGCATCTGTGGATGCACATCTGTTGTCTTTGTGCGAGGTTGTGACACGTGTGTGCGAGAGCTTATATCTGTGTATAAGTGAAGCTGGGTGTGTGTGAGTTTGTGTGTGCAAACTTTTATGTGTTGGTGACTGTGTCTGCAAGTCACTGTGAGTGTTAGAGAGGGTGTTAGAGTGTGTTGTTTGTATGAGTGTATGTTGATCTGTGTTTAACTAGGAGAGTTGGTGAGTGTGTGTGTGTGTGTGTGTGTGTGTGTGTGTGTGTGTGTGTGTGTATGTATGTGTGTGTGCTTGTGTGCTTGTCACAATCAGTGGTCTTTTGCCACTTCCCATGGAAATTCCCCTCCAGTTCCACTTTGCCACGAGGGATTGCAAAGTTCTCCACCGGCGATTTCATTCCCACATCAAAATCCAGCTTCCAAACCAGAGTGGAGTGGCAGCCGCTTCTTCCCAGGCTGGGCCCTCCCTATGTTAATTATTTTCAGTGCACATCGAACCTGCTCACGCAGGGCTGCCCCAGGAGAGATAAATAAAATAAGGTCCAGTCATGGAATATTACCCCCTACTGGCACCTAGCCTGCAGTATTTATGGTTCTTAGGCTTCCACTTGAGCTGCCTCAGAGACAGACGTGAGGTTTCCTCTTCTAGCCATTTCCTCCTTCTCCCCCCAGACAGCCCTCAACCTTGCCTGGCCTTCCTCAGAAACACTTTCCAGGGGAGCTTGAATTGACCAGCAGACTCCCTCCTGTCTCCTACCTTGGCAATGGGGAGTCTGGCCTCTGTGGGGTGGGGGTAGGGGGTTGTTACAGGAGCTCCCTGGCCACCCAGGTGAGGGCGGCAGTGTGGGGTACTGCCTGTTGCTTCATTCTCAGGCACAAGTTCTTTCCAGATTCTGGTATGGGGACAACATAACTATTGAGCACTAAAGATCTCCGTCCTTTGTCACTGACTCACTTGGGCATTGCCTTTTCCTGGGCCTCATTGTCTTCATCTCTTAAATGGGCATAGGAAGTTTTACTCAGTCCTCCTCTTGGTGTTGTTAGGAGGCAACAGGAAACTAATATAAGTGCTTTGTGAAGCATAAAGCTAGTAGTAGGTATGAGATATTATGTGAAGACTATGTTGGCTATACTGAGGGAAGGGAAGGTCAACCAATGCTGTCACTCAAAAGTGATGGGACCATGGTTCTAGAATTCAAAGGGACCTTAGACACCATGAGGAAACTGAGGACAAGGGTAGTTAAATGACTTGCCCAAGATTATACAGGTAGTAAACATCAGATGTGGGATATGAACCTAGCTCCTCAGACTCCAGATTCAGTTCCTCTGCAGTCTGAGATGATGCCCTGAAGAACTTAATTGTTCTCTCACCCTCTCTACCTAGCCTTTTTTTTTTTTTTAAATACCAGGAGCTTCCTTTGTTTCAGGAGAATATAATAGTTCATGCTCCTGTGGGGATTTAAGGTTCAAAAAAAATGACATCCCTTAGAACAGCATTTTGCAGAGAAGGTACCTGTGACTGATGACATGAGAGAGACACTTGGGGCATTATGCGAAGCAGGTGAGGACAGATCTGGGTTCAAATTTTACCTCTCCCATTTTCTCTCTTAATTATCTCTCTGATTCTCAGTTTTTGTTGTTCAGTTGTGTCCGACTCTTCATTGACCCCATTTGGGGTGTTCTTGGTAAAGATACTAGAGTGGTTTGCCATTTCCTTCTCCAACTCATTTTATAGATGAGGAAACTGAGGCAAACAAGGTTAAATGACTTGTCTGGGGTCACACAACTAGTGAGTGTCCAAGGCCAGATTGGAACTTGGGAAGACAGCTTACCTCATCTACACATTAGGAAAAGTTTTTCCATTTCCTCCTTCACAGTGAGGATAGCACTTTTAGAAACTTGGGAAACATGTCCATATAAGTTTTATTTAAGTGACTCTTCCAGTGTTCTAAGAGTAATAGATATTAGAGATGGGATTTGAGCCCTGGTTTTCTGATTTTGATACCAAGGTTCTTTCTTCTGTGGCACATTGCTTCCCTGATGCCCACTTTTATGGTGAATGTTTATGATGCCATTATAGAAATGGAGACTCAGAGAGGGACATTTACCATCTAAAGTCATGAAGGAGAAGCATGGTGGAGAATAGTCCTTTGCCCCTTATGTTCTTCAAGTGGAAAACTCTCTTGTTGGTCCGTGGGGCATGGTGGGATCTTTGAGATGTAGTAAGATTTTTTTTTTGTTGTCCATAGTCTGGAAGATCTGTGTTCAAATCCCACCTCCGACACTCATAAGCTTTATTACCCTGGGTAAGTCACTTAACCTCTGTTTGCCTCAGTTTCCTCATAAGAGAGTTGGGCTCACCATCTTTTAACAATCTTTGTACATCTAAATCTGTGATGCCATGATCCAGTTCTATTGTCTTTGCTTCGAGGGGCCCAGCCTTTCCTCAGATGGTAGGCAGTCACCACTGAGCTCCCAATCACAAAAGTAGCCTTGTTTCTGCCCCTTTTCCCTAATGGTAGTACCTCCTTCACCAGCATTGTGGCAACAGAGAGCCCCACGGCACTCAGAAAAGTAACAGAGGAGAAATACACTGCATACCTCAAAATGCTTTCAAATGATAGAAGCCTCTAGAGATAGCATTTTATGATTAGGTATTGTGTTGTAGTGACAGCCGTGCCTTTGGAATCACAGGACCTGGGTTCAAATCCTGGTCTGTCCCTTGCTATCAATGAGACTTGGTGCATCAGCATGTTTCATCTTTCTCAGTGTCTTTCCTCATTTGTAAAATGGGAGTAATTATAGAGGATCGTATAACTAAAGACCTTTGTCCCAGTGACCCCTTGAAGTTTGTAGTACTGGTATTATGAAATCCATTTTACAGATGAGGACAAGTGACACACTCACAGCTCTAGCTAATAAGTGAGGAGGGAGTCAAACCTAGGTCTTTGGAGTCTTCTGAAATGGCTCACTTTCCATTAAGCTATACTGCCTCTTTCTACCTCCCTCATCCTATAGGGAAGAAAGGACTTTGTAAACCTTAAGCTACTAGGGAAAGGTAAGTGGCCTTCATATATATATTTTTTGATTCTCCCAGTGGTCTTACGTTACAGTATGGTAGGGTATATGTTATCCCAGTTTTCAAGTGAGGGAGTGGTATTGAGAGGCAGGAGACTAGAGATTTAAAGTGGATAAGCTGTCTGGCCTAGATCGTGTAACTAGCAACCACGGAGCAAGAACTTGACCCCAGCTCTTCTGGTGCCAGATCCTGATGCCCATTCTGCAGCATCCCCCTGCCTGCAGAATCTCTTTCCACAGGTCCTTTGTCTCTGCCATCTTCAACACCAACTGAACTTCTCTTTCCTTAAAGCAGGGTGTCCCAAGTCCTGTAGCCAGGAAAAGAATAATGCAAGTCACAGCCACAGCAACACCTGAAACTTAGCACTTTGCACGTCATCATCCTATTTTTCTTTGCCCTTGTGAACTATTTCACATGTATTCTAGGTTCACTACCACTACAGGTTTGAGAGTACTGCACGGTGAGCCCATAGATCTGGAGCCAGAAAACCGCGATTCAGATCCCTGGTCTGCTACTTCTTTATGTCTTTGGGCGAGTTCCCTAACCTTCCCATGCCTTAGTATCCTTATTTGTAAAATGAAGGATTTGGACTAGATGACCTCTGGGTTTTCTTTCCACTCTTGATGTATGACCTATGATGCTATGATCTCTTGATTATCTGGCAAAGGTTTCATTATCCGGCAGTTTAGCCAGCTCTATAATAACCATGAGTCCTATCCTTAATTCTGTGATTTGTTGTTTGGGAGGATTATTCCCTGAGTGGGTAGGACTTGGAGCACATGGCTGCTGGGGTGTCCCCATCCAGTTCTCAAACTCTGTGATCCTCCGAACCATCCTATGGAGTAAACACTCTTGGTATTGTTATAGCTTCATTTTATAGAAGGGGAAACTGAGAGATTAAATGACCACTAATAGTCACCCATGACTTAGGTTGGATTCAGACCCAGGTCTTCTTAGATACCAGTCGTACCACACTGCCTCTTAGAGGCTTAAAAAAAAATTAGAATTCGAAACAGGGAAATCTATAGTTCCTAGTTTGAGCACTTTGTTGTTTGTACACACACATCCCAATTTGTGTACTTTATTGGGGGTGGGGTGACACTGGGGTAAGGAAAATGTATATCCTCAGCATTCGGGCCCCTTCAGTGCACCCTGCTTTCTCAGACAGCCGAATGTAGCAGTTGTAACAGGACATACCTTCTGAAAACCCCTGAAGGGTCTGAGACTCCAAAGTTTACCTCATCATCATTCTTCATATCATCTCCTTTCCCATTTCTGGGAAGAAAAAAAGGTCTCTCTTCCTAGGGCCAGCTCTTCCCTCTGTGATAGATTAACATTTTAGGATTGTAAAAGCGTGACCATTGTAGTTATAACCTAAATGTAAAACACAAAGGAAGATAGACGGGCCTCCTCTCCTGTGGAAAACCATCTTTGGACTGACTGTTCTAGCTTGAGAAAGTTCCTTTGCTCTGGATTGACCCTTGAAAGTTTTGCAGCAAGATGGTCTCTGTTGTAGATGGAGTGTTTGATAGATATCCTTTATCCCTACCCCCTACAGGTGCCCTAGCTCTGGACAAACAAATGTGTTCTTCATATCTGCCTAGGGTTAACCGAGACCTGGAAAGTGAAGAGGAGCTTTATGTTATGATTTCTCATATAAGGATATTTGGGTTTTGGCCAGACTCCCTATTGCCAATCCCAAAAACATCCACAACGTGCTCTAATGTGCCTACCGATTTCCCTTTTTCAGTTTGGACAAGTGGTTTATATAATTGCTTCTTTTAACCATCTTTCACTTTGTGTGACATAGTTTGGGTGGGGTGAAGCAGTAAAATGGGAGACATGGGACAACCTTTGAAAGCAATGTCACTGTCTCAACTTCACAAGTGTGCTTTGGACCACAATGGACAGGAGGTTTGTTTTGCCTTAGGACAGAAATTCTTTACCTCTTTTGTTTCATAGACCGCTTTGGCAGTCTGGTAAAGCCTATGGATCTCTGCTCAGAAAAATACATTTAATAAGGGCATAAAATAAAACACAGGCTTATAATGGAAACAAATTATTAAAATGTTAGAAAAAAATTGTTCACAGAGCCCAAGATGAGAATCTCTCCATTTTATCTTGGGAGGGAGAAAAGATGGCCAAACCATTGATTCTGGTTTTCTCTGTGTAGTTCACCCTCCCTAGGTGGTTGTTTGTTTTCTCTAGGGCACCTTTCAACATAGGCTTGCTTTTTTAGTGCAATGAGACTCTGCCACTGTAGACCCTATGGACCAGTCCTCAGGTTCTCAAAATAGGATCTTATTTTGGGATCTAAAGTTAACCAATTCAGGTGAGGTATAGGTTCCCCTAAAGACACCAGGCCCATTAGAACCTGGCAGGCCTTTCTAAACAGCTGTCAGAACTGGAGAGCCTGACTGGTGATTTGGCAGAAATCTACAAGGCAGAGGAAGGAGATGGGATACGTCTGGCATCTGAGAGCTGTTGGACATTAACTTTGCATTTTCCTGCAGATATAACCACACTCTTAACTTCTCTTTCTCTTGTTTTTAAACAGAAAAAGACATATCAGTGCATCAAGTGCCAGATGACCTTTGAAAATGAAAGAGAAATTCAAATCCATGTCGCCAACCATATGATTGGTAAGAGTATGTTTTAGTCTACTTCTTTGGCACCAACTTCCTTGGTAACTGAACCATTCTGGGGTCACTTTTAGTCTACCGACGGGTGTCATTGTTGCGCCTGTTTCTGAGATATCTAATGGCAAGGAAGTGGGGAAAGGGGGAGGGGAAGTATCCATGTTGGAGCTCTCTCTCTTTCCATCGGAACCGTCTCATGCCACTTATGTGGCAATCCAACTTTTGACAATATCTTCCATTTTGTAGCAGAAATTTCCCTCTCTCCCTGTAAAAAGTACTTTTCAGTTGTCAACCACTTAGGGGCAATTACGCTCCAATTTTGTATGTCATGACATTGAATAGATTTAACTGCTCGCATTTCCCAGCTAAATGTGGCGAATTCCTCAGGCACATTGTCAAAACAGAATGCTTACGAAGTTATTTCAGTACTTTCTCTTTTCGAACGGTCCTGGACTTTTGAAAGTTCAGCTTTCCTAGATGGGTAGCTTTTAAAGAGAAAGTCCTCACGGCTTCCCAGCTCAGCACGAGAGTAACAAGCTTGGTAATAAAGAGTTATTGTAGTCAAAAGGGTTGTATCCATGCCGCAGCCACAGAGTTGCCTTTCTGGCCAGTGCAAAAGCAGTGTTTTTCCAATCGGCACAGAGGTTATAAATGTACGAGGTGGCCCAGGAGGTCCATTTATTTGGATGAGTGTACCACAAAGGGAGTACCTGATAACCTGGCATTCTGGGTCCATGGAGGTTGCAGAGTCTTCAAGGCACAGACTGGCCTCCTCCTCCCTATCCTGTGCCTGGGCAGTCTTTATCACCTATAAAATAGAACTAGTCTCTTGGAAATTGCTGGGCTGCCACCCCTGGAGTCTCTCTCTGCCTACTTGCACAGTTGGATTTCTTGTAGTGGGAAAAGTACATGAATATCTGAGGGGGCTAGGGAGTGGGATGAGTGAAGGATGAGAGGGGGGCAAGTCCAGTCAGGGGCCATGCCAGGCTACGAAGCTCAGAGCTGCCCATGGAGATTGTGACTTAAATCTTTGGGGTTCTTTTTTTTTTTTTTTTAAAGCACTGGCTGCATAATGAAAAAAGAATACATACACTGTCAGTCACCAGACTGCTCAGAGAGCTTTCACGGGAGTATCAAGGAGGTGAAGATGAAGTTATCTAAAAATGTTTGCTTTTGTAGCAGGTGTTAATGTAATCTCTTGTTTGTAAGCATGAAGGGTGAGAGCCTTGCTAATTGGACCATGGTGATTTCAAAGTTTTTGTTTTTTTTTTTCATTCTTCTCTCCCCTCTCTTTTGTTACTAAACCTGAAAGAGTTGAGGCTTCCTGGGCAAAGGGAGGGATATTTTCTTTTAACTTGAGCTGTGGGAAAAGAAGAGCTTGGGACAGAAAAAAGGAACATGTAGTCTCCAAACCCAATCTGGGTCCGAGATTAAATTCCTCCTATCTTGAATCTCGGGCTATCTGGACTTACTTGTTTTCTGGGCTTCCTATACTGTTCAGGGATATGGCAGAATGGGAGAGATTGGAAAATTGTCCCCTTCTTAATGATCCATTTGGGAAGCATATTGCTTTGGGGGAGGGTGAAAGTGTTCAAAAGACTTACCCCTAAGGAAAGGTGAGATTGTAGAGGTAGATCTAGGACCATAGAATGTCAGAAGTCATAGAGGACCTCAGCGATAACTAGAAGTTTATGGTAAAATGACCAATGATCTGATCCAAATGATTTCTATCATTTTGTCTGAACATCCCTTCTTTTGCTTCTGTTGGTAGGTATTTGTAAATGGGTCCTTTTCCTCCTTAAACTGGAAGTTCCATTCCTGGCCCTGAGTCATGCCTTGTTTTGTGTCCTGGGATATAGGGCCTTACCTCTAGGTGTCTGTAATTAATCTGTTCAATTGAAGGGAGGTTAACTGCCCAGGATCCCACATGTGCTTTAGGGCAGAGCTAGGGAGAACACCCAGATCTCTTACTCCACATTCTTTATTCCTTTTTCTCTATAGTATTACCTCTCCTAGCCATAGAGGACCATTAGATTTCCAAAGTGGAAAAGGGATATTACAAGTCAGCCCTTCTCTGTTTGCAGGTGAAGAAATTGAGACACAGGGAAATAAAAGGAATTGTACTTGTTCTATATGAGAAGATGGCCCAGTCCCATGACTGGAAAGGAGGATAGATGACTAGGCAGAATACTTCATTGGTAATCTCATTATCTGAGGAGATAATAAGGAATGCTCCTGGGATACATTGGGAGGACCCTCTTTGATGAACTCTTGGGAAGACTTGGACAAGAGGTGCACACAGTAGGTAGACATGAATGAGTGGTGATTTGCCTCTTAGAAAGAAACTCTCAAATGAGTTAACATGCTTAAATGTGTACATGTTATTTCTTCAGCTGTATGTAAACTCATTGGTAGGGACTTTGATTTTTTGACCTTTTTCTTTCGTTCAATGTTTGGCACATAGTGCTGGCTTTATAAATGTTTATTCATCGTCCAAGGTCACATTAGGCAGTTGGTGGTGCAATAGTTAGAGCTCTGGAGTCAGGAGTGTCTAGGTTCAACTCCCATCTCAGGCACTTACTAGCCGTGTGACCCATTCATTTAACCTCTTTCTGCCTTAGTTTCCTCATTTGTCAAATGCAGATAACAGTAGCACATGCCTCTCATGGGTGTTGTGAGGATAAAATGAGATAATATTTGTAATGCACTTTGCAAATCTCTAAGTACTATATAGATACTAGGGACAATGATGAAGACAGCATCAGTGACAGTAACATGGGAAGTGACAAAGCTGGGATTCAAAGCTAGATTCTTTTATTCTAAATTCATTACTTTTCACTGTTGCACCTTTGTAATGGTTCTGGTGTCAGATAATTTTAGGGACATATGTAAGTCCTAACTTTGCAGCTTGGAGCTCCTAGGGTGGCAGGTGGTAGGAAGGTAGGCTCATGTTAGGGTAGACTTTGAAATCCCTGACCTTGTCGGTCTTTTGCCATCATCAGTGGGGAGGGCATTACACATAATGTGTGATTCTGCCCCTCCCCTGCATGTGCCTTCCTCTACCTACCACCTAATGCCATGACTCAAGAGGTTTATGGAGCCACTGGTATGTGAAAGTCAAGTCAGCCCCTATCTCTCTAGTGCTTTGAGGTTCACAAAGAACCTTGTTCTTGACAACCCTGTGAAGTAGACAATGCATATATTAGGACGCTGTTATCCCCATTTTTCAGATAAAGGATATAAAGATGCAAACGACATACATGGTCCCTGCCCTCATGTATTGTGTAGGCTCGTTGGGGAAGATTTGTGCACAAATAATTACAGTTCAGAGCAGCATGTGACAAGTACCAAAGGAGTCGTACAGATAATTGGCCGTGGAGTGAGCAGTTCGGAGAAGAAGATTCTTGTGGGCTGTAGTCTTCTCAGAAAGCTTCATGGAGGAATGAGTTTGGGTTTTACTCTTGATGGGCGGGTAAGATTTGGATTTGAGCAGGTGGAGAAGAGAAGGACGACCTTCCCAGAGTGGGGAGTGGCATGAGCAAAGGTGTGGAGTAGGAATGAATGTGCTGAGTTCAGGGGATGATGTGGAGACCACGGTGGCAGGTGCTAAGTGTTCAGAGTGGAGTTGTAGGAGGTAAGACTGGAAAGGGAGGTTGGAGCCAGATGGTGGAGGACCTTGAATGCTAAGCTGAGTACTTTGTGTTTTATTAGCCAGGTGATAGGGGCTCTTTATAGGTTTCTTTTTGTTTTGTTTTATTTTTTAGCAGATGACTTTCTTAGAACTATACAGGAGGAGAATAGCAAGGAACTATGTTTCTGTGGAAAGGGCATGAAGCTTAGGATAACTGGGTTCAAATCCCAGCTTTCATACTTTACTTGCTGTATTGATTTTGAGTGAGTTGTTTAACCACTCTGACCCCCTCAGTATTGTAATCAAAAAGAAACAGATATGGAGATAATAAACTGTGTGCTATCATCCTTACAAGGTTCTTGTGTAGAAAGCACTTTGTGACTCTATAGAAGGCTCTATAGAAATGTGAGTTCTTATTATCCAGTGTCTTGCTTATCATAGTTTAATAAATGTTTGTTCAGTTACCCTGGTGGCCAGTTCTGGATAGGGACCAGAGGGTAATAAGACTATTTAGGAGGCTCTTGTCATAGTCTGGGCACAAGGTGTTAAAGGCCTGAATTAATGTGGTACCTACCTGGAAAGGAGGCAACATGGATGAGGAGAGCTTAGGATTTCATTTAATGTGGAAGGTCAGTGGCATCTGCCCTCCACTTAGGCCTAATCTGATGTCAGTGTTAGTTGAAGGTGGTGGGAGAGAGGAGACGAATAGGGGGAATGAATGAGTGGGATAGAAGAAGACAATGGAAGAAAGAAAGATGTGAAGCAGAGGGAAGAGATTCCTGGGTGGGAACTCTGGGGCTGGGCAACGGTTCCCACTTGTTTCTTCTGCAGCGAGGGGAGACATTGCCAGATCTTCTCCTCCTCCCATCCCCAAGGCTCTGGATTCCCCATGGGCCATTTCCCCCAGCTGCATTCCCACCCCCCAAACCTCCAAGGTTGAGAAGGCCAGCTTTAAACTGACTGGGATAAAACTTCCTCAATAGAAGCCAGGGGACTTAGGAGAGTAGCTCCCATGAGCTGTTCACAAGAGCCTGCGTGGCCATGGTCTGGCCCTTGGCAGACTCTACACAAACAGGGTCTACAGCCACCCTCCCTTGAGGATCCAGGCTGCTAGATAATTCCCCTAGGAGAAGCATAAACGTTTCATTTTTATATCAGGGCCTCTGCATGGGTTTGCAGCCTCTGAGACCCCACGAGTTATGATGACTCAGGGACATGTCTCCTTGGAAACATTTTTTCCCCCTCCCTTTCCCAGTCTTCCCTGCTGTTGCTTGGAGGGTGGGGGGAGAGGGTTGGTGGGAGTGATTTGGAGCTGATAGAAAGGGAAGGGTCTTTTGAAACCTTTTCAGCAGCTGGGGTCGCCTTTGAAATATTTCCCTCTGCAAAGAATGGGACTCTCCCCTTTCTCAGCCTCCCCCTACCCTTTGAAATGTTTTTTAGACTGGGGGGAAGCCCAGGCCCCTCCCCACCAACAGGCATATCAAAAACTTGGAGCAGTTCGGCTGTCTCTGTTCTGCCTGCCCCCCTGTGGGGATGCCCTGGCTCTGGTGAAGGCCTCCCCCTTCTCTACCTCCCACTGCCTCTGATGTGCAGGCTCCATCAGATGCCTAAAAGGATGGGCCCCCCACTCAGAAAATGGCTCCACGGGAGGCGAGCCAGCCCGGTTAGCCGCTGAGAGCCACACAAAGCTCTCACTGTGCCCCTGGACGCCTGGCGGTCTGAGAGAAGCCTAGGTCTGGCCAGGAGATGGCTGCCCTCCCCAATCTCTGCAGGCTTCCTTGAAATATTATTCTTACATGGATCCCCCTCTCTCTGCCTCCTCCCATGTCTCAGAGCATACAGAAGGATGGGGTGACCAGTGTTTTCTGTGTACACATATACATGTATGTGTCTAAGAGCACCTGTGTTCAGATCCTATACCAAGAAATGTAATTATCTATCCCCACCAGCTTGTTAGAAGCCCAGCTATCAGGGTTGGAATGGATAGGACATAAAAACCAGGCCCTTTGATAGGTTTGCAGTGGGAGTGGTGGAGTGCGGTGGAGCTTTGTGGGGAGAGGGTCAATCCCAGATTGTTTCTTGGAGTTGCTTTTCTCCTAGGTGTCTGTTGGGAAAGGCTGGGGTCTGTTCGGTGGCCTGAGAACTTGTCCTTGAAATAACTAAGCTCACAGTGACCCTGAGTTCAGACCTCTGGTGGTGAATCAGCCTTTTAGGCCCCTCTTTTTGTAAGGGACAGGACTGCAGTTTTAGCTGTGGAGGCTTCCCAGTCCCCCAGGGAAGTGGAGAGGGAGGGGCTTGGGCTGGGAAAGTCCTTGGGGAACTTCGTCAGGGACGTTTGCCCCTGATGTCCTTGGAAAGAGATTCTGGGAATATCTGGCTGATGGCCACAGGCAGTGGAGAGCCAGGAGTGTCCCGGTGGGACATTAGTCATTCAGAAAAAGTTATTTTCTCCATCTTTTGGCTGTTTCTTTCTGTGTCTGTTTGCTTTGGGGGTTGATACTTGAAATCAGGGGCAGTAGAGGCAATAGGAGAGGGGCAGTTCTTTTTTTTTGGTGGAGGGATTGACTTCCTCAGGGTCGCATAGCTGCTAAGTGCCTGGGTTCACATTTGAACCCAGGTGCTCCTGACTCCAGGGCCAGGGTGCCACCTAGCTGCTCTGAGTCAAGGAGTCTTTTGAACAATGTATGAAAGGCAAATGGGAATAGACCATTCTCTTTCCCTTCTACCTCTTGGCACCAAAGTCATGTTCTCATGTGTCCTATTTCTCTTCCTTCTTGGCTTCCCATGGAGCCTTGGGAGGTAGGGGTGTTATTTGGGTTTGGATTTGTGTGTGTGTGTGTGTGTGTGTGTGTGTGTGTGTGTATCTGTGTCACAGCTGGCCCTACACTCTCAAACTCTGTGTGAGGGAGAGGGGAGGGAGGGAACTCTGTTGCTTTCCAACTGTTCCAAGGAGCACTCCCCTGGAGATTTTGCAAAGAGCTTTGCAGATCTGGGATCAGCCCTCTCCACTGTTGCCTCATCTCAGACCTAGGTTAAGCTGAAGGCGGTTTTGGAGGGGGTCTGATCTGTTGACCTGATTGAGAGAGTCTGGAAGTTTGGATCCTGAACTAAGGTCCAGCACCAATGCACCAACAACAGGGATCTACAAAAGAGTGTGCGTGTGTGTGTGTGCGTGCATGCGTGCGTGCGTGCGTGTGTGTGTGTGTGTGTGTATGAGAGAGAGAGAGAGAGAGAGAGAGAGAGAGAGAGAGAGAGAGAGAGAGAGAGAGAGATTTTTGTTTACTTTCTTAGAGGAACATCTGTTGCTGAACAATGCAGTGTTATGTGCTTTAATGGTGCTTTTGATTCAGGTAACACAAGACACAAAACATCTGTCTAACCTTAATATGTGATAAAAATGTCTCTCTCTTCCCCCCTGGAGATCGTGTTTCAAGTCCAGGAACTGTTCTGTTGGAATAACAAGCATGTACAGAGAGGGTCTCTAATCCAGCTTCTCCCCCCCACCCCACCCCCAGCTTAGCACGCTTAGGAAAATCAGAGCTCAGGCGTCTGTTCCTCTCATTGAAAATACAGATGGAAAGCTTGTGGCAAATGGCCTCAGTTTCCCTCGACTTAGCCAGTGATGATCTTCTTTGAGGAGAGCTAGTGATCAAGCAGCTTGATGTCTGGAGAATCCTGAAAGACTTTGTTTAAGAAAATTAAAGGGACTGTCATCTTGGAGGTCAGAATCAGAACTAATGTGGTTGTTTTTAAATTTTTTGTGGTTGGGTAGAGTAAGCCAGAATTTTGAAAGTGGGGTTTCCTGTAGCCCATCAACCTAAAATTGTGGGATAATAGAGTTAAAGCTGGAAAGGTCCTTAGGGTCATCGTTATTTTTAAAGATGAGGAGACTGAGGCCCAGAAAAGATAAGTGACCTGATCATGGGCACTTAGAAAGCTAGCGGCAGAGCTGGGATTCACTCAGGTTTAGCCTTTTCTGCTTCTTATAGAATTTCTGCGTCAGGCATGTGATAGCGTCTGTATTTTCCTTTTTTGGAAACACAGATAGGTTGGCTTTTGGGGAGAAGTTGGAATGTTGTGTTTTTCTTTATTCTTGCCTCGGTGTAACTAGAATACAGTGATACGAGTGAATCCTAGGGTGCTGGTGGTGGAAAAGGGGTCATCTCATTTAGCATTGTGGCTTCCACAAAGAGAGGAACATGCACGCCTTCAAATCAAGTTGTTGCAAGTGCTGGCTTACCTATCCCAAAGTGTCAACGGGGGGCGGTGAAATCCTGTCTTGGATTTCTATGTAAGGTTCTTTTATTCAGTTGTGTGTGTGTGTGTGTGTGTGTGTGTGTGTGTGTGTGTGTGTGTGTGTGTGTGTGTGTATGTGTGTATGTCTGTGTATGTATAAGTGTGTGTGTCAGTGTCTCTCTGTATGTCTGTGTGTGTGTGTGTTTTGAGCATATAAGATCACAGTTAGTTGTGTGTTTTATGATTTCACTCTGTTCTCTGTTACAATTGACTGCAAAACTTCAAAAGTACTCATTTTCACATGAAATACTGCAAATGGGTCCACTCGGCTGTCCTTTTTCTCCTCTTTTACTTTACATCCTTTTTGTATCTTGAGGGGCATATTTTATTTATTAGTGCCCATTGTAAATCTGTAGTCTCTTCCATACAGATGTGGAGCAAAGGAGTGCCCACATTCGAGGAAGGGCTAGGAGAAACACGGACAGTGTTGGTATTAGACATTCAGCCTTTTCTTCAGTCACACATTCAGCTAGCGTCTGTTTGCTGGCTCTTTCCTCAGAGCTCAGCTGAGATGCTCACCTCCTGCAGGAAGTCTTGCTTCTTTCCCTTAGTTGCTAACACTCTTCAGATTTTAGTGATTATTGATTTGTTTAAATGGTCTAAGCACAGTTTGGGTTGATATTTTGTATCCTGTCTTGCATGTAGTGAGAATCCAATACCGCCTTCTTCGTTGAGTTGAATAGATGTTCTTTGTGCACAAGACATTGCACTAGTTGCTTTGGGGTGTTACGGGAGAGCTATAAAAGCCCATTCATCAAGGAGACCTACTGGGAGACAGGACACACAGACAAAAGTTAAATACCAACATAAGGCACAGTAGTTAGGAGTCACAATGATCAGTAACCGTATTAGCTCATGTTTGCAAAATGCTTCGCATATATTTTTTTTCCTTGATCTTAAAAAACTTCTAAAGGTAGGTGCTATTTATTTCTAGTTTGCAGATGAAGGAATTGTGGCCCACAGAGGTTATGTCCCTTGGCCAGAGGCATGTGGCTAGTAAATTTTTTTTTAATTTTTAAAGGTTTCACATAAAAATGGTTTTTAAGTTTAAATTTTTTTGTGAACTTAGTGATCTGTAGCAAACGTGGACATTTCAGCATACAATGAAAACTGAAAAGAACATTGTAGATGATCAGTAATCAATTAAGCACCTGTTATGTGCTAGGTGAACCAGGAACCTCTATCATAATTTTTGTCTTTTAAAAAGTATACATTTATATATATATTTATATAATATATGTATGTATTTATATTTATATATCAATAAAATTTTTTGAAAGACACAAGTATATATTAAACTTAACATGGTAGTACCAAAATCACTATTTTTGTTTCCTTCTGAACTTTTTGTTTTCATATCCATATTTTAAAAATTCTTATCTTCAAGTTTTTATTACTACCCACTAACAGGATCTTTCCCTTCTTCACAGATGCTTTAACTTGAGTATAGTAAAGGAAGATAAATGAACACACTGGCCATGTTTAAAAACTTATGGTCTCATTCTGAACTTCTACCACAGGTGGGGAACCTGCAGCGAGGAGGCCACATGTGGCCTTCTAAATCCTTGGGTGTGACCTTCTGACTGAGTAAAATTTTTATAAAACTTTTTTTATTAAGGGGATTTATTCTGTGAAGTTTGGATTTAGTCAAAGGGCCACACTTGAGGACCTAGTGGGCCACATGTGTCCTTGAGGCTACTGGTTCTTCATCCTGGTCTAGTTCATCACCTCTGCTAATGTGTCATTATCAGTCTTTGAAGGTCAAGGTTGGTGACAGCATTGATTAATTGTTCAGTCTTTTAGAGTTGTTTTCTGTTATTATTTTTGTAGTCATTTTTTAAATTATTTTTCCGATTCTGCTCTTTTTCCTATCAATTCATTCAAGTCTTCCTGTGTTTTCTTGAATTGTTTCTTACAGTACAATATCCTATTATATTCATTCAGCACAGTCGTTCAGCTATTATATATTATATTATATTATATATTATATATTATAACCTCAGTTAATTGTCTTTTCTTTATTTTCTAGTTCTTTACTACAGTAAGTAGTGTTGCCATAAATATTTTTGTACGTAGGAATCCTTTCCCTCTTTGACTTTTGACCCCTTTAAGGGAGATTGTGTGCTTGCTAATAGTATTTCTAAATCAAAGGATATGCATAATTTGGTGACTTTGGAGCATGACTGAACCGGTGGTGCAGCTGTAACTTTTAATCCCAGATTTTCTTGATATCAAATCCAATACTCCTTTCACTATTCCATTCTGGCTCTCTCCGCAGAATGTATGCATTATAGGATATCAGAGGAAGGAGGGGACAGTATAAGTGGGGAAACTGAGTCCTGCATGAAGAAAGTGGGAGTTGAATTTCTGTCTTTTTTTTGGATTTTGAAAGGTGCTGCAATTATGCTAAAAACTGGTTTATTTCTATCTCAAGAGAACCTCAGATAATAGGGGAGAGAAGAGGAAAAGGGGAAGGCTTTTTTCTGTTTAACAGGTTAAACATTTTTTTTAATTCTTTTTGTTTCTATATCACTTAAATTTCCTAATAAATCCATTCTACCCATCCTGGAGAAAAAAATAAAAGAAAGAAAAACAGTGCAGCAAAATCATGGTATAGTAGAAAGAGTATTCATTCTAAAGTCAGATTGTTATTTTTCGAGGAGGGGGAGAGAGTCTGAATAAGGTGTGTACAGAGAAGTAAATAGAAAATGTAAACAGAATCGGTTCCAAGGAACTTTGGGGATTGGGACACTCACAGTTTGGGGCATCAGGATAGGAGATAGTCTTTGATGCAAGTCTTAAGATCAAATTAGGGATTCTGTGATGGGAAGGTGACAAGGTAATGCATAGGTGATACCAAGCAGACCCTTCAACCCTTGGACAGGGGAACAAGATCGCTATTTTTGACGGAAATGTCCTATCGGCGTTTAGCACAAGTAGAAACCCAGGAAATGTTGGAGCTTATTATGCAGAGGCATGACAGTACCTTACATATGTGTTTTCCTTCTTGGACCTCTATCCGTGCCCCATTCTCTGGTGGCCTTTGTATAAGTGTCTTAAGACTCTTAATTGCCTCCTCTACCAGTCAGCTCCAATCCAAAGGATTGCAGCATCATCAGTTGAGAGGCAGGGGAAACCTTAGAGGCCATCTATTTTAATCTTTTTATTTCACTGATGAGGAAACTGAGCCTCAGAGAGGTTTTGAACCAGATCCTTTCCCTCCAAAGTCAGGGTTCTTTCCACTTTCCTGCATGGCTTCACATTTTATTGAAGTAGTATTTGAGATTGGAGTTGGGAGAAATGAACTTTGCTACTAATTAGCGTTATTTCTCATCTTTAGGCCTCATTTTCCTCATTTGTAAAATGAAACCAGTAGGCTTAAAGATCTTCATGGTATAGAGTTGGACGGGGCTTTTAGATCATGTCACATTTTATAGATGAGGAAACTGAAGCTGAGAAAAGGACCATGCCTAGTCTAAGGACACACAGAAAGTATGTGATTCCAGGTATTTCCCCACCGTGTCATGCTGCCTGACATGGGAAGTGTATTATGCTAGGAATAAGGAGGACTGACTAATAAGTATTATTTTTTTTCTGAGCCCCAGTCTCCTCATTGCTAAAATAAAAGCATTGGATTAAATAGTTTTAAGTCTTCAGCTCCTGATTGTCCTCTTCATGGCCCGTTTCTCATATCCTGACTATTACAACGATCTTCAGCCAGTCATTAGGGCCTGCAGTTAGGGGCTTTCAAAGCCTTTCTGGAGAAGTTCCTCTGTCTTGTTGAGTCATTAGATTGTAAGTTCCTTGAGGACAGGAACTAGCTTTTTTTTTCTTGTTCATTCATCTATTCATTTATTCGTTCATTTATTTATTTTTAATATTTTATCCCAAATTTTCCCTTTCTCTATCCCCTTGTCTACTCATTGAGAAGTTGAGAAATATGATGCCCATTACAGTTATTTCCACATTAACATATTTCCACATTAACCATGTTGCTAGGAGAAAAAAGTGAGAAAAAAATAAAAAGAGAAAATAACACCCTTCAAATCTGCATTTGAGTCTCTCATTTTTCACTTTGAGTCTTTTGGAATTAATGTGGATTACTTCATTAATCAGAGATTTTTCCTTTTTCTTTTTTTTTTTTTTTGGTACCCCCAACACTTAGCACAGTGCCTGACACGTAGTAGGTGCTTAATAAATATTTATCAATTGATTGATACTAGTGCTGGCCCTCATCTCTTCTGACCTGAGCTATTCTAATAGCCTCTTGTTTAATTGTTCTACTTTCAGTCTGTCTGTTCTCCTGACTACAGTTATCCCTTCTGCATCACAGGGGTTAGGGACGCATCACCCTGAGATCCGGAAAATCCACATAAAATTGTTTGGCCTTCTCTTTGTACCACAGACGAAGTCTGAATTTACTATGGCATTAAAAGATAAAATATGTTGATATTATACAAAACTATTCATCTGTTTTATGTGTTTTTGTGTTATCTGCTGCCCTTCTTGTGTTGTGTACGGAGTCTGCGGTTAGGCCATCTCCAGTTGTCCTGATCTGTATGTGGCCGCTGGATCCAGATGGCTCTGGTGGAGAAAATGAGGCTGGTGACTTTGCACAGCCCTCTGCACTTAAATCCAATTCACTTGCGTGTCATGGCATCATCTTCCTGAAGTCATGGTCTTCACTTCTTGTGTGAAACTCCCCTCAAATTCCCATCTAATTTCTTATGCTGACTTGTGTATACCAAAGCCGCGATGGGGGAAGTTGTGATGTGGAAGGGACAGCTGTAATCTCGCATGGATGCCAAAATAATCTTCCTCCAAACTAGGAAAATTAATGACCAGGCAGCTAGATGGTGTGTTGGTTAGAGTTCCGGGCCTGAAGCTGAATTTGAATCCAGCTTCATACACTTAGTTGCTTTGTGACCTCAGTTTGCCTCAGTTTCCCCAACTGTAAAATGGGGCTAATAACAACACCAGCTTCTCGGGGTTGTTACGAGGACCAAATAAAATTATATTTTTAAAAAAGCTCTTAGCATGTTTCTTGGCACATAGTAGGTGCAGTGTACACACTCCCTTCCCTTTCCCTTCCTAAAGCACTGATCTCATAACACCGCTGCCTTACTCAAGATGCTCCAGTGGTTCCCTTTTGCCACTAGAATAAAATACAAATTCTGTGATTTGGCAGCTAAAGCATTGCCCAATGACTCCCCTTTCTGCCTGCCCTGGAGGTTTCTTCCAAACTGTCCTGCTTTGTTGTTTCTTGAACATAGCCTCCCATCTCTCACATCCTCTCCTCTGCCCACCATAATATACTTCCTCTTCACCTCATGCTCTTATCATCTTTCTTTCTTTTTTATTTTATTTTATTTTATGCTTCTTACCATCTTTCAAGGCTCAGCTCAGGTTCCACCTCCAGTGTGAAGACTTCCTTTATTCCATGTGGGTTGTTAGCCACTATCTCTCCCCTCAATTATTTTGTGTCTATAAGATAAATTCCTTAAAGGCAGAAAATGTTTTTTGCCTTTGCCCTCTTAGCATCTCACCCTGTGCCTGGTACCTAGTAGGTGTTTTATAAATATTTACTGAAGTTAATTGAATTGAATCAGATCCATATAAATTGCTTGCTTCCCCAGTCTTGCCTCTAAAGTTTGTTGGGATTCCCTTAGGAGAGAAGAGAGAAGCCAGCTGGGGTATTCACACCTGAAGTGGATGCCACTAGTGTTCGCTCCCGGCCTAAGTCCCTAAGGAGCCAGTTGAGCCACATGGCACAGAAAGACATTCAAGATACCTCAGTTGCCCCTAGTCATATTTATATAACATAGAAACCTGGAATGAGGATAAAGGTAGCACCATAATAGGGTGCTGTTTTTGTAGGGACTTATAGACTGTTCAAGTTCTAAATTAGGTGATAAAATCCTACTGGCTTTCCTGATTGTCCACATGCCCTCAGGCCTGCCTGTGGTGATAGGATGAAGCCCATGTAAGTCAAGTCTGTCATAGAGAAATGAATACGGCTCTTCTGACCTGACACACTCCTCACTCCTGTGAAGGATGCTGCTCTTATCAATCTGGGTGCATCCCTCTGGGGAACTGGTTGGCCCAGAGAGTTTTACTCACCGGTGCATTTTGTATCCTGGTTAAGTGTCTACAGGTATTTTTGCTGTTGTCATCTAGTAGAAGATGGTGTGGGTTTTGTATGTGTGTGTTTGGCCATCTGTCTCATTGTCTAAACCTCACCAAATCCTGACTCTGTGCACAGTAGCATTGTGTACTTGGCCCAGAACATCAACCCTCCTCTCCATTTGGTGACCCTCATGGCTAGCCTTTTCTCTGTCATCATTCCTTGAGGTCAGAACTTCAGAGAAATAAGGAATATCTTCCATATCTAAGTTAGGCAGTTTGGAGTCATGGAGTCTAGGCTTGGGACCTGGAATACCTGAGCTCAAATCCTTCCTCAGACACTTCCTACTTTTGTGATCCTGAATGAATACTTAAAATCTTACAGCCTCAGTTTGCTGATTTGTTAAATGGAAAATATTAGCCCTTAACTCAGAGATTTTGTTGTGAAAATCAAATAATTTACAAGCTCTCTGCAAACTGTGAAGTGCTATATAAATGCTATCACAACCATTAAGTTACCACTTGACTTCCTTTTATAGCTTTAATATACCAGCTAGCCATCAAAATGGTTTTTGCCCTGTCTTTGTAGACCTGCTTCATCTGTCTGAGTATGGAGCCTCCACATTTCTCTTACAGACCTCAGCTAGTGACAGTGATGAGCCACCGACCACACACTTATGGCAGTCAGGCCAATATTGGAAAGTGGAAACATTTCTGCGTTGTTAAAGCAAATGAAAATGTGACAGATTGTTTTTGAAACATCAAATGCAAATTGTCAACATGAACATATTTCTGGACTTAACAGTTGAATGTGTGAATTAATTATAGACCCATTAAGAAGCTGAAATATATTTACTTTTCAATTACTAAAAAAAAATAAAAAACAAACCACCAACAGCAAATCAAACCCAACCCTCCAGCACCCAGCCCTTTCACTTTTGAAAACATATTTTACAGAGTTGTTCTTTTAATGCCTGATTGGCACTTTACACTCATGTAGTAGTTAGGTTTCTGGTATCCTTTTTTGCTTTGTCATGATAATTTGTGGTTTTCCTTTGGTTTGCTAACTCTTCCCTAAATATTCATTTCTGTCTTGACTTTCATTGAAAGTGATCTCTCATGGTGATAAGACTGATGCTTTTGAAAACCAGATTCCTGCCTTCTTGACCATTACCTTGAATTCATAAAATATTGAATTTTTCACTCTTGGCTTTACTTGTTTTCTATAATACTGACATTTAGCATGCGTAATCTTGTTTCTCTCCGTTTTCCTTTGCAATCTTATCTTTAACCCCTAGACTATAGGGAGGATTGGTGAACCTCCCAGGTCCATGTGTGACATCCAAACCCACAAGAAACTTCCTTGAAGCTTTTCATGAAGCACTTTTTACAAGTAGCTTTTTAATTTTTTTGGAAAATGTTTTCAACTACTGCCCCATCTTATTGCTTGAACTCCTTCCTTGTTCCCTGTCAGAATTAATTTTTCCAATACCTTTTTTATTGGCATATAAAACTTTTTCAAAACTTTAACGCAGATATTATGACTTAGTTGTTTTTAATGTTTAATTCTGCTTTACACACCTACAAAATTCATCTCTTTGACTTTATTTCCTTTTGGCAGTCTTTTCTCTTCACGGAAGTTGGCAGCATTGTTTTGCTATGGGTTTGGCAGATGTGGTGTATTTTTTATAGCATCCTTGATTCTCTCCTTAGAGTCGTGGGAAGCCCTATCTTTGGAATGTCAGGTACATTGCTTTGCAAAGAGCTCTCAAATTTTTCCACCTTTCTGTGCCCTAGTGACTTGGCATCCTGTGGTAGTGATCATCAGCATTTCCCTGTGGGACATGCATTCAGATTTGCCTGCCTGCTTCCCTCTCTAACTTTGTCCTTCCTATCTACCTTCCTCCATCTCTACCACCCTTCCTCACTGTTTTGCTTCCCTGTCTTCCTTTTCCTTCTCTTTCCCTTCTTTCATGACTTCCTTCCTTCCTTTCTCTTTCCTTCCCTTTCTTCCTTCCTCTTTGTTTCCCTTCAATACTCATCAAATATTGGGCTCTCTATGATGTGCAAAGTACTTATAACCACAGCCTTGTTTCTTTTAGTTCAGTGTTATTTCATTCAGTTCCTTATGCTTTAGACTCCCTGGCTCTTGTCTGTGACTGCAGTAAGACCATGCTACAGACTTTATTTTGGTGTAGTTAACATGCATTACCAAAACATTTTGTTGTTCCAAAAGAGTGTTTCATCTTGCTTGCACTCTGAGTTCTGACCAGGAAATACATAGCCTTTCCCATAGGATCCTCATTCATGTTTTCCTTTTGCATTTTTCATTTTGTTTACTACTTTGGATAATAGTTGTTCGGTTTTCCCTGACATTTTTATAGCTGCTATGACAACAACTCTGGTTTGTGGGCTCTATACATAACTGACTGTGATCACGGCTCTGCTTTCTTTGCCTTGTTTTCTAACGGTTAAGATCTCTTTTAGCCCTCTCGACCACCTTTAATAGGCAGTTGTAATGACACCCGGTGAAACATTTTGCTGGTATTTTTCATATTTATTCATTACCAGGGAGAAGTTGATAAAACACCTTTTAGGTAATCCCTTCTGTGCGAGTTTTTGTGTTGTTTTTTTTTTTAACGTGCAATACGTTTTCAAAAGTTTGTCATTAGCACATGTCTCAATCAATTCACAGCCTGGTGGCATCTGTTAACCAGTGTGATGGAAAAAGACACTTGTCAGTCAACCCTCCTTCCCTGTTTGATATCAGCCGTGGTTCTAGGGGCACTTGGTGAAGTCCTCACGTCTGCGACAGTGCTGGCCTTGAAAGTAATTGTACTTTTGGGGGACAGTAATTTATTAGCAAGTGATGAATCTGCCTAGAGGCTCTCACCTCTATATCACACGCTCCCCCTAATGTGGGTGTTTAGATACAAGTTTAATTTAATTTTTTAAAATTCCCTTTTGGGCAGCCATTAGGCACTGAGCTTAGAGAGACATCAAATGGGCCTTTTTTCTTGGGGGAATAAGGAATCTCCCAGTAGGAAAACTGAGAAGGCTGCATTGAAGGAGCTCTCAACCTCTCCCCCTGTTTGTTCCCCATTGTCTTGTGGCAAGAATCACCATCATCTCCCTATTTTCCTGCCTGCCTCCCTCCCTTCCTTCTTCCCTCCTGATCCCATTCCCTCCAGGCTCATGGAATTCACTGACAGGAAGGAAAATAGAAATCATTTCATTTTGAGTACCCTTGTTTTTACAGTGGAAGCAACTGATGCCCAAAGAGGGGATCAGTGACTTATCTAAGGTCAAATAGGTAATAAACAGGGGAGATGGGATTTGAAATCTAAAGCCAGTGGTGTCTCTGCTTCTCCATAGCTTCTCTACCAGCTCCATTTTATTTGGGGATTCAGAATGAAGCTTCCTCTCTTCCCCCTGCCTCCCAAATCAAAGAATGTCAGAGCAGGAAGGGACCTTAAGAAATTAATCTGTCAATCCATGTGCACTTATTAGGTTTACATTATGTTACTTAGGGATACAAAAAGGAGGAAAAAACCAGTCTTTGTTCCCAAGGAGTTTACATTTTAATGAAGGCAACTACGTATGTACATACCTATACATGTGTATGTCTATATGTGTGTATATCTGTATATAGAAAAGGCATGTGAATATATACATACACACAAACAAAAATATGTGTATATATAATGTATATTATATTGTATATCACACATATTATATATTATACTCTGTCTATATCTGGTGTGTGTGTGTATGTATGTGTGTATCTATATACGTACATACTTACACACCAGATACAGACACAGTAGATGGAAGGCCTTTGTAGCTGGTGGGACCAGGGAACACCTCCTGCAGAAGATGGGGTCAAGAAGGGAGCCATGTTCATTGTCCCTATAGAAGGGAAATGACTTGAAAGAAATAAACTAGTGGAACAATGGGATTAGAACCCAGACCTCCTGACCTTTAGTCTAGTGCCTGTTACCACCATACTGCTTTTCATATTATGCATGGACCCTTCAACTCGTAGGAAATCTGATCCTCAGAAATACCAGTGGAGACATTTCTCTGGGGAACTTTTGACTTCCCCACTTCCATTCAGGTAAAACCAACCTTCCTTCCTTCCTCCCTCCCTCCCTCCCTTCCTTCCTTCCTTCCTTCCTTTTCTTCCCTCTCCTCCTCATTTACTTTTTTTTTGCATGGCAATTGGGAGGGAATCAGTAAGGGCCTGGATCACCAATCTTCTCTGCTCAGTAACTGAGTACATTGGATATAATTGCTCAACTTTGTTCTGCACCTTGTCTTGGAAAAGGCATCATGATTTCAAAGGTATCTGCTTTGCCAAAATTTGGCAGCAATTTGGACCTTTTTTGAACCTCTTCTTTTCTCAGGGCCCTTCTGCCAAGGTGGCTATGGGGTGCTCATGATATGCTTACTTTATCATCTGTACCTTTCTCCATGTGTCAGAGGCCTTCTGGTTTGACCTGGGATGGCTCCTGACCTTTCTTCTCCTCCTTGGAGGAGTTTCAGGGAAATATCTTTCTGAAGGCACTGAGAAGAAAATGGGAATGCTTTCTCTCCCTGGTACAAATCGAACTGCTGACAATTCTTTCCTTGTTAACCTTTGGGGTTTGAGTCGACTTCTCACAAAATAGAAACTCTCTTTGTAGGTCATTTTGTCAGTAATTTTGGCAGCCATGGGGCTATCAAGGGAATGAGACTTGGTTCCCACTTGTCTGTGCTGTTCAGTTTAGAGAATTTTACTTAGTCGTCCCCCAAGAGAAAAGTTAACCCCTACCGGAATCTAGATATGGTTCTGTCTGACCTGGTTTTGAATTGGAAGTAGCTATTCCTTCGTAGCTTCTCCTATTCATATTAGAAATTCATGTCTGGGAAGAAGGAACTCAGTCCAGAAACCCCTGCAGTTTGGACTTGCATTGAGGCCCTTCTGTTTTCCTTACTTGTTCTTGCCCAGTGGTTTGCTTCTGTTTGGGCTTTGGGAAGGGTCATCGTGTAGTCCTTTTGGACCTTCCTTCTGTCTTCCCTATTTAGTGAGTCATAATTTCTGGGGGTTTTTGCCTTCTTATTGTCAGAGCTCTTTTTCTCAGGCTCTACATTCTTGCATTCCTCATTTATTCATAGGACCAGTATATTTTCCCTCTTTCTTAAGTCTGCTACTAAATTTCTTCTGCTCTAAATATAGTAATTTAGAGGAAAAGCTGAGGAACTTTCCATCTATACAGGAGCCATCCTGTATCTGATCATACAGGGAAGCTAAGGCACTAGGTTTGATCACAGAATGCCTAGAAATGATCTGACATGAGCTGACCTGGAGATATATTTTGCCTCAGTTGCCCTCGTTCTTCCCCATTAACTGCCTGCCTTCGTAACCACCAAGAAACCCCTTGATTTCATTCAAGAAGTATTCATTCACCTTTTTCTTTTGTGCCTAGCTCAGTGGGTTTGGTGCTGTAAGAAATATAGAAGAAGAATATGGTCAGGCACCTTACTTCAAGGACCTAATAATCTACCTTAAGGGGTGAGACACATACAAAATTTATGTCGCAATAGTATGTTCCAGATCAGGGAACCTTATTATTATGTTCGGCCAGATGAGGGAGAGTATGGGAGGGAAGAGGTGGAGAACGCTTTCTGGGAGAGGTGGCTATCTTTTTAGGTTTATTGTATCTTCCTCCCTTTCATGCACTCTGTATCCCAGTAAAATTGTATTTCTTGCTCCTTCCTGTTGCCAATTTGAAGGATGGTCCCTCATGCTTGGAAGGCCCTCTCTCCTCCCTTCCATCTCTTGGAATCTCTTGCTTCCTTCAAGGCTTAACTCAAATGCTGGCTCCTAAGCAAGGCTTTTCCTGATTTGCATTGTATTTTTAAACTGGACTTGTCATTAGCATGGGGAGCTCGAAGCAAATCACTTCCTTCTGTGTAACTTACAGTCTTAGTTGCCTAGAGCACTGAGAGATTCATTGACTTGCCCAGTGTACGTCAGAGGTCAGGCTTGAATTCAGGTCTTTCTGCCTGCCCTTTCACTCTTGCCCCAGCGACTAACCCAAGCCATCTCAAGGTATATACACATTTTGTAAATATTTACTTGATTTGTATTTACTTGTATACATATTTCTTTCTTCCAAATAGAATATAAGCTCCTAATAGGCAGGGACTGGTTTTCCTTTTGGTCTTTGTATCTCTAGAACCTAATATACATGCACACACACAGTGGTTGGTATTTCCTAGGTATTTAATTGTTTCTTATTGAATGAGTGAATGAATTCTTTGGACTTGAAAGTGGCTTACCCTTCTCATTGACTATAGGAAAAGTACTTGGACTTATAGATAATTAGAGTTGATGTACTACAGCCTTCCGCCTGATATAGTATCTGTTTACCCTACAGCATACTTGACAGATTCAGCCCCAGCTTGAACCTTGCTGATGAAGGGGACCTCACCACGTTTTGAAGCAGCCTTTTCCAGTATTATATAGCTGTTATTGTTCATAAGTGCTTCTTCATTTTTAGCTTGAACCTCTCTATTTGTCACTTTTGCCCATTAGCCCTCGTTCTGCCCCACCTGGAGCCTATATTCTTTACACATAACTGACCTTTGCCTACTTGAGGCCAGGGATTATGTCCCTTATAAGTCTTCTCCCTCCTGGATAAGCACCCTCACTTTCCTTTACCTTTCATATTTTGTTCATCTTTGTCCAGACACATGCCATATTGTCTGGATTGCTTCCTGCTTCCTATATATGGCATTTCATCTCCTGCCTTTGTACCTTTCTTAGGTGATCCCTCATGCCCAGAAGACCGTCCTTTCTCACTTCAAATTCTTTTGGAATCTTCTACTTTCATCAAGGTTATTTCAGGTGTCACCTCCTAAGCAATGTCTTTCCTGGACTTAAGTCCTTTTAAACTGGACTTTTAATTTCATTTAGGATGGGGAGTTCCCTGGGAGAAATATCCCCTGAACTAAAAATGATATTACAAATGCGATCTGACTTACTCTTTGTGTGAGCCCAATCTTGACTACAAAGAATGAGGCAGAGAACAAGCCAAATGATCACAGTCCTTCAGAAAATGAGGTTAGGGAAATGGGGATGTGGATGGATTAGAAGAGAGGGGACCTCACATCACACCCAGAAAAGGAAGAAAAGTTGAGATTTTCAATGAAACTTAAGGCCATCTTTCTAATGATGACACTTAATGACTGGTTTAATCCTTGCTTAGTGCACTGAGCAGCAGGAGCTAATGAATACTACCTGCCTAATTCCCTCTGAGTCATTTCTATCACTCAACCCATTGGCTATCTGGAAGGCAAGGAAAAAGCCTGGTATGTTGCTATACCCATGTTTAGGAGAGTCCCTTTGTGAGTGAAGTGCTTGGCTAGTACCCAGTAAATGTGAAAGCAGCATAGAGTTTCCTGATGACTTCTTGCTAAAAGAGATCTGGGGACAAAGATTCAGTCATTCAAGGCTTGGTGGTTTTGATCCAGCTTGCAGCCCGTTAATGCCTCATCTTTGTGGCACCTTTTCCCCAGGCATCGCTATTTACTGATATTTTACTTCTACTCCAGTTACTGACTTTGGGTCATGTGCAGCATTGCCAATCCTTACCCTCTGTATGCTTATCCCCTTCCCCCTTCATCATAGACATCATATCTGAAAAACTCACTAATGATTTGTCTACCCAGGAAGCTCCTTGTGCAGTGTTAACAGGGAATTATTGAAATGAAGTTTGGATTCATGCCGGGGTGAGGCTGGAGCTGGCCCTTCAAAGTGATGAAGATTTATTTAGGCAATGCGGTAGTCATTAGTATCTGTAGTGTCAAGGCCCCAAGCACTCAGAATTCTTAGTCTGTGGCTTAGGGACCCTTCAGGGCCATTATGGGCTAATGGTTCAGTGTGGGTGCTGGGCGGCTGCCGTCAGTCTCACTGATGGTGGGTCATAAAAGCATGCATGTTCCCCTCCTTGACTTTCCAAAATGGAGGAAGCCTCCACTCAGGAATCCCCCAGGCAAAGCTCTCATAGCCTCTGCTGCACTACAGACCAGGACTGGATTGTCATCTCTCCTTTGAGCAGCCATTTGGGGTAGAAATAAGGGACTGTGGAGGTTTTTTAGGTCTCTGGCCTGCAACCTGGCTTTGAGAATCTCAGAAGCTGTGCCTCCTCTCCCCACACCCCCCAACTTCTTCATTCCACCTTGATTTTGGATAGCTCCAAGTCAAACCACCCAAACTTGTTACTTTCCTGGTATGTTTGAATTAACGAGAGAGAGGACCCCCCTCATTCTAAAATCTCTTGGGAAGCAAAGGAAGGTGAGTGGAATAAGCATGGCATGGCAGAACGGAGCCTTTGGGAATGGTAGTCTAAGTCCAGGCAAGAGAGCAGGTGAAAGTTTTGCAGTATGGATCCTACTGATGATGGTACATTGTGAGGATAAAGGATCTTCCCTAGTTTGCCCCACTTTAGTTAGAAGCTACACCATCAAGGACTTTAGAAGTGTCTATTTATAGAAACCAGTTTTTATTTACAAATAATTCTTTTTCTCTCAATCAGGAGCCCTCAAGACTTCTTGTCACTAACATGCTTGGTCAGCCTAGTTCAAATGACTAGATGTTGTTGGAAGTAAAGAAATTGCAGTCTACACCTAAGATTTTTCCAAGTTTTCCTAACAAATTCAAATTGGCCTAGCAGCTCTAAATGTAAGGAATGGAGATTGGCCTCTGGAGAAAATGGGCCAGAGAGGATGGCATCCATTCCCAGGAGACTGACCAGAGCAGTCTGAAGAACATTGATTCTCTCACCCATCCTGGTGGCATTTCATGGCTTTTTAGGAAGGATAATTCAGCTCAGTTTTCCTGGTCTCCCAGATCCTTCTGGGAACAAAAATTCATGCCAACTATAGTAGAAGACCTCATTGCAGGTTGAGAGATAGCATTCTCTTCTTGAAAGAGCACTGGATTTGAATTCTGACTTAATTAACCTTTGGGGAAACTCACTTCACTCTTCAGTAGAATGTGGAGGTTGGATTAGGTCAGGGGTTCTTAACCTTTTTGGTGTGTGTCATGGACCCCTTTTTGCCATCCTTTTCTCAGAATTATTATTTTGAGTGCAGAAAATATAGGATTATAAAAGAAATTAGTTTTATTGAAATAATTAAGAATTTAAAAAAAAAAACTTCGTGGCCCCCAAATTAAGAAGCTCTAGTTTAGAGAATTTCTTTTAAGTCCCTTTCCAGCTGTAAATCTTGTGACTGTCTGGTTCTGGGAGGATTTGGTGACTGCTGCAGATGAATTCAGACTCAATCTAGCTGGTGTAGGTAGATAAGATGCTACAGTATTCATTATCATCCATTTTCTCTTTTTTCTTAAAGGCAGTGTGGTATAATGGCAAGAGCCCTAGATCTGGAGTTAGTCTTGGATTTGAGCCTGTTTGCAGGCTGTGTGACCTTGGGTAACTCCCCTCACCTCTGACTTTCATTCTTTCACATGTATGAAGGACTTATCATTTCCATAGCATTGTCATGAGGACCAAATGAAACAACGAATAGGAGATATCTTTTAAAGCATATAATTTCTGGTATATAAATGCATCCTTCCTCTTAAAGAAGGGGATGAAATATGGCCTTTGCTATCCCAGTTCCAACCTCACAACATACACTTTTCTAGTTTTATCTTTCTCCCATTCCTAGTGATCCTGTTTTATAGATCTCAGATATTGGAACTGATACTATGTACTGTCTTCATCCACCTCTGAAGATGGATGATTTCCTAAAGTCTAAGTTTTTAGTTCTCACCCCTGCTCTGTGATATAAGGATGCCTAAGACAATATCCCTGCTCTCAGGGAATTTCCGGCGTAGTTGGAGAAGATATGATATAAACACGTTGCAAATTAAATTATAAAAGAAAGTGTTCAAAAAGAGAGTTGGGAAGAATCTCTCCCCTCCTCCTGCCATTGCTGTGGTGCCATGTTTTAGGGAGGATCATGAGATTGTAGACTTGGAGACAGAAGGAGTCCTCCCAGAGGTCTATCAGT
Organism: Potorous gilbertii; assembly: GCA_028658325.1. Lineage (NCBI taxonomy): Eukaryota > Metazoa > Chordata > Mammalia > Diprotodontia > Potoroidae > Potorous > Potorous gilbertii. The sequence goes on from CM053769.1 coordinate 317,820,600, forward strand.
TACACCCATCTCCCCTGCACCTCCCCTGCTGCCCTGCAGTTCTACAGATAAATAAACTTAGAGTCAAAGAGGTGATAGGATGTGACAAACTAAAATGCATCAAATGGAGAGTACCTTGAGTATAATGAGAGGATTATGAGCCTTAATATACAAGGTTTATTTAATTATAGGAAATGTAGGAGGAGGGCACATGGTAGGGTCTTAAGGTCATATGTTTAGGGCTACAAGGGACCTTAGAGGCCTTCAGGTCTACTTTCCTCATTTTACAGATCAGGAAACTGAGGCACAGAAGAATTAAGGGACTTGTTCAGGATCATATAGTCATATAGTTAATAAGGATATGAGGTGAGATTTTAACCTAGGCCTTTGTGTCTTCAATCCAGTGACCCATTTCCTGGTCATTCTATGCTAGAAATTGTACAGAGCTGATCTGAGGAGTTACCATCTTACTCAGAATGGTTGTGTGTAGGTATGTGCTAACAAATATGCTTGAATATATGAAGGTAACATGGAACCTTCCTATATAAGAAGACTCATCACCATGCAGATTATAGTCAACTCTGTAACTTATTAGGTAAGTCCTAGGAAGTTGACAAAAGTACACAGATGAGGAGACTTGCTTTGAGCCACGTAGCTAGTGTCAGAGGGTGGATTTGAGTCCATCCCTTACTGATTCCAAGTCCTACATTATCGAGTAACCCTTGATGAGGGATGGAAGGTCTGTGAGATTTTTAAAGCGTATTTTGATAACTATTTCAATATAACTGGTTTCCTTTGTATTTTGTTTCACGAATTTAAAAACATTTTTAGAGAAGGGCGTCAGACTTCCAAAGTTTGAGGTCCATGACCCAAACTAACTTCAGAAAACCCCTATGTCATATGCTGCCTCTGTAACACAAAATTGTTGTAATGAGAAATTCACTGTGAAAGTGGGTTTTCTTTTTTGCATTCCTTTTCATTCAAATAAAACTGTCTTATTTGTTTTTATTACCACTATGACCTCTGTCTCACCACCTTTCCAGTCATTCTTTTTCTAAAAGCACAATTATGTGCCATATTTAATTTTGAATGAAGCAACTTAGGAAAAAAGAAAATGTGGCCTATATTTGTACCAATATGGTACTTGTAGTCTAACAGGCACAGAGCGTTAACATGGGATGAATGTTTTAAGTCTGAGGATATTACAGATTAAAAATGTTGAATGAGTAGACAAGCCCACATTCAGAATGCATACACGTTATAACAGGTACATTTGTTGTCTGGTTCCTGAGCTACCATGCGGTGCTCTGGGGGACCACTCTTGGTGAGGCCTAGTTACATTTTACATGTTCAGAAACAGTAGGTAGATTTAAGATACTGATTTGGAGAGCCTTCACCACCTCACCAGAGGTAATGTGTTCTGCATCTGTCTGCAGTGGTGATATTCAGACATACTCCTTCCCTGGGAGGAGGCAGATAGCTTTGTCGGGGCTTCATGTAGAAGCCCTACATCACACAATGGACCAGACCCTTCTAGATGGTACCCCACAGCACAGTGTAGGCCCCACGATGACATGGGCTAACTAATATTCTATCCATTGTGTATGCTTTAGACATTTCCGTTTCTGGTCCATATTGCACTGTCTATCCCCTTGTCACAACTCCTTCCACGACCGACCTACCAGCACCCAAGTGTTTCCTTCCTGTGCTAATGAAGTGAAAGCAACTCCGGTTCTTTTGCAGGCATTGGGAGATAAAAGCCAGGACTATGGGGATTGCAAAGAGGGAGCCAAATTATATTTATAATATTAAAGTGAGTACGTTTGTGGTTTGCCATTCTCCTGGGTTTTTCCTAAGTAGAAAAACACGAATTAGCATTTTCCATTTCCATATATTGACTAGAAAAATAGCCTGCTCTCAATTAAGACCTATAGCTTTTGGGATGTATGCAACAATTTTATAAAATATTTACAGCGAGATTTGCATTTTACATGGTATTACAGTTTTTCTTGTGTTTAGGAGGAAGGGTTCAGCCCCGATAGAGGAAATACATTTTCTGGATCAGGAGGGAAAAGAAATCTACCATGTGACTTTTCTTCTTACATTTCAGACCCAAACTGTCCAGGGCTGATCTTGTCTCCTGTAATTACCCAAGGCTGATCTGCCTACCCTCTATTTGTTAGACCATCTTTAAAGATCATGCTTCTTCAGCAAATCTATTACTTTCCCTTTAAAACTTGCAGGGAAAGGAACTGTTTGCAGCTTTGTGCTAGACAGATAAGTAGAACATTTTTCCAAATGTAAATGCATGCCGTAAAGAACATAGCTATTTCCTGGATAATTTGCAGTTGTATATTTTATGTTAATTTCACCGAAAATATTGCACCCCTGCCAGGTTTAGTAGCAGCTCACTGTGATATGAATAATTTCTAGTGAATCATTTTTTTTCTTCATTTAAGATTTGGCACCTTTTTAAGATTTTAATAATAGCAACAAGGAGGAAGATTTAGAACAAGTGAAACATTAGTGCCAACGAAATTCACGTCGAGCTCTAATGTAAAATAGCTAGAATAATTACATGGAAAACAGTTTCCACAGATGTTTTTCCTTGTAATGTAATAACTATTTACCAAACTGTTTATTTTTGGCCCTTGGTTTGCAATAAAATATTTATACATGCTCTGCTGTAATAAAAAAAAATATTGACAAAATACTATAGAGGTTTAAAAAGACAATTGATGTTTTCTCTTCCCAGGAAGTGAGCGTGAGAGAAGTTTGGTGTGGTTTTGGTGTGCGTTGTAGTATTTACAGAGTCACTTTTCTTTCAGGGCTTTCTTTGGCCTTCCTACCACAGAACTGGTTTTCTAGACAAATTCAGCTGCAACCTTTTGCAACCTATTGTTTGTTGGCTAAGGAACTTGGCTCTTTCTCCTAACCGGACTCATTCCTAATTTTGCCTCTATATGGAGCGTTCTATACAAAAACTCCTAACGCCCCCCCTGCCCCCAGAGAGCACTGATTCAAATAGGTTTGTTCCTCAAAAGGGTTCTGATTATGGGTCTGAATCTTTTAACCTAAATACAGATTTGACCAAGAGTGGGAACTGCCAGGACTTCTTCCTTTGATTTGAAATTTATCAGGTTTTGGTGCTGCGGTTTCTTTTAGGGTTTTATTTCTGTTCCCAGTGGAGGTTCCTTCTTTTAACAGGTGTGCTGCTTTTCTGTTTGACAGAAACAGGAATTGCATCTCATTGCCGCATCCCTTCTCTCCTGACTGTGTATGTGAGCTGTGTCTGACGCTATTTGTAGCATGGACACCTTGGACTAGGCTTTGACAGGGACATGGTCTTTGTAATAATAGCTGGCAAGTGTATATGTGTATCTATAGATATTGATAGATCTATTGATGCCTTCCTTCAGATACCACTAGATCTCTCTCTATATGTATCTATCTATATTAGCTAGATTTCTATTGTATATGTATATGTATTCTAGATCTGTATTTCTATGATATGTACATTTATGATATATCTAGGATATTTTGTATCATAACTTATAGAGATATAGATCTGGATATGTATCTGTAGATATAGATATTTATCTATAGAGATATAGATCTAGATATATAGATGTGTAGATAGGGCTCTATATTTATAGAGCTATTGATCTAGATATATATCTATAGATGTGTAGATATAGATAGGTCTGTATATCTATTGAGATATAGATCTGGATATACATCTATGTATGTAGATATATAGGTATGTAGACATACATGGCTTTCTTTAGGTTTGCCAGTTACTTTATATACATTATATTGTTTGGCACTTACAACAACCCTTGGGGTTGGTATTGATGTCCCTATTTTCCATATGAGGAAACTGAGTCTTAGGTGAGTTTTCCAGTCACATGGTTAGTACTTATCAGAGGTAACACCTGAACCCGGGTCCCCTTCTATTCTTTCCACCTCTCTGTGCCGTCTTTCCTTTCTGGGTGGAAGAGGCAGGAACAAAGGGATGGATGTTGTAATAGCTAGAAAAGACAAGACTTCAGGTTTCTTTCTACCTCTGAGGTTTTCATGAGAAGTTGTAATGTGTGGACTTCGTGCCTTTATTACATGTCTCACCTACGGCCAGGAGCTCATCATGAAGGCATTCCTTTTCACAGTAAGGCAATTTTAAATAGCTGCACCCCCACCCCACCCCCTAAATGGAGTCTGAGAACTAAAATTGGACAAAAGAGGGGGCTAAGGAATGTGGAGTGGCCCTAATGGCCCCAGCTCATTCACACAGAGCACTTATGTCAGTGTTCTTAGCTCTGCTGTAGGCAGTTAGAGGTTTAGTCCCTGGCTCTCCACCCACATGCAGATATCTGTACTGTATGTGTGTGTGTGTGTGGGGGGGGGGGATTACCCTCCTCTCTGGCAAGGGGACAGTGGCTCCCAGGGATGGTTTCTTCTTTGGGATCAAGAAGCAAGCACTTCAAATACTGACCTTGTACGTGAAGGGGTTATGTCTCTTTCTGATTCCACTAAATTTCGTGGAAGAAGTGGAGGGAGAAGGAAGGGAGAAAGACCCCAAATTTTTAAAACAAAGAATAAGAATCTGAAGCATGTTTCCAAGTGCCTGATGCAATCTGGTTGGAGAACTTAGCCATTTTTGGTTTGGAGTGGGGAAGCTTAGTAGAGTCTCTGGAGTCAGATAGCATGGGTTCAACTCCTCTCTGATGCTAACCACAAGTGTAATCTTGGGACAAATCACTGAGCCTCCTTGGGTTGTCTTTTCTCATCTGTAAAGAAATAAAAAAGAAATAAGGGGGAAAAGGGGCGTTTGACTAGTTGACCTGAGGTCCTTCCCAATTACAAGTCTATTCCTTTCTGTCCTACCTCATCTCTTTACTCCTCCACCCCCAACAAAGGACTGTTAGTGCCTACTGCATAAAGGTAAAAGAGACCCAAGAATTGAGAGACATAAAGCAGTGAACGGTATTTTTCAAGTCCTTGCCTTATGCTTCTTAGTGATTATGTTTTCAAGTTCTGTCCTCCAGGGCCAAGCGATTGTCAGTAAATATAGGATGCACTTTTCCTACAGATCATCCATCCCAGAATTTTGTGAGGTCTCTGGTGGGAGCCCTAGAGTGGTTGCAGGAGGCTCCGTTCCTGGTCTGAACTGCATAATTAACTCTTTGCAACTGGCAGCAAGGTCTTTCAGAGGCAGTCAGTTGGCTGCCCATTCCCTTTTGCCAGGGGCAAATTCTTGTGCCTAGCATAGGGTTCTGTACGTAGTGAACTTAGATAATAATGACCACGTAACAAATAAATGGTAAATGCTTGTTGGTTTGATTTGGATTGTTGAGAAGGGAGGATCTGAGCCATATCTCTTGTGTCGCCTCCAGGATAGGAAGGCTGCTGCTGAAGGGTGAAGTTCTGGAGGTAGCCCCATAGACAAATCTCAACTTTGATATCTTGCTTTACTTTAACAAATGCTAATTTTTTTTTGTCTTTTTCTTTGTTTATCTCATGAAAAGGAATGGTTTTAGTTTCATGAGTCCTCCTGGTTGTCTTTCCATAACTGTTTACCGACACATTGTGTCCTATCAACAAGTGTGAGTGATAATATTAATAAAAGTGGCAATAATTAACTGTTGTCTTAATAAACTCTGAGTCCTTTGGGCTAGGTCAAAGAAGAGACTCCTGCCTCCCGTATTCTCAGAGAATTGCACCTAGAGGATTGATATATTCATGATTTCCTTTTAGCTTTTTACTTGGTGGACTGAGGGTTGTCTGGTTGGTTTTATTTATTTTTTAAATAATTGAAATACTTTCACATTCAGGTGACCTGGTTCTTTAAAAATCACCTGCCTGCTGGAGTATTCATACCCAAGTGAATGTGATTGGTTGGGGCTGGGGTGGTAGTGGTCCAGATTGGTGGATGGGGAACCAGGTCCCAAGGAGGTTCACACATTGCTGGAACCCAGGCATTGCCCAAGTTCTGCAGTTTTCGAAGGTTGGCATCCCTTCAGTTTGCCATTGCAGCAGCTGGACTTCATTAAGCTCGGGTGTTAATTACTGGGAGGCTGCTGGTTCTGTGTGCAGGCAGGAACACTGGGGGTAACTTGCAAAGCAGGGTCACCTTGAGATGGAAGCTTTCAGGGAAAGCAAAAACCGTGCAGAAGGACCAGAAGGCAAAGCCAGGCAGGTCCGGCAGCCACCCTTTGGCTGACCTCACAGACAAGCAAATTGCAATATAGGTGCAACAGGGAAGCTTTATTCCGCTGGCATCACATTATAATAGCAATAATTGTTGACATTTAGGTAATGTTTTAAGAATTGCAAAGCTTCTTATGTGTGCATAGATGATCTTATTTGAGAACATGCAAGTACTTTAGCCACTGGCTTCAGCTGGGGTGATTTGGGAGGGCCACTTTGGCTCTGCAGGAAAAGAGAATGTCTGCAAGTAACTCTTTTTTTCGGGGAGGCACTCGGTTTCACAAAGGTATAGGGAGACAGATGACTTTGAGTCCTAAAAATAGGGCCTCAGGTGAAACCATGGCTGAAGAGAGAGAAGGGATAGAGGCTGTGGAGGCTTGTGTTGGGCAGGTGTATGGCAGCATTGAACATCATGCCTGGAAAGGTGGTCTCCCCACAATAGGGATGGGTGCACAGTGGCGCAGGCCAGGTGAGCAAAGAGGCACAGGAAAGGCAGGGACAGATTGGAGGAGAATTAGGTTATTGCATTTCCTTCTTAATTCTTCATCAGGGTTGGTGTCTGTATCTGCTACGGAAAAATCAATGTGCTCTGACTCTGTAATTTCCCAGGTTGCCTTACTCAGAGCATATTGTGCCGTGAGAGGTGACATATCCGGTCATGGCTGCATGGATGTTTTTTTTTTTGAATCCCCTTCCTCTGCCTTTTCCTTTTCCACCCACCCCAAACCATCCCACTTCCCAGTGCAAGGATTCATTGGAATTTCACAACCTTTGCATGCTTTTGTGAAAACACTCATTTGTGTTTGCGCCAACCTGCTAATGGCGGATGCCGAGGTTTGTGAATCCCACCTACATTCGGTGCTCGTTATGGCATGGAATGTGCCGTTAATAATGCATCTGTGAAACTCAGCTGTGAGGGAGCCAAGTAATTATCCCACCGTAGCGTTTCTCTGCTTCAGTGTCATCACAACTGGGGCTTCATTAAAAGTCCTAACAGTAGAGATGTTGTGTGGTGCAGCCTGTATATATATTTTTTCATTTAAATTATCAGCACTGCCATGGCTCAGAGGTAATTTGACTTTTTGAAACCGCTGAGCCCCTGTGAATTTCCTTCCCCTTCTCCCTCTCGCTGCTATACCAGCTGATCAGCCCCAAAAGAACAAAAGGTTTATCTGAAGCTATGAAGCATATATTCACCAGCTTCTGGCGTCTAGATAAAAAAAAAAAATCAAAGTACTCCATTGAACATGTTAATACTGAGCAAAATGCACACAGCCAGACACTAAACCTTTACAGGGATTTAGGTATATTTGAAAAGTGATACTCTGATCAGGTCTCGAGTTAGTTTTCTTAGCATAGAGTAAAGCAAAAAGGTTAAAAAAAATAATCATAAACTAATATTTAATAAAAAATGTAAAGCTATGCCATAGCTTCTCTATCTTCTCTCTCCCCCCTCCCACTCCCCCTTTTGTTTTATTTCTTTGTCTGCTTTCGATTAGATGGGACGTCACAAAGACTTGAGGTAATGGTGCATAATTAGGTATTTTTTCCCCTTTAATGCAGGACTTTACCAACGCATGTGAGCTGCCGAAAATGAGAAATCTGAAGTGGAACTGCCGTTCCAGAGAATAAAGGCCAGTGTCTCAGCATAGATGCTGGGGAGTTAGAACCCCTTTGCCAGGGTTTCAGTGTCTACTCTATCCCTGGAACTTCCATAATTCTGCTGTCCCCCCTGTTCCCACCAGGAGAGGGCCTCTTGGTTGTTGGGGGACAGCCCCAATCTTCTGCACTGCCTTAGAACAGAGATGTCATATGCATAACCTGCAGGCCTCTCCCAAGTGCATTCCAAACCAGATTATATTGTTGTTGGAAAATATTTAACAAAATGAATAAAAATACAGTAAAACTCAGACATTACATTTTAAAACTAAGTCAATCGGGGCCTCAAAGGGATGCTTATGTATAGATTAGTGACCCCCATTTCTATTTGAGGTTGATACCATTACATTAAAGGAGGGCTTGGTACTGGTCCAGTACCAATATATTTTAAGTGGTTTGCAGAACTTAACATGCTATGTAAATATTAGCCACTTAGTAATACTATTGTAATCATCATATTGCTAGTCTGAGTATCTCTGTCTTGAGGCATGTGCTGCCCCCACCTCCTCCAATGAATCCTTTGGAATATCTATATTATCCTGGAGGTTATTTTTTCCTCTGCTACTTTTACTTCCAAGCTAGATCCCTTACCTTACTCTTAGATTATCGAGTCTTTCTCCACCAGCTGGAAGAGCAAGGGAAATATTTCCCCGAAGTTCAAAGTCCTAATGTTGATCTGCATAAGTTTAATCAATCACCTAATCATAAAGTGTTTATTGAGCCTTCAGGTGACAGTGCCTGGAGCTAGATAGAAACTTAAATGATCATCATTTAAGGCCCAGAGAGGGGAATTCACTGATTCTGAGTCACACAGGCCAGGGCCTGTCCCTCATACTGCTGGGAATAGTATTGTGAACTTAGGTGAAAACTGGCCACATGCTTAGGCTTGGGTGGAATCAAGAAGATGTCGTCCCTGCCTTTAAAGAGTGTACAGTTGAATTAAAGAGAAGGTCCAAGTAGATAAAACAGCAGAGTTCGAGGTGGTGAATGACTGAAACCTCCACTGAAGTCAGAGGAAAATGGATGTTCTTGAAGGGTCCAGGGAATTCAGAGCAGTGAGGTTTGTAGTGGCTAAGAATGATTTCGTGGAGGTGAGGCTTGAGTTGGGTTGGGTGGATTAAAGGGAGAGAAGGGGAGAAAACCATTTTAGATTTAGAGAAGAATTTGAGTGAAGAAACAGGGACCCAAAGAAGCATGGTGGGTCTTCAGGGTGGTGAGATCAGCTGATTTCAACATTTCAATAAATGCATTAAAAAGGGAAAAAATAGAATGAGAGCCTACTTATGTTAGGTACTGGGAGAAATACTGAATTCTGATGAGAGAGAGCCCTTGTCCTAATTAACAGCAACAGTGATGATGATTAATATTAATATTGATAAGCATCCTGAAAATCCTTTCAGTGAGGCTAGAAAAGAAGGGCCCCAGTACTTTTCTTCTAACACAAAGCAATCATTTTGTCCATGTGTGCAACAGTCTATACAACACTAAACATAAAAAAAGTCATAGCAAGAGACTACCTGTCTCATTACTTTTTTATCTGAACTCCACTGAACAAAGAGGAAAAGAATGACTTGGTAACAGTAACTCTTAAGGTAGGAAGATCAGTGACTCTAGGTTCCTATCCCACCTGTACTGCTTGCTAGCCCTGGGACCTTGAAGGGACACTTAACTTTTATAGGCCTCTGTTTTCTCAGATGTAAAATAAGATGGTTGGGCTGGATGGGACTCTGGGATCCTTCTCAACTCTAGATTCATGATGCTATGATTTATATATGTTAGTTCATTTGATCCTCATGGTGCCATGAGATAAAGATCACAGGTATCCACCTTTTACAGATCACTTCACAGAGGCTCAGACAGTTTAAGGGACTTGCTCAGTCCTGACAAATATTGGAGACAGCCTCTGAACCTAGGTCTCTCTTAATTACAAGTCTAATAAACACTTTTCATTACACAGATAACTATGTTACATTCTTTGAAGCCAGCTTGTTACCGGGTCATGAAAAGCAATTGTTAAATTTTCAGTGTAACCATTTATACCTTGGAAATTGGCAAGTGCTCAAATCAGGGATTGATTTGTTGTTTTGTTGATTGTCTAGATTTAACAGATGGAGAAAGTTTTTAATAATGCCCATTAAATTTAAAAGTATGTTAGGCACACTTTTGGGGGAGCCTCATTGTTAAACATTCACTAGCCCACCCACCCCTAAATTCAAAGCTAAAGAGCTAAGTCAAGTTTTCAGAAAGAAAGTTATTCTTTAGCAATTAGGAGACAGATTCAGAGAATGATTCCGAGAAACTGTAGACCCAGGTGCAGGAAATGGAGAATTTAACATGCTTTTACACTGACCTTCATGACACCCACTGGTGAACTCTTGTCTTGGGGACAAGGCATTATCTATTAGGTTTGAATTGGGACTGACCTTGCTACCTTTTTGAGTTGCTCACTTGGACTCATCTGGTAGAGGTAGTCTTAAAAATGAATCGGGCCCTTGAGTGAAATGAATTCCGCACTGATGTAGGACCTTTAGTATCAGAGGTACTCTATTAGAACTTTTGATAGTAAGATAGGTGTTGCATTCCATTGTCCCTCAAGTAAAATTTAAGTTCAAATGGTCTTTGTATCACTAGGACCTAGTATATAGTGGGCACTTAATAAGTATTTGATGGATTGGATTGGATTGTTGGAAGAAGGGGGATCCAAGACTCCTCTACTGAATTTTCTGTTGTAGGAGAGTTCTACTCTTGCACTATTCTTTTGGTCAGTTTTTATTTAAAAAACTTCGGTCAATTAGTGATATTGGTCTATAGTAATTCTTTCTTTGTTTTATCCTTCCCTGGTTTAGATGTTATTACTTTATTTGTTACATAAAAGTAATCTGGCAGAAATTTCTTCATTTTTGGGGAATAATTTGTGATAGTTATTATAGGATAGGATCATAGGATAGGTATTAACTGGACTTTACTTGATAGAATTTACCTCTAAATCTATGCTAGATTCTTCCCCCTCTTTAGTTCCTTTTCCTGCTAGCTAAGTTTCCTTTTCTGAGATTACAACTTTTTTCAGACTCAGTTTTGTTTTGTAAGTCAGATATTTTATGTGTTTTGAAAATATCTTTCATTTCTTTTCAATTTCTAATTTTCCTGGCCTATAATTGTAGATAATAGGTTCTGATTATTTTAAAAATTTTCTTCTTTGTTGTGTGTCCAGCCTCTATCACATTCACATATCATCCTGGGCAAGCCAACCTTTGGGTGCTCTAGGTGGTTCTCTAAGATAATCTATGGCCTTGAAGGAAGTTTCCTCACCTGGGAGTGCCCTCTATCAAGTCTGGCCCTTGCCCCTTACTTTCATGACCTCTATTTGTAGTTCTGCTACTATTAGTTGCTCTTTCATGGAGTAAGGAACTCTCCCTAAATAGAAAAACTATGCATAGTACTTACCTCATTTTTGTCCCATCATTGATAGAATGACTTGGCTTAGGCATGCCAATTAGGGCTTTTCTGAATGAGACCTTAGTGATCGGTCAGCATCCTAAACCAAGTATTCACTTTGTGCAGAGCCTGCTACTGAGTGTTTCAGAGGGTGGGTTCAGATGGGGTGGTCAAATATCATGGGGATGGGATGGGAATATAGGCTGAGGCCATAGATGAAATCATAGTTGAAATAATATTAAAAGGACAGTACCATCATCACATTTCACATTTATATCATATATATATATCATATATTTATATCATATATGTGCAAAATTCTCATAGAATTTTAATACCATAGGAGAAGTTGAGAGCTTATCTAGTCCAACTGGATCATTGTGCGGATGAGGAAACTGAGACCTAGGGAGAGTAAGGGAATTGTTTGAGGTCACACAGCTTTTGTTTTCTGTGAAATGCCTTTCCCCAGTGATTAGGTGATGCTCCCAGGCATTGCTTAGGGTAGAAGGAATGTTCCTGCTGACGAGTCAGATGGCCACATCCTGTGATCTTGGGGCAGCATCACAAGGGACTAGTGGACTTTCCCACTATCCCTGTTAAACTTGGACTAGTTCAGCTAAAATCCTTTCTGTGTTCTGACTAGGAGGTTGACCTCTTGTAGTTTGCTTCATTTTTTGTTTAAAGAACAGTAACATTTCCCTGGATATTCTATAATAGTAATGGTCTCCTGAGCTCTGAAATGATTCTGGCTTAAAGGAACATGTATCTGAAACTGAGTATTGACCACACACACACACACACACACACACACATTTTGAACCAACCTTACCCCCCGCCTCCCGTCCTCCCCCTCCCCCATTTCCTGGAAAGGATAATGTCTTAACTCCCCTCTGATTGCCTGGAGTTGATGGGCTCTGTGTCACATAACACAATTTGGGGAAGATTTTGGCTTTAAGCCTTCTAAAAAAAAAAACATTTCCCAGCACTTATTTGGATCAATTATTTATGGCCAGGAGAAGCATTCATGTCAGTGTTATACACCCCAGCATTAAGTTGTCTCCTTCTCCAGGGCAACCAGGTTTGTAATTTCATTGAACAGAATGTTTGAGTTCAACCACACCATTAAGGACTTTGAAGCAGGCAAGGAAGCAAGAAAGAGAGAGAAAGGGAAACCTGAGGCTTTTTTATCTCGCTGTCTGCACCCCCCTCCCCAAATCAACCCCCTGAATCTACTACCACCCCGAGCCCTGCTGTGGGGAAGCTGGCCAGAAGGTCCCAGTGCTGTCAGCTCCCCTGGTTTGGGGCTGGAAATAGTGAGGGGGAAAGAAGTGTTTGAATATTGTGCTATGAAGGGAACAGTCCTGCAGTGAAGCAGTTGTGATATTAGAGCAGATCTCCTAAGAGATCCCTTGGCTCCTGTGCACTGATCGGAGTGGCACATTCCCAGACAGCTGGTCGCTCAGCATGGGCTGTGCATGCAGCTCGGAAGCTGGCATGCTGGCGAAGAACAGGTAATGCTCTAATTTCCCTTGTGCAGATGCGGCCAGGAATATCTTAATTTATTGGTGTGCTGGCATGCAAGAGGGAATGCTCGCTGTGCAGTCTTGCATAACTATTAGCAAAAAATAGAGCTGATAGGGGCTTGACTTTTTACTAAAGTGGGTTTGAAATAATCATTGCCTTTTGTTGTGTTTGGTAGGGCTTGAACAATTCTTAATTATTTAATTATAGATATGCAAGTAATACACTGGGAATGGTCCTGCAATTCCGGGGATACTGAGCATATGAAAATGTTTAGTTACAGTAGTAAAAAGGCGGTAATTAAATCGAAGCGTCATTTGTATTGTGCTGTTGCCGCCCTGGCATCAGCAACAAATCCAGGAAGAGGCCTTGCTCTGCCTCAACTTTTGTAGTTTGTCAACGATTACGCCTAGACTGAAGCCCTAGCTGGGCCTGATCAGCAGTTGCGCACTCTGCAGTTACCACTTCTCCCCTCTAATAGATCAGGCCCACCTCTCAACAACTTTGGTGAATATTTGCCTGAATAGTGTCTCTGCCTGCATGGTATGGTTCTTGTGACAGACACCTTGTAATTATCCCATAGAAGCACTCATTGTATTCATATCATTAATTTTGTTTGGGCTATTACATTTGATAGATACATTAAGCATTATATAGTTCTCTTTATACACGAAATTGAACTGCCTTTGAACAGTCAGTCGGCTAATTGCTAGTAATTTGTGTTGCTAACAAGAGGCAGAACGGGAGCTTAACATTAGACTCAACAGTCAGTTAACAAATTTGCCGATTCAGATTTCAAAACATACTCTTTGTGACAAAGTACGGCTGCATCTTGTTCATGAATAGAGTTCAGAAAAATCCACCTCCCCCCTTCCCCCACAAGGTACTTGTTCAGAAATGACTGGTTGTTCCCCATCTAGGGGTGAGGGTATGTGTGTGCATTTGCACATGTGTGTCAGCATGTGTAATTGGGGGATGAGAGACATCTGGCTGTGTCAGGAGCAATGCCCAGTTTTGGGTTTGGTGGCACCGACGGGAGCTGTGCTTAAGGTACCTTTTTGATTGATGCTGGGACTATAGTTAAAGACGAATTCCTTGGAGCTTTTACAGCCTTGGGAAGGGAGGGAAGGCTACTACCTGACAATGACTTGAGCTTCTACTGTAGCTGAAAAGGACCAGTGAAGTTCTGGATGTCATTGGAAGGGGGATTTGGAAAGGATTAAAAAAAAAAGCCATGCTTCCTTTGAGAAATAATAATAGCAGCTGCAATAATAACTTATATCCTAATCTATTCATTCATAAAAACCAGTTTTTTCCATGAAAAATTGAATATGAAAGGATAATATTCAAGCAGTTTCCCAGAAATGTCTCTGTCTGCCTCCCAGTGAACCCAGTAAGAATGAGATGACAATAAGTCACAGATAAACCCTTGCTCCCCATTGCTGACATAAATATGGATTCGTCAAATTTAGCAATGATGTTTTGAATCAATGTGACCATTCTGAAGATTCTTCATTTCCAAACTACATGAAATGAGGAGTTAGCAAAACACAGAGACCGAGCCATGGGAATCCCAGTCATATGGGAATGGGATCTGTGCACATCCTTCCCGCCCTCCTGCCGGTGACTGGAGCTATCCTGCAGATGCTTGCAGCAAAGCTTATGGAAGATGAGCTTAAATCCCAAAGCTTTTATTTAATTATGAAAAGAAGTCCTTTTATCGACCTGTGCAATAGTTCACAGAATATTAAGTACAAAAGAATTATGGCAGAACAGTGACTTGTCTCTGAACTGTTTCTATGGGAACCCCCCTTAAAGAAGGTGAGTCCAGTTAACAACAACAGTGATTTTTTTTTTTTTTACCTATACCTGTGACTGCATTGAAGTAGAGAACTCCCAGCTAGGAATCTGCCTCCACCAATGCAGTTTGGCATGTGAGAGTTTGAATAACTTTCCCAGAGCCACGTAAACATATATGTCCTAGGTGGGGGCTTGAAACCAGGTCCTAATGACTCCAAAGCGTGCTCCACTCCATTATGCCAGGTGGCTTTTTTATAACAAAAATGCCAGCTCATATGTTACATATCATTTTAAGGCTTGCAAACATTATCTCATTTGAAAGTTGTGGAATATCATCTGTTTCAGGAATTCTGTGTGTAGATCCGGTCACAGTATTTTAGAGAGGTTTCAGAAAAGGGGAATAAGAATGACCCAGGGAAAGCTGTGTCTGTGCCTCTGTGGGTGGGTACGGTGGGTAGTGGGATGCTTTCATTACTTCTGTTATGATGATGATGGGTTAAAAGAATCAGGATTCTTCAGCTTGGAAATACTGGGATCAGATGTTCTTAAATCAGAAAGGGGATTCATAGAGTGAACACGAACATGTTCAATAAATTTCAGAGTCTTAAAGGATTCAGACTCTTCACTGTCTTGAAGCTTGAAAAAAGTAGTTTAGGACAAATAAAAAGCAAGTCCTCTGTTGGATAGTAGGTAATAAACACAGGGAATTCATTAATTTAAGGGTGGCCTAGGCTGAAATCAGAAGTAGATTTAAGAAAGCTGTGGATAAGTTCATGGACAATAGATCCATACTGGGCTGTTAAGGAAAAGGGGAGATGAAGTCCTAATCTTTTGAAAATAGCATGATGGGCATACACTCTCCCACATTCTGTTGCCCAGTAACCTTATCAGAGATGGAATCTTGGACCAGTGGACAGTGGGGTTGACCCATTGTAACCACTCATGGGTTCTCCTTCCCTGAATAGGAATTTCATTTACCAGGACCAGGCAGTATCCTTCAAGGGGATATTGGTGAGCCAGGGAAGCCGTATACTTAACCATTCATTACAGTTCTCTTTCCCACCAACCTATTTTTAGACTTTGAAGACAAGGCATGTTTGCTAGGCAAAGGTCAATACCTGACAGAGTGTGGTGACAAGAGTCTAATTTTTCAGTGCTTATCATTTAGGGAAATCATTTAAAGGAGTCACTGTTTCCTTCCATCCCAAATACAGAGCAGAGGAAGCAATCTTTGATATTTGCTGTGGGTCTGGTTCTTGGACATGGGCCAGATGCAAGCCCATTGTCAAACCATAAGTATGATATTGATTGCAGAGATACACAGTACCATATTAGGAGGCACTATATTATTCACCATAGATTTGTTATATTCTCTGCCCTCACATAGCTTACAGTTTAGGAGAGGTGAGGAGAGGCAATCAATAGGTAATGAGCTATGATTGTGTATAATTTATGCAGGGAGAGTGTGACAGCTGAAGGCTGATCCCCAGCAATGATGTATCATAAATACGATGTTTCAGTACATGTTAGTAACCTGTAATTTTACTTGTAATGAAAATTAAGATTTTAAACTATTATAGCATGTAAACTGCATCATTATGTCAAAGATTTCAGTGAGCACAGAAGTGCTATTCACCCTGGATCCCCTACCACTCACCTATAACAACACAGAAAAGTCTTAGAGAGCTCTCTGAGCTTTAGGGTAAGTAAATGAGCTGCCCACAGGCACATAACTAGTAAGTGGTAGGGATGGGATTTGAATCCAGCTTTTCACAACTGCAGATCCAATACCAGGCTGCCTCTCTGGCACATAGTTTTAGGAAGTAAATATTCCAAATGTTCATTATCAGCTTCTATGAATTTTTAAGACTATTACTAATTATTCATACACACAGACTTTTCCCTTTTTCCAGGTTAATGGCCATCCAGGTAATTATCATATAATCTTGACTTAGGTATTAGGTGATGGGAGCCCCGTTTTGAATTCCTATTCACAACATCATCTTTGCACTTAAGTAACATTTTCAATTTTTCAATAGCACTTTAAAATCCACTTAGGTTGGTTGTTTACCACTTTGACTTTCTATCTCTTTTAAAAAAAAAATCCATATTGCAGTTAGCTTAATCATAAGGCATGGTGCTAACACCACTAGTGGACATTTTCAGCAGTGTTTTTTCAGTCATGTCCAACTCTTCTTGACCCCATTTGGAGTTTTCTTGGCAAAGATACTGGGGTGGTTTTCCATTTTCTTCTCCAGGTCATTTGACAAATGAAGAAATTGAGGCAAACAGGGTTAAGTGACTTGCCCTGGGTCGTGTAGCTAATAAGTGTTTAAAGCTGGATTTCAGCTGTGGTTTTCCTGACTCCAAGCCCAGAGCTCTATCTACTGCACCACCTTGCTGCCCCATATTTTCAGCATTACAATAAATGAATTCTTTAGTTACTGGTGTAATTATTATAGCCATTTTCCTGCCAAAGGCAGGAAACATTAAGAAAGGATAAAAACCAACAAATGTTGTAAATGATGACATGGCTAGAAAGATTTTAGGATGTTTCACTCCAAAGGGTGTTTAGTTGCTGATTTATCATTGATTACCTGAGTTTTGATTTTTTTTCTCTCATTTATTTATTCAGCAAACATTTATTAATAGGTTCAACACTGGTTGAGGTGCTGGGTATACAGAACAACAAAAGGAAAAGTCTGCTCTCTTACACTCTGTTGGGAAAAGTAGCATGTATGTGGAAATTAAATGCAAAATGTACATAAAAGAGAAAATAATTTTTAGGGAGAGGTAAGTGGGGAATGGTAGTGGGTGTGGGGCTAATAGGGAGAGGGAAAACAAGATAGATGTAATATAGGAAGAGGCATCTGAAGCTTTATATCTATACCTCTCTGTCTCTATCTACCCTCCTTTCCTTCTTCCTTCTATTTGCCTATTTTCCTATCTACCTTCCCTTTCTTCCATTTGTTCCTTCCTTCCTTCTGCCCTCCCTCCCTCCTTCCCTCCCTTCCTTCTTTCCTATTTCCTTCCTTTCATTTGTCTATTTATCTGAAGGTAGATCTAGGACATTGAATAGAAATATTAGAGAGAAATTTAGACTTAATGTATAGAAAAACTTCTTAACCGGTTGAGCTTTGAAAAGCAAAATATCCTACCTTTGGAGGCAGTGGGTATCTCTTCCTTGGAGGTCTTTAAGGAGAGACTAGATAACCATTATTAGTTGGATATATTGTTGAGAAAGTTCCTATTTGTGTATGAACTAAATTCAGTTCATCAAGCACTTATTAAGATTGCTCTCTGTGTTAGACACTGGGGATATAAATAAATCATTTCTTGCCCTCAAGAAACTTCTGTTTGAAGGAAAGTATCATGTACACAGATGAGCCTCTTTGCCCTTTGGTGACCTAAATAAAGTTTGTTTCTGGGCTCTTGTTGGAAGACTTTCTAGCTTGCCAGACACCTGTCGAAGGCCTCATTGCACTGCCAGAGCCCCCAAGAACCCGGAGTCACCTCCTGTCTCAGTGAATTACCAGAGAAAGCACTTGGTGAAAGATAAGCATGTGTCTAAATAAAAAATGAACACACAAATTTTTAGTAAAATAATAGACCTAGTTTTAGACCTAGATTGAGTACCTAGACCTTTACAAATAAATAGAAATGGGAACATTTATGCTCTTTTATAGGACTTTCTGTTAGTAATGTTTCATAGGGTGTGCTCACTGAATTGTGTTTAGCAATGGAAGTAGATTTGAAAGTGTTATTGTGTCTAATTTTTGTGATGCTGTGGACTTGGCCATGGGGTTTTCTTTTCAACATACTGAAGCAGTTTGCCATTTTTTTCTCCATCCTGTCCTTATTTTCAGATAAGGAACTGAGGCAAATGGGGTTAAGTGGCTTGCCCGGGATCACACATCTAGTAAGCATTTGAGGCTGAATTTGAACTCAGATCTTCTTGATTCCAGGTCCAGAGATCTATTTGTTGCACCACCTAGCTGTTCCCATTGGAAATGTTATTTAAGTACCAAGGCTTTATAGACATTATTTGAAACCTAGATATATTGTTCTCCTTCC
>CM053769.1:317839374-317849791 GCA_028658325.1 Potorous gilbertii
ACAGCATTTTTAGATACGTATATATGTATATATGTGACTATATAGATATAAAGGTGAGTGAATAGAAAGAATTCTTACTCATTTCTATCCCTCTGTCAAGGAGAAACTCAAGAAATATTAGCACATTTTCTTCTAAGAGAACTGCCTTTTGAAATAGGCCATATGCATATGGCACTCTGGCTATTTGGAATGAGAGCCATTACTTAGTGTGAGGGAGAGTTTGGGGTGGATAATGTTGATGCTCTCATAATTTTGGAGACTGACTATGTACATATAACTAATTTAGACTTAGTGGTACTTAATAGCATTAGATGTGCTGTATCTCACCTCTGTAGTTTGATTTAACCTCTGACCATTAGCCTAAAGACCTTCAATAAAATAGAGCGGAACCATCATAGCAGGGTGGACAGCAGGCTTCCCTTAGCTGCAGAAGCCCTAGTATGAGCCAGTGACAGCAATGTTTCTCGCTGGGGTTTGATAGCAAGGGAACATGGTAGGACTCCCCTCTGCTCACTAGTCAACTGAGTCTCTGGAACCCAGTGGGAAGCTCAACCTTAGGGGGCTTGGTTCCACGTGGATTGCCTGAACTGAATAGAAGGCTGTCCTACAGAAGAAATGCTAGATAGAAGAAAAGTCACTAATGAGGGCCCTGGGGCTTTGTGGAGGGTGGAGAGGAAGGAGAGATCTCTTTCTCCTCACAGACCAAGCAGAGGAGGAGCCCTTTGCATTCAGTTGGATCCAGTAGTTAGAAAACTCGTGCTTTTCTAGGTGACCACTGCCCCAAGGGTTTCATTATCCTTAATTTGGAGCATGGTTAGGTGGCTAATGTGAGAGGGTGGGCACATGGCTGGACCTGAACCCTTCCTGTGCTGGCGGGCTCACAAAGCAATGAGTGTGTTGAGTGTGTCAGTAACCAAATGTTGGAAATGAAAACTCAGTGCCAAAGTCGTGTGTGCCTGCTGTAAAAGAAAATAAAAAGAAAAGGGAGAAAACCCACCCAGATAGCTTCTAACATTGGTTTCCATTCTAGAAATGTCATAGCAAGCCGTCTCCTAGTGACATGTCACATCCTGATCAAAAACTCTGTTTGGCAGCCCATGTTTTTTAAGCTGGGTGCCTCCTGCCAGAGTCTATTTGAATTAAGTGGCTGGCATTCTTCGAGCCTCGTCTAATAGGATTGAAAGAAAAGAAATGTTACTTTTCATCACGCAAGACAACAAAGGGAAGCAGGGAAACGAAAATATTATTTCGTTTGAACAAATTACAGGGAGACCCTCTGGGGCACTTTCTGGGAGTCAGATGAGGAAGAGCACTTAAATATCATTCCATCAAACTAAATTTTTAACTACAATTTTTTACAGATAAAATGTGTTGGGAGGATTCAGAGAGGATTAGAGCTCACCTAAGAAAGAGTATTCAAATTTTACCAGCTAATGGAAGCCCTGCAAAAACGGTTAATGTCTATATCTTCCCTCCAAGGGACCTTGATTTCAGTATTCTTATAAAAACACATTGAGCTGATTTCATTGCAGGGTCTCTGCAGACTTCATTCTTGTAATTTCAGTAAGTGTTATAAATGTTATTTTAAGTATTATAATGGTAATCCCTACTGGCAATGAGGTTCTGGAGCTCAGCTTCCATTACTAAGGTAATGTTTACCTCGGATAGCATATAATTGTTTGCTTTTTCACAGTAAACTCTCTGCTCCCAACTGCTTAATCAGCCATGGAAAAGAGAGAAGACTTTGGTAATGTTTAATGTTCTTGTGATTACATTGGAGTAATGAGTTAGCCCACAACAGTGGGTCTGGAGAACACTTGAATTGTGTGTGTGTGTGTGTGTGTGTGTGTGTGTGTGTGTGTGTGTGTGTATGTGTATGCATGTGCGTGCACGCAAGTGTGCATGTTTGTCCACAATTCTTGAGACAGTATACTGAACAGTCGTCCTTGCATTTGTACGAAACATTAATAAAAATATCACGGCTATGGCATAAATCTTCTTGGTTTCTGAACTCTCTGGACATTTCTATCATGCACAGAGTTAGGTTCAAGCAGTACTTCCTCCTGCCTTGCTGTGGCTCAAGTGAAGATGTATTCCTGTCACAGCCCATATTTTCCTGGACTCCCAACAACAGACTTGCTGTATGAGCTTTCTACTGCACCATCTCATCTTAAGCAATATTTTATTATGCTTTATGAAAGTGAAACTTTTCTTCCCTCAAATGTTAAAGCTCAAGGGCTTTCCCTGGGTATTGAATAAAATTTGCCTCTGTGCCATCTTAAATGCCTAAATCCAAATGTGCTCAGAAATTAAGTTGGCGTAGGGAAGGTTGATATTCATTGCAGGCTGGTGAAGCTTATGCTTCCTATAGTTTTCAGTTCCCAAGATGCCCTTATGTCTTTGCCTGTCTTTGACTGGGAAGTTCTGTCTTGAGCTAACCAGCCAACCAGATTACATAAGATGGAGCAGTAGTTACTCCTTCGTGTGTGAATATGTATGTGTCACTCACTGAGTTCCTACTGTGCAGTCCAGGGGGATTCTGATGTTAGGTATGAATGAATCTACCAGGGCATGCTGCATCACAGAACCCTGTAATCTAGAGAGGGACTCAGCTAGGTGGCACAGTAGATGGGGTCCTGGGCCTGCAGTAAGGAAGTCTTTGTGAGTTCCAATCTGGCCTCATTACTAGCTGTGTGAGCATGGGCAAATCACTTAACCTTTTTTGCCTCAATTTCCTCATCTGTAAAATGAGCTCGAGAAGGAAATGACAAATACCAGTATTTTTGCCAAGAAAACCCCCCCAGAGTTAGACACAACTGAAGCAACTGAACAACAGTAATAAAGGGTCTAGAGAAGGAAGGGACCTATAGATTATCTCAAAGATCCCTCCTAGTTCTAAGTCTCATGGAATAACCCATCTGAGGATGGTTTGGATGATCTCAATTTTCTTAAAATTTAGAATTTGAATGATCTTTAGACATTATGTGGGCATCTTTATTTTACACATGAGGAAACTGAGACCTGAGTAGATTAAATGACTCACCAACAAGTATCCAAATTGTAAATGGCAATGGTAAGATTTGAACCATGGTCCTCTGACTAGAAATTTAGTGCTTTTTTCCATCATAGGAAGTGACTGCCTTATCAGAAAGGACTTCACCTACTTAATAGATCTGTCTTTTATTGATGGCTATATCCTTTTCCATTTTTTCCCCTCTTTTCTCCAATATCAACATATTTGCAATTTCCTCCATTTGAAAACTTTTTTAAGAAGGTTGGTTGGAAAAGGAAAATAATCAGTATTTGGGAATGCAACAAACTTATTTTTTTTTTCAATTGGGATCTTTAAAAATGAGTTCTGTACTCTGTGTATTCTTTAATTTCTAGGGAATGAAATGAAGAGACAGTGTGGTACAGTGGAATGAGCACTGTGTTTGGAGTTACACTTTACCTCTCTGACCCTCAGTTTCTTCTTGTCTGATATGATTCTTGTGCTGTGTTCCAGCTCTAAGGCCTGTGATCTCAGGTGACTGTGTTCTGGTTCTCACCCAGCTCAATCTTGGAAAGTTACTGAATTTTTCTGGGCCTCAGTTTCCTCATCTATAAAACAAGGGAGGTGGGGATTTGGGACTTTGTGATCTATTAAGTCTCGTTCGGTTCTGATCCTAAAATGCCTGACAATTCTGGACTCTCCCCTAACTCTTCCCTCCTCTACTTCATTGCTGGCCCCCTGCCTCCAGCCACTGCTCCAGAGCCTCCCTGAGGTCTCTGGTATAATTGAGCTCGAGCCTTTAGTTAAAGACCATCTCCAGGAGGTAGTTGCTTTTCCCTAGTCCTTGGGGTGGACGCTTGACAGGTTTCCGTGATGGTGACTGGGGAATGAAGGGAGAAGAAAATTGAGTGACTGATAATTAAAGATGCTGATACTCCTCCATTTCCAGGGTGCACCTGGCAAAATGGAGCTTGGCCCTTCCTTAGTGGTAGCTTGGGCAGTGGACATTTATCCAAGATGCCTTCGGAAAGATGTCAGTCTTCAGATATTACCTGAATTTGGGGGCTGACAGCAGGGAGAGAGAATTAATTGCTTGGACCGACTAGTTCCCCAGCTCCATCCCTGAGTTGAATTGACATCTAAGAAAGCATCTAATATTCCTTCCTTTTTCCCTTGGAGAGGTTGAATTTATCCAGATGGAGTTCTCCCTCTCCCTGCCTGCTGGTTAACCTTTGGGGGGGAGGGGAAGACAAGCTTGGCAAAAATCAGGGTTGGCAGGGAAGCTCACAGGTATGGGGGGCAGGGATGGGGTGGAGAGGAGGAGGAGGAGGAAGCAAAGAATACATTTTAGTTTCTTTCTTTCTTTTTTAAAGATTAATATTTTAGCACCAGAGTAGTGTGCTCTACTCTGAAGCCTGCCACATTTCTGGCAAGACTGAAGAATGACCTGAAAAAATAAGCATCTCAGGGAACCAAAGGGCAGAAGGTTTCCTTTCCTGAGAGTCGTCTCTGTCAGGGGTCATTTTCAGGAGGCATCCAGCAAGGCTGCCAGAGTAGGGGTGAGGAGCATCTGTGGCTCTCCTCTCCCTCCAACCCCCTCCCCCAACTCCCCCGGAGCTTCTTCAAGAGTGGTCCAGTCCCCTCAGCATCTCTGCTTCTGTACCTGTCAGGGTCCTGGTGTGTTAAGTAAGCCTACAGTGATGAGGCAGGAAGAAAGAGAAGTAAAAAGTGGAATAAGGGAAGAGAGAAAATCGGAAGAAAGGGGAGGGGGCAGAAGGGAAATAAAGAAACAAACTCTATTTTCTCTTCGTGTGTGGAGTGAGAATAGTGGGGCCCAGAAGCACACGGAGTGAAGCAATTTCAGTCAAAGCTGAGTGCCTGTTTTCCCCTGGAGCACAAACGGCAAAAACCTGAAAAACCTAGGTTCTTTTTCCCTTAGTATCAGGTTTTTGTAAGTGCCATTGTGAAAAAGAGAAGACAATGAATAGACTTAAAATGAAAAACGGACAAACAAACAAAAAACAACCCAAGCCCCAGATACAAAAACTCAGCCTTTGTTCCTAATTGGAACTGGGAGGACATGGCAAGCATCTTTGCCCACTTCAGCCCTTTGGATGAACATCCCAGTCAGGAGGACCAAGGGACAGTGATACTTTTCCCTGTGAAAGAGCTGGATCTTGAAATGGGTTTCATGCAGACAGTTCCCTATTTGTGGGGATTGGAACCAGGGTTTTAGGGGAAGGTTTCAGGAGTGGTTGACATTCAGATTCTGATGAGTTCCATAGTTATGAATTATACAGTGGTAGGGATGCCTTGGGAAGGTGATTCCCACTTGGACGGGACAGAGGACAAGGGTAAATGGTGATTTTGGATTTAGCCCCCCTACAAAGCACATAATGTGTGGAGATGATTGCTGTCTATGGGGGGAGATCTGTTACCAGGGAGGATTCAGTACTGTCCAGCACTGGGATAATCTGCTTTTTAGCATGACTTGCTGCAAGATACTTCCCCCTCTTGCCTCTTTCCAAAGTGTTGGAGAATTCCAGGCCTTCCTTCTATTGATCTGGGCCCAGGGCCCTGAACATCTGTAGCCAACCTTGATTGTGTCTTGGTTGCCATGGTTCAGAGCTGGCTCCTGTCTGAAGTAGATTGGAGCTGGATCGAAAGCACCAGGTAAATATAAATGAGAGAGTGCCAACTCTTCATGGGGCATCTACCATCATCATGAAGAAGTGCCAGCAAGAGTAGCTTTCTGTCTGCTTTCTCCATACCAATGAGCCAATAAACAAAACAGAAGTAAGAGAGCTTCCTCAAAGAAAATGGCAGAACCAGAGAGCTAAAGTGAATACCCATGGTAATTGGCTGTGTGACCTTGGGCACTTAAGATCTCATTTCTCTCCTTGGGCCACAGCTCCCCTATCTGAAGAATGGGATTCATCTTTCCTGTACCACCTGCCTCACCATGTGCAAGAAGGTACTCCATAAAGCTTCAAGGATTCTGGGATTATGGACTCTTGTTACTATTACATCACCCACCAATGTCAGTGGGGCTGCCAGAGAGCCAGGAGTGAAGACAGACTAGGTACTCACAGTCAGGGGGATTTGGAAGCAGTTCCTAAGCCTGTTGTTCCCAGTCTCTGGGTCCTAGATTCTGGGAGAGTTAATTAATCAGCAGTCTCCAGAAGAGAAAGGGTGTGAGCACCAGTCTTCCTGCCTCTGGACAGACTCTGTCCCCTGTACCATATCGCTGTTTCATTGTTACTGATTGTGGGGGCGGGGCAATGATCAATAACATTGTTGACATTACAGAGGGTGTCTCATATTTGAAAGAGTTGGGTACCACTGTCCTAGACAATTACTATTGATCACCCTCCATTTGCCTTGCACTCTGAAGCTCTCTGTAATCTGACTTCATTTTATCGCTTTCACTTTCCCTCCTGTGTGTCATACCTTCTGTTCCAGTCAGACTGGCAGCTAGATGACACCATAGTGCTCCATAGGCCCTGAGTCACTAAGACTTGAGTTCAAATCGTGCCTCAGACACTTAGGGGCTTCACTTCATTGGGCAAGGCACTTCACCTCTGCTTGCTTTGGCTTCCCTAACTGTGAAATGGGGATAATTAAAGCACCTACTATGCAGGGTTGTTGTGAGATCATAACTGTAAAGCACTTAACCTAGTGCCCAGCACATAGTAGTGTTATATCAATGCTTATTCCCTTTTTCTACTCTTGAGTGCCAGTCTCAATCCTGCCTTTTCTTCCATGAAATCTCTCTTGATGACCCCAGCCCAAGTTCTCTTCCTTTTGGGGATCTTCCCTGATCCCTATATGTAATATAAATAAGAAACTCCCTTAGTCATTCAATTCCAGTGGCTCCCTATTGCCTCCAGCCTAAAATAAAATACCTTTTGTTTGGCCTTTAGATTCTTTCACAGCCTGGCCTCAATTTTCTGACCTCTTTGGAGACTTCCTTTTTCTTCTTCCTATACTCTGTGATCCAGACAAACTGGCCCCTTGTCTTTTCCTCCTACCTGACACACCATTTCCAGCCTTTATGACTTTGCCTATACCTGGAATTCAGTCCCTCTTCATACAGTCTTCTCTTCCTTCAAGAAGAAGCTGAGCTGGTACCCTCTTTCCCTAACTATGTTGTCAGTTAACTACTTTGTATTAGTTGGTATTTGTTCTGTTTATGTAATCATTTTGTATATATTTATGTATGTACTTGTTATTCCCCATTATGTTTTTCAAGGCATGCAAGTAGGTTCTCAATAGATGCTTTTTGATTAATTGCTTTAAGAAACAAGACAGTTCACTGAGATATTTAAACTTCATATTTCTTGGTCTTGCCTTTTCCACTTTGTTCATTCGTGGTTTTGAGAGAAGGAACTGCATTGTATTTGTCCTTGGGTCCCCATTGTCCTCAGCACAGAACACGACAGAGAACCATCACCCAATAAATGTTTGTTATTTCCATCTCTAAAATGGGCAGTCAGAATTCTGCCATTCATTTTTCACATTTTATGTTGTTAGGCTCCAAGATTTCATACACTCTGACATTCAGTGGTCTTAAAGTTTTTCCCCCTCAACTAAGATATTCTGAAATAATGTTTTTAAGAATTGCATAAGGATGTATAAGGAAAAAAATGAAAAAAGTCCTCCAAATTAGAAAGTCAGATCTTAGAGTTAGAAGGACCTTAGCAGTCATTTTATCCAACATCTTTATTTACAGATGAGGAAATTGAGGCCCAGAGAGGATTGGTGACTTGCCCAGGTCAGGTTAAAAAGGTCCTTTTAATTTGACATCTGGTGTTCTTTCAAGAGATCGCAGTTGGTTTCCTCAGTGATTAATTTTATCAAGAACTGCATGGAGTGAATTTAGGTTTAGAGGAACAAAGGGCCTACAGAGGTACATCTTGGTGTCCATCCATCCAGAAGGCCACTTGGAACTCCCCAACCCTGAGTAGGGACTAATGGATCACAGCAGTGACACAGGAAACTCAGATAAGAAGATGGTCCAGAATTTCCTTTTTCTTAATGAGCAGATTTACCTTCCTAATTGTGATCTGTTCAGTGTAACGTTAATTTAACTGCATTCTGACTTACGACTTCCAATCTTGTTGCTGTGCTCCTCTCAGAGTCATGAGTTCATAAGACTTTAAGGATGATATAGTAATTTTACAGAGGTGGAAACTGAGGCCCACAATGGGGAAGAGACTTGCCTACAGACACTCTGTTACCTTCCTGTCCCCCAGCAGTTCTTACTTATTCCTACCCTCTAGCCTTTGCTTACTTTGTTAATCCTGCTTGGAGAACCCTCTGACCGGTTTCATGTATTTAAATAGTGCCTGCCTTCAAGGCCCTGACCCAAGGTCACTTGTCCTCACTTTCCTCCAAACTCCTTTGCTGTATATTGTCTTTACACTCTCAGTGCAATCAAACTT
This sequence comes from Potorous gilbertii, assembly GCA_028658325.1. Taxonomy (NCBI): domain Eukaryota; kingdom Metazoa; phylum Chordata; class Mammalia; order Diprotodontia; family Potoroidae; genus Potorous; species Potorous gilbertii. The sequence continues at coordinate 317,847,811 of CM053769.1, forward strand.
CTTAATGCATGGTGTTATTCTACTTTTTGTGTGTTCTTTGTTATTGAACTGACACTTGGCCGCTTTAAGAACAGGCACCAGTATGGCTCCCACAGCCTCAAGGTGTTTCTAGCACAAAGTTGGGGACACACAGTAGACCTTTTATAGACAATTATGGCATTTCATGGAAGGGTATTGCAGGGGGCAGCTGACTTGGTTCTTACAATTTGTTGCTTAGCATCAAATAAAGGAATGGATCATGAATAGAAAAGTAGACTAGGACATGGAGTTTGCCTGGAGAAGATTAATTGAACTGGGGTGGAAGGTATGGCCTTGTAAAAGACACTTTTCTTCCCCATTAGGGCTGCTCTCTTGGGGCAGCTGGGAAAACCAGCAGGATCCTGGCCAGAAGGCCTGGAGATGGGCCCAGGTGATTTTCTAGGTCATTCTGCCTCTGTTAGAGCGAAAGTGGGAAAGGTGAGGCTCTTCCTCGTCACTTCTGCCCGCTCAGGGATGCCATTTTTATTTTGCTCTTATTTATGACTCATTGTAGAAAGAGTGCTTTTGAGACCATTCCTGTGAACTCCCCCTTCCCTCTGTTCCACGTCTCCCATCACTCCATTGCCTTCTCTCGCTCTCCTCAGCCCTGTATAACATGGTGAAGTTACTCCTTTAATGCCTCTGCTTGTTCAAGTGATCCCATCCTTATCTCTGCCAGCAGATGCCCCCTCTGTTATCCCTGCTCTTATACTTACTTTCTTTTTTCTTTTACTTATTTTCAATCCTTTCCTCTCTGTTGGCTCATTTCCTATTGCCTACAAACATGTCCATATTTCCCCCAGGCTGGGGAAAAAAACCAACCTTCAGTCTTTCCATCTCTACTAATTGTCATCCTGTATCTCTTCTGTCCTTTGTAGTTAGATTCCTTGAAAAGGCCTTCTATAATAGTGGCCTCCCCTTCCTCTTCTCTGCCTCTCTTCTTATCCCCTCACAGTCTGAGTTCTGACCTAATCATTCCACAGAAACTTCTCTCCAATGTTACCAGTGGTCTCTTAGTTGCCAAATCCAGTGGCCTTTTCACACTCCTCATTCTCCTTGACCTCTTTTTTGACACTGTTGATCTCTCTTTCCTCCTTGATATCCTGTTCTCTGTAGCTTTTTGGGATATCATTGTCTCCTAGTTCTCCTCCTACTTATCTGACCACTCCATCTCTGTCTTCTTTGCTAGAACCTCCTCCAAATGATACCCTCTAACCCTCAGAGTTCTGTCCTGGTCCCTTTTCTTGTTTCCCTCTATACTACTTCACTAGATGATTTCATCAATTCCCATGGATTCAGTTACAATCTCTGTGCTAATAATTCTCCAGTCTACTGTTCCTGCCCTAATCTCTGTGCTGACTTCTAGTCTTACATTTCCGACTGCTTTTCAGACATCTCAAACTAGATATCCAGTTAGACATCTTAAACTCAGTATGTCTATAATGGAACTCATCCCTTCCCCTAAACCCTTCCCCTCTTCTGCTTTCCCTGTTACTTTGGAGGGCCACACCATCCTCCCTGTCCTTTAAGCTCACAACTAGGGAGTTATGCTGGATTCCTCACTATCTCTTACCCCCATCCAAGCTGTTGCCAATGCCTGTCAATTTCACCTTTGTAACATATCTGCAAATGTCACCTTCTGTCTTTTGATACTGGAAACACTGTAGAGCAGGGAGTCTTCCTGTGTCAAATCTCTTCACAGTCCAACACACACACACACACACACACACACCCCGGGCTTCATGCCCTGCTTGACATTTAAAACCCTTCATAACCAAGCTCTCTCCTATCTTTCCAGTCTTACCCCTCAACACACACATTTACCAGACATTACATCTCTCTTCAGGCATTCTCACTTCCTGGTGACTGGAGTGGTCCTTCTCCTCCACTCTGACAACTGACCACAGGCAGCTAGGTGGTGCAGTGGATAGAGCACCAGTGCAGGAGTCAGGAGGACCTGAGT
>CM053769.1:317850291-317876325 GCA_028658325.1 Potorous gilbertii
CATGTCATTATTTCTCTGATGGCATGGTCTTCTTTGGCAACAAAGGACAAACATGCACTATGACTACTGACCTCCCTGCCTTCTTTTAAATGTCAGTGAAAATCCCATCTCTTACTGGAAGCTTTCCCAAACCCTCTTAAATCCAGTGCCTTCCTCTTTAATTATCTTGTTTTTATCTTGTATATATTTATTTGTATGGTGTCACCTCCATTAAATTGTTAAGTTCCTTCAGGGCAGGGACTTTCTTTTGCTTCTTTTTGTATTCCCTAGCACAGAGCCTGGCACATAGTAGGTGTTTATTAAAAAGTATTGGGTGTAGGGTCAGGAGGCTTGTTTTTTTGGGGCCAAACAAGGGCTTGCCAAACCTTTTAGAACTATAGACAGGTGCACCTTGTGCTGCATATAGTTTCAGAAGGCCTGGGTTCATATCCCATCTACAGCCCTTTATAGATATGTGAACTTGGATAAATCACTTCAGTGCTCTGGGCCTCTGTTTCCTCATCTGTAAAATGAGAGTGTCAGGTCTGAAGACTGCTTGAAGTCCCTTCCATTTCTAGGTTTATAATCCAAGAATTTTAGACATGCCATATCACATTTTCTGACTTCAGTCCCCTCATTTGTGAAATAGGGATATAATGATACCTGCATTACCTACCTCATAGAGTATTTTTGTGGGCCAAGCAAGGGTTTGCTGAACCATAGAGAGCTATAGAAATGTGAACTGTAGTTATGGTCCAGATGCCATTTTTTTCCCACAGGCTTCCTCTCTTCGAAGGGAACTATTTCAGCACAAAAGAGGCATGAGCAGCAAGGGGAAGGCAGAAAGGATTGAGAGTGAGATGTGGGGCTGTGGAGAGGATGGGAGAAATACTGTAATTCAAGATGTGAGTTTAACGTGGGACTAGTTTAGTGAAAGCTTAACTCAGTAGCTAAATGCCAGCTTGGCCTCCCTGTAGATTTATTGTGCAAAATCACAGGGTCTGGAAATGGGAAGGAAGAACTCAACTTAATGCTTGTGATGTAAAATTTTTCAAATATGAAAAAAATGTGTTAAAAGCAAGTAAAGCCCCTGGTGATCGCAAATGAATTGCCTAAGTACTCTTAGCACATCCACTTTCTTGGGAGTTATGATTGGGTACGTATGAATTAGTTACTTTTCTTTTAATAATGAGGGAGGAATGATACTGCTATAATGACTTCCTGGCCTTCCTGCCTCCCCAAGGTCCAGTGCGTGGGAGCTCTGACCACCCCGCTCCTCACATATATAATAAAGACACTTAGGGAATGAAAAGCTATTTGCACTAATTTAAGGTGGGAGCAATGTCTCCATCAGCAACTGGCAAGCATTAGGGCAGCCCAGTCGCTTAAATGCCTCCGATTAGCAAGTTTAGTGAGCAAAGGTGCTAAAAAGCATCCTTCCAGCCTCCTCCGCTGGCATGTTTTGAAGGGAGTTCAGTTATGAGACTATTAAAATGTTATTTTGATAATTAAGCCCACAGCTGTTCCGAGGGCGGCAGGGGCAGGATGAACTGAAGTGCAGATTGCACAGTACATTGGGAGAAAAATCAGAGATGGAGGCGAGTGCATCGCAGAAGGATGGGATGCAGATGTCCTGGAGACCATCCTGCCTGCAGAAGTGGAATGGGTGACTTCCTGCCTGTGAGGTGGGATTTCAAGGATACCCCATAGTCTTGCCTACCTCCAATGCTTCTACCCCTTCCACTAGCCTCTGGGGTTTTCTGGAATTCTTAGCTTTGAAACCTTTCATTTTGTCATGATCTTGTCTCCGGAAGGCCCCTGCTAAAACATGAATAGGTTACCTAGGGGGAGGAGATGGAGGGGGAGGGGGAGCAATCCCTCTTTCATTAATCCATCAATCCCCAGGATAATATGTGGGACAATTAGTTAATTAGATAAGTAACTGCCACCCTAGAAAGCAGAGCACAGAGCCCTTGAGTATATGGTAAGTATAGATGGAGTATGACAGAAGGAGAGAAGACAGGAAGATCCCAGTGCATGGATTTCTATGGAAAGTACTCAAGCAACTCTGGTTTGGGCAGTTGTGGAGAAGCAAAGTGAGGGTTATGGCCGTTTTAGCTTCATGAGGGATGCTCTGCCTGTATCCTGGCTTTCTGGAAATTGACCTAGCCAGCTTTGAGGAGAGCCCTGACTGCCTCTGGTGTCAGAGGAACCTGGTCCAACTACCACCTGTGATGCTATTTCCTAGGTGACCTTGCAATCAGCTAAACTCCCTGAACCATCATTTCTTCTCTGTAAAATGAGGGCGTTGAACTGGCTACCCTTATAGATCCTGTTCTAGAAACCTATGCCTCACCTTAGCCAGCATTGACTAGTAGTGTGTGAGAGCTAGAAGGGATGATACCATCTTATTTACCTGAAGATAAGTCCCTTCTCTTGTCTAAGATCTATGGTTTAGCGGATCTCAGAGATCACTTAGGCCAAACCTCTCATTTTACAAATGAGAATATTGAAGTCCATAGTGACTTGCCCAGGGTCACACACGGTTATAACATTTATAAGCTAGACTTGTAATTGTCTCTTAATTGGTCTCCCTTCCTACTTGGCACATAGTAGGCATATGATAGATGCTCTTTGAATTGAATTACATTGGCAGGACTCTAACCTATTACCTAGCAATTGCATTGTTTCAGGTCAGGGCTGTCAATCCTGCTTCTCGTTCATTAAGTGAAGTGAGGCCATGGCAGAGGACACAGCTTGTCCATGATCTTGTGAGTGCCAAGTAGCATTTGACTAGATCAATGCTAAGCTGCTGGTTTGTGTTCCAAATCAGCCCTACTCATCATATCTTTCCATACTGAGCAGGGTGTCTGTCTGTCCTGAGCACTCCCTGGGAGCCCTAGGCTCTGTGTGTCACCACCAGTAGGACCTCAGCACACAGTATACTGTCAGGCTTCTGTCCCTTGGCTCCCCTTTTGCCCATGTTTGCCGTATGCTGAATCAGGACCGGTGGTTTACTCAGGGGCTCTGACTGGAGGAGCTACAGCTTCAGAATGCCAAGTATTGTGCAGGGGGCAGGGGGGAGAAGGGGGAAAGCAAGTTGGCCTTTTGATTAGGAAGGGAATGGAGGCTGGGTGGGCTGTCTTCCCCTTGTATCAGAAAAATCATTGCAGTTGCATAAGCCTTTCAACTTTGTAGTCATTCTCCCCTGCCCTGATCTTGGAAACATCTTCTAGAACATCTGTTTTGCTCCTCAATCAATACATTCCCTAAAGAGGTCCAACTTGTAAAATATTATATAGAACATCAAACATGCTATGTGAATTCAATTAAGTTATTTGGTAGGGGAAGAATTTGTGGTAATTAAGCATAGTGTTTTATAGCAAATTGAAGTAAATGGTTTCATTTAATAGACATTAATGAACACCCTTCAGCAACCTAAAAAAATAATCTCCAAACCTTTTACAATTCACTTCATACCTCACACGGGAGTCCCCTCTGTGTATCCCTAATAAGAAATGGTCATCTTCCTACTAGTAAAAGCTTTAATAAATGCTCCTTTCCTCCCTTCTTTTTCTTCTGCCTCTCCTCTCCTTTCCTTTCATCTCCCTCTTCCTTCCTCCCTCCCTCTTCTTCCTTTTCTCTTTCCCTTCCTCCCCTTCTTTCCCCACCTACTTTCCTTCCTAGGCCAGATTTGAACCACTTAACTGTGGTCCCAATACTATATTTACTGTACCACCTATTATGTTAGCCTTTTGAAGGCAGGTTCTTGGTGGAATACCCCAATTTCTTCATTTGATATTGTACTGTTTCATTTCTTTAAATCAATGCAGTTAAATGCAGAAATGACACAAAGATGGGGGAGGTGGGATTTACTTAACCCAACTGGTGACAGCATCAGGATTCAAAAATATTTTGACTGGCTAGAACACTGGTCCAAATCTAAGAGAAAATTTAATTGGGTTAAATGTAGTACCTTTCCCTTAGATTTAATTTTTTTTAAAAAATCAACTTCACAAGACCAAAGTGTGAGAGGTGTGACTAAACCTGTTTTTGTGAAAAAGATAGGGAGGTTTTTGTGGACTGCAACTCAGTGAGTCTACAGTGTGTTATGGTAGCCAAGATAATGCAATCTTAGACTCTTAGAGAGATGGAGCACCCAAGAATCAGGTGATAGTCTTGCTGTGGTAAGAATGTTTTGTTTAGTTCTGGAAGAAACATTTTGCAAAAGTGTATGATAAGTTGCACTATCCAGTGGAAGGCCCCCACGAGGGAGAAGGTCATTATGCTGGTACCATATGAGGGTCAGTTAAAGGAATTGTGGGTGAATGTTGCAGAGGTGGGGAACCTGCAGCCTTGAGGTCACATGTGGCCCTCTATGTCCTCAAGTGCAGCCCTTTGATTGAATTCAGACTTCACAGAACAAATCCCCTCAATAAAAGAATTTGTTCTGTAAAACTTAGACTCAGTCAAAAGGCTACACCTGAGGACCTAGAATGGCCTTGAGGCTGCAGGTTCCGCACTCGGTTCTAGAAAAGAAGACATGATGGGGTTTTGATAGCTGTGTTCACGTATTTAAAGGGCCAACACATGGAAAGGGAGCCTTTTAGTTTTTTTAAGCTGCAGAGAGAAATTTAGGCTTGATTTAAATAAGAGCTTTCTAATAATGAGAACTGTTCCAAAGTGGAATGGACTGCTTTGGTAGGTAGTGGTTTGTTCCTCATTTAAGTTTTTCAAGCATTGCCTAGGTTTTCACTTGTTAGGAATATCGTAGGGAAAATAATTTTTTCAGGTCCATGTACAAGGTTGACATTGAGGCCCCTTCCTATTCTGAAATTTATGAATTCAGCGTCAGGATGAGTAAGAAGATATGCAGTGTCCTCCCGGAACAGTGTTAGGAGTGCTAAAGCTAAGGAGAAAAGACCATTGTGGGATGGAGCATTTGGGGAACGTTTCCTGGGTACAGGGTGTAAGTTGTGCCTATCTATAGGCTCAAGGCCTCTGCCTTTGGGGGACCTCTTTGAGACAGCTGGTGGTGCAGTAGTGAGAGTGCTGGGTCTGGAGTCAGGAAGATCCAAGTTCAAGTTTGTCCTTGGAAATCTATTAGCCGTGTCACCCTGGGCAAGTCACTTAACTTATTGTTTGCCTCTGTTTCCTCAACTGTAAAATGGAGGTAATAGTAGCACTTAGCTCACAGGGTTGTTGTGAGGTTCAAATGAAATAATTTTATTTATATCTTTATTTATATTTATATTATAATTATATTATTTATGTAATTGTATCATGTAAGATCGTATTATATATTTATATAATTTATATTTTATATGTTAATATTATAATTATAATTTATATTATTTGATCATTGAGATGATCTTGACCTGTAGGAATAGAGGAAGGTTTCCTGGAGGTGATGGCATTTGAATTAGGCTTTAAGAGATGGGTAAAATTCAAGAGGTGGAAGGGGTAGAAGGGAAGACATACAGACATAAGAAAGATCTTGAGTTCAGGACATAGTTGAACAATCCCAGAGGATTTGTTCTATAAAGTTTGGATTCATTCAGAGGGCCACACTTGAGGACCTAAAGGACCACATGTGACCTCGAGGCTATAGGTTCCTCACCACTGGCAAAGCATAGAATGTGTGAATGGGAAACTATGAACAAAGGCAGGGACAAAAGTAGATTGGCATCAGATTACAGAGAGCCTTGAGTGCTTCAGAAGTTTGTAGACTATCAAGAGACACCAGTATTTACTTTAGGCATGGTTAGGGAAGCAGAGTTGTGGGACATGATGGGCTTGCAGGTTGGGCTTGTAGGATAGGTCACCCTGAGCTTCATATTTACTCACTCAGTGTTCTTGTTTGTTTTTTAAATTAAATTAAAATTTTTTAAATTAAAGCATTTATTTGGGTAGTTGGACCTTGGAGTCAGGAGGACCTGAGTTCAAATTTGACCTCAGGTACTTACTAGCTGTGTGCCCCTGGGTAAGTCACTTAACCCCATAATCTAAAAAGAAAATAAAAGCGTTTTTCTGCCCTTCTTATCACTCCCTCCCCACAGGAAAAAAAAATAAAAAAATAAAAACCCTTATAACAAATTCATATTCGAGCAAACCAAATTCTCACACCGGCCATATCTAAAAATGTGTGTCTCATTCTAAATGTTGAATCCATGACCTCCCTGTCAGGTGGAGGTGAGCATTCATCATTTATCCCCTGAAACTATTGTTGTTCATTACGTCAGCCAGAGTTCTGAATTCCTTCATTGTTGTTTTTATGGTGTTGATGTTTTTTTTTTTAATACATTCCCTTGGCTCTGCTTACTTCACCCTCATTTGGAGTTTATGGTGCTACGTCCTTGGGCGCTCACTAAACGAAATGGGATCGAGTCCCTATCTTTGAGAAGCTCACAGTCTGATTAGGGAGCCTGGGACTCGGAGATAACTTGACCAGACTCAGTTTCCAAATTATTCCCTTTGTGTTTTTGAGGGCCCTGAGGGTGTTTATTTTAACCCAGTTAATACTTGCTATAATTTCCAGTAAAAACTTTTCTCCGCAGTTTTTTCTCCAAGAGAACTCATCAGTGAGTTTTATACTTTTAAGTAGCAGAATAGATTATTGACATCTCAGTTAATATCATAAAATGTCAGAATTGGAAGAACCTGTAGAAGTCCTCTAGTTTGGGGGTTCCTTGGAGAGAGAGAGGGGTGTGTGTGTGTGTGTGTGTGTGTGTGTGTGTGTGTGTGTGTGTCTTAGACCCCTTTTGACCTGGTGGAACCATTCTCAGAATAATATCTTTAAATGCATTTTAAAAAGATACGTAGAATTAAAAAGAAACCATTTATAGTGAAATGAAGGTTGGTGTTTGGTTTTTTTTTTTTTAAAGTTCACAGTCCTCAGGTTAAAAACTTGATATCTGATGTAACCCCTCCTAATTGACAATTGGGAAACTGAGGCCCATTGAGTCAAAGGACATTTTCTAGGTTTCCTGTATCACAATCTCAGAGATCCAATTGGCCTCAGGGACTAGTCTGCCGTTTTTATTTTACCCTGGAAAAAATAGAAACACAGTGAGGTTGAGGAATATTCTTGAGGGAGCACAGCTGCTAATGGCGGAGCCAACCTTGGAACTTTGACTCTAAATCCATGATTTTTGCCACCTCACTATTGATTTTCTGCTTGTCCTGCCCAGACTTCAGATTTCCCAAATTCCTTGAAGGGGAGGGCCTGCTTCTCTTTAGGATTGGGTATTGGGAATATAACCTTCAAGATTTCTAAAAGCTGAATTTCCCGGTCCTGATTGGTTACTCTTTTGTTAAAACATCCTGGGATCATATTTGATTTTTCTTCTTTTTTTCTTTTAAGCTACAGCATTCCCTTAGGTTTAGTCTGTGGCCTGATTTTAGTTGGACCAAATACGAAAGGTTAATATGCCAACATGTTCACTCTTTGGAAGGAGAATTTCTCTTCCTTTGAATTTGCCTGGAGGTATGTTTCGCCTGGCATGCATTGGGGTGCAGGGCAGCATTTTCTGGACAGAACCCCAGAAGCACACATCCTGCTCTAGTATTGTGAAACTGTGTCATGGGGTATAGGAAAGACACTACAGTAAAAGCAATCAAAAACCCTGGATCCTGGCTCCAGCTCTGCCGGTTCAAAGCTCTGTGACCTTGGGCAAGGAACAACCTCTGGATCTTGGTTTCATCTGTGGAATAAAAGGGGTTGGACTACATACTCTCTGGGATCATCTCTGGCTCTGGGATTTTGATCGCCTTTCAGAGCTTGTCTCGCTTTCCTTCTTTCTAATGGGAATAGAAAGACAAGTTCGGAAGTTCAAGAGAGATGGTTGATGTAGGGGAAGGATCATCAGGTTCAAATCCTGCTTCTCTTACTTATCATCTGTGTGACCTTGGATGTATCAGTATTGCTGGATCTCATCCTCTTCATTGTGTAATGATAGATCATCTCTCAATCCGATGAATTCAATTCAGTTTGAAAAATATCAATCATTTTTTGCTACATGTTCTAATCCAGGGATGGGGAACCTTTGGCCTTGAGGTCACATGTGGCCCTCTAGATCCTCAAGTGTGGCCTTTTGAGGGTTGCACTTGAGGATTTAGAGGGTCACGTGTGGCCTTGAGTTTGCCCCACCCCTGGTCTAATCAAAGTGGACTAACCAACCTATATGATCTCTTGTGAATGTTAGTTAGTGTGGCATAAGTTGGTAGAGAAATTAACTGAGTGTCTGTAGACGTGGACTTCTGTCCCCTCTCTGCCATAAACATGCTGCGAGTTCTTAGTTGAGTCCCTTCTTTTTTGAGCTCCAGTTTTCTCAGTTATCATGTGGGGATCCTGATGTTCGACCTTCTTCACAGGGTGGTTCTAAAGAAATATTGTTCAGTTGCTTTACGAAGACCAAGGAATATAATCCTAAGGTATATAATCTTAAAGTATAGCCTTTGGCCCTGTCTGTTTGTCTCCTGGTCCCTGCCACTTTTCCACGGGTTCCTTTCCTAATGGGTGTACCCCTTTAGATGGCCTATAGTAGCCTCCCCAAACTCGGTTTGCTCATGAGTTTCTGATCAGGATAGTGACACTAGTGCTAACATCCCAGTTTTTCACCTTGTCTGTTCTCCATGCTGGGAGAGAATTTCAGTTTGAAAGAATTGTTCCTCAGCTTGTTGAGGGCAAGCACCCTCCTAGCTCCCCTCTTGTCCATTCAGGAATCCTACTCCTTCCCCCTTCTCATAGATAAAGAACTGTGATGACAGCAGTGAGGGGGTGGTGGCAGCAGCCCAGTAGCTCTGTCATGGAGCTATTAGCCTCACTGCTCAGTAGCTGCACATCAGCACAGTAATCATTTTCAGATTTACAAGCATTAAATATTTTAATTTAATGCCTTGGCTCTCTTGTAATTCATGCACTTAATTATATGATAATTACTCAAATGAAAAAGATACAGCTGCTGTATCAATTCTTAGAGGAATCTAAGGGTTTGGAGTTGGCCTTTGCTTTCTGGGTGGGGTGCTTCCCTCCTCTCCCCCTCCTCCTGTCTCATCCCCATACCCTGGCATTATTTCCTTGCCTTGGCTGCATCTCCCACCATTGTTGTCACAGGGGTTAATGTTCCTAGTGGGGCACATTTAATATTCATTGGGGGCAAAGGGCTCAGCCCTGGCAGGTTTTATACCCCATATAGATGTTCGTTAAGTAGAGATACCACCAATGTTTAAGGAAGGCAAGTCATTTCCCCTTCTTCTTAGAAGATAAGGTCTTTTGGTGTCTGTTCCTGAGTGTGGATGTGTGGGATGTGGACCTCCTGCAAAGAGTGCTCAGTGGCTGGAGGGCACAAGCCAGAGAGACACTGTCTCCACAATGGATGATGGATGCATGGGGGTAGTGGAGCCCAGAACTCCTCTGAGAAGGCCAGCCTCTGTGCTAAAAATGGAATGAGCTCTGGGCCTCTTAGCTCAGACTAAGGAGGGTCTGCAGGAAACATTACTGCCCAATGTAAAGTTTTTCTGGTGAAGGTAGTGTTTTCAGGGCTTTTTTCCCCTTTTTGGTTTTTCTTTTGCTGCTCCTGACATCTGAGATTGTGGTTAATGCCTGAAGGGCATGAGCTATTTCTTAAGAAATATAACTATTAATATTTGGCAAGAATTTCCTACCCTTCTCCCCGCCTCCACCCCCATTCCCAGAGTCCCTTTGGATCTGATGGTGCTGAGTTGATGTACTGTAGGCATTTTTTTTTTCTGTTGATGGCAGCAGCGAATGTTGCTGTTAGGTGATATTTCCTTTGCCTGTGAAGTCTCTGACTTGTGTGGGTGCCTAGGTTTAGGATTCATATTTGCATCTTCTTTCCCGAGGAGAAGAGCTACTTTGTCACTGTTAATATAAATTAATGGGGAGAGAGGAGTGGAGTTGATTGGACATATCCTGAAATATTCCTTATTTGGCCAAAGGAAGACATGCAATCAGTCAGTTATACAAGCACCATCCATTACATACCTACTCATCTTTCTTCATCAACACCTCCAGGCTTCTTGGCTTCCCTCAAGTATCAGCTAAAATCCCACCTTCTACAAGAAGTCTTTTTCGATTGGCCCCTATTGCTAGCATCTCCCCTCTGTTAATTATACCCAATTTGTTTTCAATTGTCTCTCCTATTAGATTGGAAGCTGCTTGAGAGCAGGAACTGTCTATTGTCTTTCTTTGTGGCACTTAGCAGGTACTTCCTAAATGCTTATGGACTGGCTACTATAATCAGCACTGTGCTGGGTATACACAGACAAAAATGCCCGAAGCAAGAAGTCGACATTTGCATGTGAACAGAATATGTACAAGAAGTTTTATGGTAGAGTCTTAGCAGCTGGGAGGGGACAAGAAATGACTCATCTAGAATGGTCCTTTTAGCTAGTCTTTAATGGAACCTAGGCATGCTATGAGGAAAGGTAGAAGGATGTGCATGTCAGGTGTGGAAGACAGGTAGCTTATGGAAAGGCATTGAGATAGAAGGTGAACCTGGGAATTCTATGGCCTCATGAATTGAGGGCCAGCCTAGAATCATGGAAAACATGAATTCAAGACCTGCTTCTGGAACATACTAGCTGTTTGTCTATGGACAAGTCACTGACATATTTTTTCTTTATTTGCACATTTTCTAGTATGGTACCTGGCACATTCTACACTCAGTAGAAGGTTATTTGTAGAATCAAATGAACCTCTCAGGGCTCCAGTCAACTTTTTAAGGATGGGATTTATTGAGGAGACCCCTTTTCCACAAGTGGAAGGAGTTTCTGCACCAGAAATTCCCCATACTAATGAATTTATGTGTCTAGACACCCCATCTCCCAAGATAACTTGAAAAGCCAAATAAAGGTGGAAGTACTTTAAAGCCATGGATTGACTCTCCTTTCCCCCCTTTCTTCCTGCCTTTCCCCTCCACCACTTATGTTTGTGCCTGATTTGTGGTGGTCAAGCTTAGGAAAGAGATTGTCAGGACCTTTCATTTTGGATATGGGAACCACCTGACTGCCTTGGAAGGATGATGGGCCCTCCAGAACTTGCTCTTGTGGCCTCACTTGAGAGCAGGAAGGAGAGTAGGGATGATGTGGGGGAGGGGGGCTGAAACACTGAATTTCTGCCTCAATGCAAGTTGCACCAAAAAGGGTTACAAAATGTTCGCCCCGTATGCAGACAATTTTCAGCTAGCTTACAGCAGCTGCGGCGTCGTGCTGATAGATTAAAAGCAGCTCCCAGCCCCAGAATGAAGTGTATTAGAACTCCTGCTGAGTGGAGCTGGGGAGAGGCCCACACAGCTGTCATCTAGGCCAAGTTTCCAACCGAAAACTGAAGAAAGGGATGGAACTCTGAGGAAAGTTATATTTCCAAATGAGGTGGCTGATTATTAATCAGGTGCCTTGCCCTCTGTCCCCCGACCGCACCAAGGAGCTGGAACGGGAGGTCCAGTGTGGAAACCCCAGAGTCTGGGGAAGCCCAGGGCCAGTGAAACTTGCATCCAGGCCCAGACCACAGCCCCCTTTTCTTCTCTTTTTCCTTGGGTGAAAGAATGCATGAGCTGTTAGACCTTTTCAGACACCATTGCACACCGGCTATCATGGAGCCCCACCACTGGTCTAGACAGCTGTCCTAAACATTTTCACTTGCTGTGTGTCGTGGTTTTACTGTTAATCTCATTGAAAGGAATAAGACCTAGATGGAAGGCAGAAGCTGAATACTTAGAACAGGACAGCTGGGTGTTTCCCTCTTGGCTGGGGGAAGCTGATTACTTATAAACACTTCCCTGAACACTGATTTTTGCATAGGGCCCATTGACTTGCTGTCTAAAATCCTAATAGCCTGACACACACACACACTCACACACACACACACACACACACACACAATTTTTTGTTTTTTCCTTTGCTGTGTTAAAACAGCACACGCTATTCATTTCCTCATGACTAGGGCCTCAACTTTGCCACTGACTTGAACATATAGGCTATAGCGAAGGTCCCTTGCCTCCCTTTCTTCATGTGTAAATCAGGGCTTAGGAGTTATACTGCCACAGCATGTAGAAGAAACTTGAGAGACTTGAATTTGTCATGAACATCCCTGTTGTGAAATAAAAGACGTTTGGCAGTATCTTGACTTCAGTCCATGGAGCAAAGCCCAAAGTGGCTGCCATTCAGGGATGGGGAAGAGAATGAGGAGATATCCATCCATTTTTTGATGATAAAAAAAAATGGAAGGAAATCATACTTTCATGGAATCATATGTTTACCTCCACTAACTTCAGTGTCTCATTGTGGATCGTGTTGACTATGGTTTCTCCAATCCAAGCCAGTAGAAAACAAATTTCAACAATTCCCTTCAAACTAGAAAGGCTTCAAGAATGGGCCCTGCAATATTTTATTTGCCACTGAAAATATATCATTTGAAGACTAGCTCATGAAGGCTGAGCCACCAAATGAGGAAGTGTCTTCAGCTACCATAGCTAATGAAGGTAATTTCCTGAAGTGTGGAGTGAGTTGTGATCCGAGTGGATAAAGAGACTGCTGCACCAATGAAACCAAAAATTCTCAAATTGTAGAAATGGAGAAATTTAGAATTGTAAGTGACACCTCAGAAAGCAGCCAGTACAATTTGTTTTCAGATATCAGTCATTCAGCAGTGATAATGACAACAAGAACCACAAATTCAAAGTACAGTGACTGAACAGAAGAAGAAAACATCATGTGGAAGCAAGATGATGTATATTTTATCCCTGTTGTTCTGTCTGCTACTAGAGTAGGTCCAAAGATGCTTTCAGTGAGCTTACAAAAGATGAACTGGCATCTCTTCCATCATCCAATTATAAAAAGTACAGATTTTATAGAATAATCTATACAGTAGTTAATAGAACAGTAAATAAAAAAGAATAGTAGCAGGATAGCGAGTTGTCCCAGGACTGTGTATATTGGAACAATATTAATACGAGAAGAGTGAGATGGATAAAAATTGACATTTGTATCGTGCTTGAAATTTTATAAACTGTTTCTCTCACTTGCTGCCTTCCCATAAGTTCTGTATGCCATCTAATCACTCGTCCCCACCCCCTTCCAGTTTGGGAGCCATGCCCAAATCAATATTCATTGCTCCTTGAAAGTGTATATTAATCCGTTCCCTTGTGGCTCTATTTACTATCCATGTAATGTTCCAAAGCACTGTGCTCCACCCTGGTCACTAATTCCCCATTTGTGTTGACTTCCCCAATTAGAGTATAAAGTCTTTGAGGGCCTTAATTGTTTCCACTTTTCTATTTGTGTCTTCAGTCCTTAGTACAGTGCTTGACTCATAGTAAATGATTAATAAGTGCTTTTTCATCCATCCATCCATCCATTCCTCCATCCCATTTGCCCCTCACAACATCCCTAAAAGATACGGACTCTGTCTCACAATTTTTAAGTGTTGAAAACAGGATTCAAACCCAGCCCTTCTGGGTTCCAGGTCTAATGTTCTTATCTATTTAACCCCATATTTGAAAAGCTAAGGGAAAAATCTGGAAACGATAATTTTCTTAGATGAAATAATATTTAATTTCCTGCTTGAATTGCCAGGTGAGTCTTTGTTGGGGGAAAAAGAACTAAGCAATTACAATGATGATTATTCATTGTACAGTAGGTACATAGGAACTGATGGTGTTTGTGTGCTTCATGTTGATAAAATTTATCATTTTTATGTACACATGTAACACAAGCACACACAAAGGATCTGAGGACAAAATACACTTATCAAACTTTGACTTGAGGCAACTTTTGCAGAATGTCTCTTGTGTTTTCAAAGCAATGTTAGACTCATTCCTAAGTAAACGGGAGAGAGTCATATTCCACCTCCAGTTCGATGATTTGGGAACCTTGTCTTGCTTTAAAAAAAAAAAAGATGTTTTCCCCCTGATTGATATTGTCCAGTCATTTAAAAAGCATTTATTAAATACCTACTACTCGCAAAGGCATTATGCTAAGTGCTGGAGACAACAACAAAAATTTCATAGACCTGCCCTAAAGGAATACATAATCTATTGATTTCTAAATTTTGATCAATTTTAGCTGTGTGTTCAATTGACAAAGATGACATAAGATGGAAACAGTCAGGATTGATGTGATTTTTGTAAGGAAAAGCATTTGTTACAGCTGTGAATAAGTCCAGCCATCTTGAATAGTAATTTGGAAGTATGTTTTAAAAAGTGACTAAAATGTGCATATCCTTTGACTTAGAGATTCCACTGGTGGGTGTCCCCCAAAATAATCATAACAGCAGTTTTTGTGGTATCAACAAACTGGAAACAAAATAGGTTTTCATGGATTGGAGAATGGCTAAACAGATTGTGGTACATTAATGTAATAGAATATTATTCTACTCTAAGGAGAGATGATTATGAGGAATTGAGAGAAGAAGTATAGGAAGACTTAGATGAACAGATACACAACCAAGTAAGTAGAATCAGGAAAACAGCATGCATAATGGCTACAACAATATAGATGGAAATGACAGCAGCAAATGAAACCTATTTAATTCTAATAACCAATCCTGACCTCTCCTCCCCAAAATGATGAAAAAATTAATTTCTCTCCTTTTTCTGCACAAGTGGAGGACTGTGGGTTTGGAATAATCCACATATTGCTTAACTTCATTGCTATTTTGATTAGTTATACAAAATTTTTTTTTCTCTTATCATTTGTTATGAACCATGACTTCTTAGGAGAAAGGAGATATATACATATATATATATTCATTAAAGAAGGTGATAGAAACACAAAAGATATGAATAAAAATTGAAAATTCATAAAAGCCTCAGTCAGTTTTTAGCTAATTCTGCTTATATAACTTGGATGAAATATTTTAAGTTGCCTGACTTCTCACCTGCATCCTTGGAAAGGGCTATATAAAATTTCTTTAGAACACTGTTCTTTTTAGCATCTTATTTTTGTCAAGTTTGTAAGTTAGTCTGTGGCTACATGAAGAGCAACAGATTCGTTTTAACTAAAGAAGATCAGTTGTTTGGTCTTATATATGGAGGTGGGGGCCACCCAGGTCAATGGAAAGAGTGCTGGGTTTGGCATGGGGAGAACTGAGTTTGAATCTCAGCACTACTACTTTCTAGGGTCAACATTAACAAATTATTTTCCCCTCTCTCAAACTCACTTTCCTCAAACTGTAAAATGAAAGGCCTGAATTAGATGGTAATAGTGATTACTGTCACTTTTATAATG
Organism: Potorous gilbertii; assembly: GCA_028658325.1. Classification (NCBI taxonomy): domain Eukaryota; kingdom Metazoa; phylum Chordata; class Mammalia; order Diprotodontia; family Potoroidae; genus Potorous; species Potorous gilbertii. Next base: position 317,865,520 of record CM053769.1, read on the forward strand.
CTTTAAGGTTTACAAAGCACTTTACATACCTGATTGATCTTGGAGGTCTCTGTTGGTATGAGATCCTAAAATTTAACCAGGGTAAAACACAAGCATACGTCTGGTTATTAAAAATTTAATCTTCTAACAAGTTTCTTTGGTGTTGAGTCCAGATTGTCCCTATGTAAGCAAGGTCTAAAAATGGTGGAAAATAGGCACAGATTGTTTCAAGGCCTTGTAAGCGTGTCTGATATTCTGTGGCTTTAAAATGAGGGACAATAAGGAATGAGCCCATAACACGTCCACTTCCACCAAGTGCTGCATGGGTTGTAAAATTTATTGTCAATAAAATTATTCACTTGTGCCTGCCACTGCACTTAATCTACCTGAAGTGAGAAATTAGAAGTATGTTTAATTCTGAGGCCGAGAGAAAATACAAATGCAGCAAATCCTCCACAATAGGGAAAAGGTAATCCTCAGCCGAATGCATGGTTTTGGTCCTTGCTTGGCTCTTTTGTGCCAGCAGGTGAATTTTCCTTTCATCTCTCTTAAGGAGTCCATGATTTCCTAGATGATCCTGGGCTATTCTAGGTAATTCCTTCCTAGGAACAATGGAAGGGGTTGTGTGGGGAAGAGAGGTGGGATAACACGCGCGCCCACGCACACACACACGGAAAAGAAACTTGAGCCTATCTTTGGCAATCTCCATTCCTCTTAGCCTTCCAGGCCTATCTGTATTTCATGAATAGAAGTCTCCTTTGGTGAATTGGTGTACACGTTTTGCACGAAGCAGGGAGCAGGCTCCCTCTCCGAAGCCTGGTGGCTTTATTTTCATTAAGCTCCAAATGCACAAGGATGCCAGGCTCTGTCTCCCCACTGCATCAGCCAGACGGGTCTGTCTTCGGCTTACTCAGTAGGTTTGCCTCCGTTTTTACCCAGCCATTGTTCTTTTCTACGCTGCGTTTGCACACTGTGGTGCATCTAGGGAATTTCAGCAGTTGGAATATACATGAAAAGAGCTCCGCTCTACTTTCATAAGGTCCCTGGATGGATTGGACGAAACCTCAAGGCCCCGTGGTGGAGCCAGAGCTGCATTCATATTCCTTACCATCACCACACATATGATAGCACGAAGCCCAGACCAATCGAAAACTTGACAGTAAACCTTTTGATTTTGCGGGAAAACCTTCATCCAGCTGAGAGAGGGAAGGGAATATAGCCCAAACTGGACTTCATACTGTGGCAAGCTTGAAATCCCAGCCCAACCACAGAGTCGGCTGATTGGAATACTTGGAGACTGTGTCCAGGAATTCGGCTGCAAGAACTTGGCTCACAGTCACTCCTGCCTTTTTGAAAGAAAAATTGTCAACTGGGAGAGCCACTTGGGGCCCTGGTTTAATCTGTCCAAGAAGCAAAGATTCACAGGAATGATTGGCCAAGTTCCTCTTATTTTTTTTAAGCCCTTGCCTACACTGAAACGCTCTTGAGAATAGTTGATCCAAAAGGATGAAGGCAACTTGTGATTTCTGTCACTGCTATCACGATGATTGCAGTTGTGACAGACCTCAACATTGTTGCCATTTTTAAAAGCAGTGTTCCGTCTGTTGTTACCTCCGGGGTTCTGGAGTAGGAAAGATGCTCTAGAAAGTATTTTGGGCCTGGCCATCACCCCAGGCAGAAATCCACTTTGATATGACTATTTCTTCCCCATGGTATTTCCCTAGATATCCCTACAGTGCTGGTGAGTTCATGACTAGAGACCAGACAGAAGCTAATGCTCAAAGCATAGGAAAATGAGCAAATCTATATAGATGTTCCTAATGTGCAATATAGCCATGTTAGCTTAATCAGGACATAACCTTGACTTAAAATGGATGTTTTTGGAAATTATTGACTAAGTTAGGATTTCTGCTTTGAGATACCAGTTGTACTCACGTGTCTTTGTAGAGATTCAAGTGAGAAGAAATGAATGGGCAATAGTAATGCTAATTAACATAAGATTCTTCAATTTAAAACAAAAATAATTAGACCAAAGAGAGATAAGGAGTCTGAAAGGATTTGCCATTCAGTACAAATATGTATTATTTAAGTATGTTAGTTTGGTTCCCTTGGAATAGATCTGAAGTGTGTGTGTGTATATACATATATATAGATCTATATATATATCTCTCTATATATGTACATCTATATTCATTTCTCACAATAGTTCGGATTATTGAAGTGAAGATAGAAGAAAGATATGATTTGATCCAATTATCCATTGCTGGGTGGATAGAAAAATGACATTCCTTTGGAGGTAGCCAAATGCTCAAAGAGTGGTTCATGGGCATTATAATGTTTTCTTCTGTAGAGCCAGGAATATCACAGGCAACAATCTTTGGATGACTATCTACCATTTTCTCCTGTGTCTGCCCATTCTCAGGGCATCATTCTTTAATTGTCAGAGTTGGTAGGAATCTCAAAGATCATCCAGTTCAACTTACTCAGTTAATAGAAAGGGTAAGTGAGGTCCAGAGTGGGGTAGTGATTTGCTAAAGGTTATACCGGGTTTGAATTCCAGGTCTGTCCCTTACTGCTTCTCTGACCTTGGCCAAGTTACTTTCTGTCTTTATCATGTATAAAATGTGAAGATGTTGGACTAGATGATCTCTAACATCTTTTTTTCCTTTTTGCCTCCGAATGACCCCATGTCCCTTTACTCTGCAGCTATTCTCCATCCCATATCTATGAACTCTCTTTTCCTCTACTTTCTTGACTTTGAAGCGGCCTGTCATTCTAACCAGGAAAGGAAAGGCAAATGAAAAACTAATGTATTGTCAAGAGTGTTGTGCTGAGTTTTAGTTTGGGCCCTGCCCCGCCCCCCCCACCTTCTTTTGTGACCTTGGGCAAGACATTTTGTGTGTGTATGTGTGTGTGTGTGTGTGTGTGTGTCCTCCTCTGTTGAACAGGGATAATGATACCTTCAGTGCCAGCCTCATAAGGTTATCAGGAGAATTAAATGAGGAAATTGAATTGTATTGAATTAGTTGAATTGAAATATGGTAGCTTGAAAGGGCTTTGAAAAGTCCAGAAGTGCCTAGCAAATAACTAGGTAATGTTATATTCTCATCGTTATCTTCTTTGTGACAAAAGTCACATATGCAAGCCACGGAACCCTCAGTCACACCTCGGGGGCCTGAGCCAGCCTAGGGACCTCTCACAGTCCCTAGGTCATGTGTTCTTCTCAGATGCCCCACCCAGAGACCTGAGGCTCTCCATCCACATGATTACAAAGCCCTCTGCCTCAGTGAAGTGCTGCTATATAAACAGCGAGCCTAGAAGATAATGACAGTAATCATGGCGGGCTCTTTGTAGAGATCCCCTTCCTTAGCCCCAGATACACCTTGGCGGCTGCTGACAATGAGAATATTCAGGCAAGGGCAGGAACCTAGTAATTTCTCAGCTGGAGAACGTTGTAAAAATAAATGTCTTGTGGAGGTTGAAAGGTTGTCAAATACACACTGAGCCTAATTCAGTCCCCAGAAATGTGCAGTTCCTGCTGACTATCATGGAGGATGTGTGTGCAAAATCTGGAAAATGGTAGCTAAATATATGTCTACCCAGGTACAGACACATGTATATAGACATCCCTATATGTATTATGTTTACTGAATAAATGTACTGTGTTATGGGAAAAAAATCCTATTAATAAGTTAGAGAGAGGTAACTTGGTAGTAGCCTTGGCTTCTTGAAAATCTGGGTTCAAGTCTTGCCTTACTGAGCTATGTGATAGTCACATAGACAAATCATTTTTCTTTGCCCCCCCAAGGAATTGCTGATCTGCGTTATGAGCGGGGTTCCTCATTGGGAGTTGCCTATACCAATGAAATAAAAAAATCTTGATCCCTGTCTTCCTCTCACCCCTCCACCCCAAAATATTGATGTCTCACAAAGTGGTACAGTGGTTAGAGTGCTAGGGTTTGAGTCAGAAAGGCCTAGATTCAAAAGCAGTTTCTTAAACTTACTGGCTGTTTGCCGTTCTGTAAGCTGTTTAACCTTTGTATTCCTTAGCCAGCTTCCTTGGGCAACTAAGTCGTAGATAGGTTTCTCTCTTTGTGTTTGTGTTCATAGAATGAGTTCTCCTCATTGACTAAATTTCAGATTTTTAAAATATCCCTGTATCTCACAAGGCCCTAAATTTTATATAGCAGAGACTTGATAGTAGGAACCTTTTTTCCTTCGTTAGCTTGGGAAAGGCATAAAGGGTCCATTCATAGTGGTCCATTTGGGTTAGACTAAACCTGCAGGATTAGCCTATGGTTAGCCACTGGAAACTAATTCCATCTTAGAGATGATTTAGAGTCTGTAGGGGCTAACTTTCCAGATTAATCTCAAAATGAGAGATGGCCTGGGATCCTCCGAGAATGCTCCACCATGCCTGCGCTCCCCAATAAGAGATATGTTTGTGTGTGTTGGGAAATGGAGAGGGGGGAGGTCCTTGTCTGCCTGAAAACAAAGCTTCACATTAGGACTTAGAGTTGATTCTAAAAACAAGTATTGTTCCCATTTTACTGATAGGTAAAGTGAAACATACAAAACGTTCATGACCCACTGGAGATTGAATAAGAAGGGTTAGACAGGATTGTAAACAGTCCTCTAGCCACCAGAATTAGACTTGTCATTTAATTGTAGGGTAGCAGCCTTTGCCTAATCAGTATGTTAATGAATGTGAGAAGCTCAGGGAGGCTTCAAGAAGAAAGCCTCCCCCCACTTGCAAAAGAAGCCATTGGGGACCCAAGACATTGCCTCTCCCAGCATGGCGAGTAGGGAAGCAGATCTCTAACTGCCATGTGATTTGCTCTGGAAAAAGAGATTTTATTATAATTCTTATTAACAGAATTTTCCTTTTAAGTACAAGCAATGCCTATCATAAATGCCAGTTGTCTTAATCGCACGTGTATAAATACATACATATTGTGTGTGTGTGTGTTTGCATTTCTTTATTTGGCCAGGTACTCACTGTTGGTGGGCTTGGAGTAGAATCTGTATTTGGATGGCTTTAAATTTTGATATTAGGTCATAGAAGCTGGCAATGAATAGATAAGTCAGGAGTTTGGGAGCTAGAGGTGGATGTTGGGTTGGACGAGAGGTAGAAGCAGCCAATGCGGGGAGCCCAGGTTCCAACCTGACACTCAGGTAACTCATTTATTATGCATTTTCTGTGTACCAGGCATGGTGACGGTACAAAGACACAAAAGAAATAGTTGCTGCCTTCAAGGAAGTTCACGTTTTGGGGTGGGGATAGGGTTACAGGGAGAACATCATGGATAGGGATAAGTAGCTAGAAAATATTTTTATGTAGGTCGGGAAATAGAAAATAAATACAAAATGATGGAGTGGGGGCATTGTCGTAATCTCAGCCCCTCACTGCTGAATGAAGGATTCCTAGATCTGGAGCCCCTTTGGTTTTGCTTGCCTTATGGGCCACCGAATCCTTTGTCAAGGAAAAGTTTTCCCTCATTCACATTTCTCCATCCATCCCGGTGGCATTATCAGTTGTTTCCAGGGCAGCCTGAGCTCAGAGCAGAGAAGGCGTTTCCTCGAGTGGCCTCCAGTCTCTGCTCCCTCTGCTTGCCCTTTTTGAAACCTGCCAGTCATTGGGATGGTTTCCTCCATTTCTCTGTCTCCTCCCCACTTATTCCTTCTAATGCCTGCCTATCCCACCTCCACCCCCACCTATCACCAAAAAGAGAGAGAGAGAGACCCCTCCAAGCACCAGACCCATTTTGTTTGTTTAGCTAAGGCAGCAAACAGGAGGAGCTTGGTGCTCTGTTTAAGCTTTCTGGCCCTGCGGTTTCCCCTACTAGGGGCTCATTTGTATGCAGAGGGGATTAGCCGGAATTTACTGTAGCTTCGCCCAGGGGAGCTGTGAGCGCCCTAGGAATATGCTCTGACGGAAGCGTGCAGTTGGCGAGATTAGAACAGGCCCTTCTGCTACAGAGAGCGCCTTGGTCACTCACTAGGCCTCCAACATTGAAATCATTTTCATTTATAACCTTTTTGATCATTCAACCTCAAAGAAGGCCTTCCTTTCATGACAGCTTGCACCAAAATGGCCCAATTATTTGGAGGAGGAGGGAGAATCTGAAAACAGTCAGATGTGAGAGACAGGGCACTTGATGTGTGCTCATGGCTTTTTTCCTCCCTTCTCCCACCAATATTTTTACAACTGTTGACATATATTGAGTTACATGTGGCTGGGCTGTATCCCCGCGGTACCGTTTCAAAGATCTGTTCACCATAAAGTGTGCTGTTCTCAAGTAAATGACTCTGATTTCAAGAAAGCACAGTAGTTTAAATGTTACTATAAATACAGGAGCTAAGACATTTTAATTATAATTTTTGAGTTATACAGTGTTCTGTAAGTACACTAGGCATTTACAAAAGAATTTGTGTGCGCTTCAGGATACTGTGCTCTCTTGTGGATAAGGAACTAACTGCAGGCTGCTAATTCTGGGGCCAAGAGGCCTGGGCTCTGTTGACTGGGTGTGGAAGCATCAGATTGGGGAAGGCATGACAAGTTTGGGTTTGGGAGTTTGATAATGTGAGCTAGGGGAAACGATAAACTACTATCATTCATCCACAGAACCTCATTTCCCTCCGTTAGCTAGAACTTGGGAGGGAAAGGAACCTTGTGGAAAAATAATCATGTTGCAGCTTCTCTATTTTTAGTCTCTTACCTTCACCTCTTACCATGTGCTTTTGATCTATTAACTCTGAGAGCTTAGAAATTCCAAAAGAAAAGTCAGATTTGATACGGACTGTGAAGTTTTGGTGTGACTGGGGATGATACTAACATGGTTCAGGAGTGATCATGTTATTCAGGGGGGGTCCCAGATGTCTTAGTGTAATTTAAACTTCATAGCTTAAAACTGCACTGAGACATTGGGGATGCCTGTATATGACAATGCCATGTTGTAAGAGAAGTAGAGATATTTAGCCTGAGGGAAAGAAACATAGAGGGGATTGTGATCAGGGTCGTCAGACCTTCAGATGCCTAAAAGGTTGCCATGGGAAATTTGACCTATCCTGCATGCTGCACATGCTATAGAAGTGGTTACAAGGAAGTGGATTTCAGCTCAAAAACTTTTTTTTTTTTAATGAAGTTGGCTAAAAATTTAAAAGTAGTGAAATGGGCTGCCTCTTGCCTTCCCCTTTCAGATTTTCTGCCATCTATTCTGGATATATTTTGTAGGTACCTGTTTAGATGTCTCCATTAGAATGTAAGCATCTTGAGGTCAGGGATTGTTTTTTTCTTTGTATCCCAAGAGCTTAACAGCATGCTTGGCCCATCGTAAATACTTAATAAATGCTTGTTGATTGATGGACTTGATTGGTTCCCTGTAGCTCTGGCTGGGAATTTCAAACTGATACTGAAGGATCACTGTAAGGGGGTACAATATAAATAGGAGACATTATTATGATTAACCAGCATTTATACATACACGCATATACATGTAAGCAAAATCGTAAAGTAAAAATATTTAATTTTTTTCTGGTGCTTTGTAGTTTTTCAAGCACTTTCATAACTGTTATCTCATGATTGCTGTAACACTGAGAAGCTAGAGGGCAAAAATATTGTTATTCTCATTTGACAAGTGAGGAAACTGAGGACCCAAATGGACTTAACCAAGGTTATGCAGCTATTTATCAAATTTCAGTTTTCTGTTCTTCAGTTCAGGGCTCTTTAATTAACTGGCCCCTAATATAGAGTATTCTTTAGAGGTGACCATCTTCCATATTCAGAACTGGACTGAAGGTCCAAATGACATATATGTATTTGAGTCCTGTCTCTACTACCAATGTCCTGTGTGATTCTGAATAAGGTATTTACCCTCTTGGAGCCTCAGTTTCCACCCAGATCTACTATTTTAAGAGTCTGTACCTTGAGTTACCCCCGGGCTAAACCATGAGAGTACAGTTTCCCTTGTCATAATGGAGTTCTGCCCCAAAGCTAGTCCCACATCTTGTATTCAGAGTATCCCCAAAGGGAGTGAAGGACCTGCCTCCTAGAGCATATTCTTAGTTTGGGATACCTCTGTTCCTTTCATTTCTTTCCCTTTCTTCCCTCCTGAAGGGTTTATGCTTTTCCCTTTGGTTTAAAATGAAGCTTAAAATGTGTCTCCTCAAATGCAGACTGACACGCTTCTTTTATACATTCTTGGGCATTACTATTGATTTCTGGCTGTGGTTTTCGAAATTCCACTTCTAGGACCCTTGAGGTTTCTCTGCTGCAGTAATAATGTGTTGTCATTCTTAATCTCTCAGATCTTTGACATAGTATTTGTATTAAACCCACCTCTTAAAATGACATCGGAGGACGAGCCTGTGCTCCTTAGAGACGGCTCATTGGCTGACCTGGGGTGAAGTTTACGTTTTGGGCTGGTCTTTGCCTCTCTTTCATATCAAAATATTCATATTCAGAGAGATTCTAGACCTTAGGTCTGTGTAGCTCAGAACTTTGACTGCCTCTCCCCATTCACTTTAAATGCCCACCTCCCTTGTATTTTGGCATAGTTTAGAGATTTGGTTCTAGCCATATCCCTCCCCATCCCATCGTAATCAGTTCCAACCCAATCTATTTCTTCTATCCTTTCAATTCACTTTGATAGGATTTAGAGTTTCTCTCCAGAGAGTGTTAAATAAAATGCTGGATCTGCAGAAACTACTTCTTAGTTGTCTTCATTCCTTTTAAAATTCATAAACCAGGTGTTGTGGTAGAGAGTTAGATTTTGAGTCAGAGGGCCTGAGTTCAAATACTGTACTTATTTACTTATTTGTTAGCTTGGGGAAATCATCTAACTTCTCTGCTCTTCAGTTTTTGCAGCTACAAAATGAGAAGTTGCAATAGTGACTTGTAAAGATTTCTAGCACTAAATCTTTGTTGTTCAGTTGTTTCAGGCATGTCTGATGCTTTGTGTCCCCATTTGGGGTTTTCTTGAGAAAGAAACTGGGGTGGTTTGCCATTCCCTTCTCCAGCTTATTTTACAGATGAAGAAACTAAGGCAAACAGGATTAAGAGACTTGACCAGTCATCCAGCTAGTAAATATCTAAGGCTGGATTTGAACTCAGGACCATGAATCTTCCTGATTCCAGTTCCGGTCCTCTCTCCACTGTTCCGCTGTCTGTATCTTAGATTCTAAGAATTATTTTATTACTAATAACCATAATACTAGATTATTAACATAATACTTGCAGGTTGCAAAGTTCTTTCCTCACAACAGCTCTGCAAGGTAAGTAAGTTATTCATTATAGCCTTCATTTTATGGATGGAGAAGTTGAGGCTTAGAAAATCTAAAGTTTACCATGGTTGTTGTCCTGTAGTTAATGGCAGAACCAGAATTTGAACTCAATGTTTCTAAGTCCAGGTGCAATATTCTTTCTTGTCTGCCAGGCTGCCTCACAAACGTATGTACTCCTGAATTTCTCCCTTCAGGACTATTGCCATCCTTTGTGACACGGTAGATAGATTCACAAACTCAGCTCCAGTGACTTTCTGGGTCTATCACTGAGGAGTTTCAGATATAAAGAATCCCTTCTCAGTTCTACAGAATTCCTGATGTTTAGACCATACAGTTGGTAAGACTGTGCTCCTGATCCACATGTAGGATGTTAGATCAGAGTCTCAGAATTGAGAGGTCATTCAGTCCAGTCCAGTCCCTACCCATGGTTGAGTTCATAGGTAGATGGTGGTATATGTTGACATAACTTAGAAAACCACATTTTGTAATGCTAGGAAATTAGAATCATCCACTTGTGGAGGACTAGAGCTGGGTAAGAGCCTCACAAACCATCTCGTTAAGCTTCTTTGTTGTGCAGTGTTGAAGAAGGGAAATGATCTGCCCAAGGATTTATGGTTAATAGCCCCTACAAGGACCCTCATCTTGTGACCTCATTTACAATGTTCTTTGTGTCATAGCACCCTGACTCTTTGTGATTGAGGGAAGCAGCTTTTTAAACTGGGCAGGGAATGATGATAATCAGTTTTGTAAACGTGTGCCAGAGCCAGTAAAAGCTAAAGAAGGCACCAAATGGTCATTGTGACATCATCCAAGTGAAGTAAGCCATTGGGATGGCCAGTGAAGACTTAATTTGGCTGGTCACAACTTATCTTCTACCCTACTACCTGAGTCTTGTTCTGCCCATTGAGGGCTGAGGGTGAGGAAAAGAAAAACAACCTTAAAAAAATGTTCGTACATCTAAGCAGTTGGGATACCAGGTTTATCATGAGGCTTGGTGGAGGCAGGGAGAGTTTGGATCCAGAAAGATGGTGATTTTACCTATAAATTTGAAACTCAGATTTGTGCTGTTTTAGAATGCCCTGGCAGGAGAGTTAGAGGGCAGAATTGCAAAATCAGAGGGAATATGAGTCCAACTTCCTACAACCCCGAGTAAAATCTTTGTAATTTCCCTGAGGGGTCAGCATGCATTTATTAAGCACCTGTTATATGCAAGGCACTGTGCTATGGACTAGGGTTACAAAAGGCAAAAACAGTCTCATGTTCTCAAGGATCTCATACTCTAATGTGGGAGAGACAACATGCAGATAACTGTGAACAAACAAGATATATACGGGATAAATTGGAGATAATCAACAGAGGAAATGAAGGCACTAGCATTATTGGGGATCAGGAAAGCCTTCTTGTAAGTCCTCAGTTTCATTGAAAGACCATATTTTCCCCTGAAGTATTATACTCAGTTTTGCTGGGTAGGTGATTCTTGGTTTTAGACCTAGTTCCTTTGACTTCTGGAATATCTTGTTCCACACCCTTCGATCCCTTAATGTA
>CM053769.1:317876825-317960233 GCA_028658325.1 Potorous gilbertii
TGGGTCCCAGTTAAAATCTCACCTTCTACAGGAAGCAATTCCTAGTCCTTAATTCTAGTGCCTTCCATCTGTTAATTATTTCCCATTTCTCCTTTCTGTAGCTTTTTTGTACATATCTGTTTACTTGTCTCCGTTCTTCTGTTGTGAGCCCATCAAGGGTAGGAATTGTCTTTTGCCTTTCATTGTATCCTCAATCCTTAGTCCAGTGCCTGGCATCTACTAAGCCTTTAAAAATACTTATTGCATGATTGTCATAAAACCTTTGTGAGGTTGGAGGTTTTTAAAAATTTTTTAAATTTTTGGTTTTTTTTTTAATAGATGAAACTGAGGGGTAAGTGTCTGAGGCAGAATTTGAACTGAACTCACTTCCTTATTCTGAGTCCTGAATTCTCTCTACTATCTACTATCATATTGCAGTAATGATAAGTAAGAAGTATAAATTATATCATTCTACTCTGGATTCTTCCACTAACTATGGCATGTGTGCTGTGTGATCTTAGGAATGTCACTTCTCTCTCCCTCTCAAGTTTTCATATTTTTTTAACCACCCCTTCATATTTGTGGTTATAATGTTCTATAACCTCATGACTCTGACTTCTACCTTCAGTGCTGGTGCAGAAGCCTGTCCATTCTTTCTCATTCTGCCAGACTCTTGTCCATATTATTGGAAAAATCTTCTGCAGGGGCTCACTCAACATGCTGGACACCTCCCTCTAGATGATTATCTCTACCAGGTTTATTACACATGATTCTCTTTTATATTCTAAACAATTTAGCCTTCTGGACTGATGCTTCTCACATACCACACTGCAGCTCTGTACCTTTCTCCTCCTTCCTTACCCCTGCTTCTTAGTATCCCAGCTTTCTTTTCAAGCTCGGCTCAAATGCCATCTCTATAGGACCTATATGGTCCCTTTCCTGATCCCCTCTGCTCCTAGTGCCTACCCTCCCTACCCCAGTTGCTTTAAGTATTTCTTTTAAGTATTTACTTAAGCATTTATTTAAGTGTATATTTAAGTATTTAAGTGTGTCCATATCTTCCTCAATAGGATGAAAACCTCTTGAGGGTAGGAGTTGTTTCCATTTTGCCTTTGTATCCTTAGTGGTTAACACAGTGCCTGGAAACAGTGGGCATTTGATAAATGCTCATTTTTTTGATTGATTGAATGGATGCATGTGGAGCAGCAGACTATCCATTGGTCATCTCTCAGTCTCAGTGAATGATCTGCCCATCTTTTCCCATACTTTGTCTGATATTTTTATGCTGTTTTTCCAGCAATTATTATAGGGTAATAATGCTATCCTGTTGCATCTAAAATATATAATATTAAAGAATAGCTTACATTTACATATTGCTTTACAATTCACAAATTGTTGTCCTTACAGTAATCTTGTGAGGTAGGTAGTATATCTCATTTTATAGATAAGGCAACTGAGGTCCACAGATGCACTCATGAGCCTAAAAGCATTTTAAAGGGTACAAAGTGCTAGAGAAATGTACACAGTTATTTCTCTTGTTGTTTATTGAGGCTTCTTAGGGCAGAAATTGAATTGAGGGCTTTGTTTTACTTATTGTCATTGTTGAAACTGGGTCTTGCCCAGGCTAGGAGAGCAGAGTTCTTTCACCAGCTTTAATCCTTTTACTGGTTAATCTAGGAGCTTTGATCTGCTGCATTTCTGACCTGGACCAGTTCATCCCTTTTAGGCAACCTTTTGTGCCCTCTACCTACCTCCTGCTCGCAGGCACTATGTTGGTACTTGATTTAGTGTACTAGCCCACTGTGGCTCAAAACTCCTGAGCTCTGGCTATCCACCAGTCTCAGCTTCCCCAATATTAGGGACTATAGTTATGTATCACCATGTCTAGGATTTGGGGGCTTTAAGCTTGCATCCTGAAGACTTGATACTGTGTCTTCAGAGCTGAAAATTGAAGCCTCCTTTCCAAGCATACACTTTGAGGGGTCCCATATTTTGGGAAGTAAATTTCAAGCATGACTTTTTCTTTCTCCTTTCAAATCTCTCAGTTCTGACCTCAGCAGATAGACATTCAGCCCAAGCTTCTTGGAAGAGTTGAGTGACCCCTTCTTAGAAAAATTGCAAATGGTGCCATACTTGGTTGAGATTCTTATGACTCAGTCACACTGCTCTAAAGGTGAAACTGTCCCAGAGCTGTCCTCTTCATTATCCCTTTACCTCCGGGCTTATACTGTCTGTATCATACCATATGAAGCCCTCTTTCTCCTATACTTTGATCTGACTATCCATCTTTCAGGGCCTCCTTTATCAGATGCCTTCTTTAGGAATCCTTCCCTGGCTCCTCCAGCCTATAGGAATCTCTACCTTCTTGAGTTTCTATGTCAGTCTATTATATGCAGACTTTAATAAAATTGTTTCATGTATGTGAGTTGTTTTCCCAACTGAATCTTATTTTAACCTTTGTAGAGGGTGACACTTCCTGAGAACTGGGGCCTTGCATTATAACACCAATGACTGATATTTATATCATATCTTATTTGGGGCCTCTGATTTCATTGGTGTAGGGAACTGCTACCAGTGCATATTGGTACTGCTTTTTAAAGAAAAAACTTCTGAGCATAACATCAAATAGCATGAGCAATTCTAGATACCAAATAGACCAGAACGAGAATTGTACTCAAAACAATGAATCTCTAATATATGCAACTTGCTTTTCTCTTTAAAGTTGCCTTTCTTTGAAATGTTATCATTATAGCTTGTTCACTTGATTCTGCTCCCATCCCTCTGAATCCGTTCATAAAAGTTTTCCCAAGTTTCTCTGAAATAATCACTTTTAAAATTTCTTACCTTGCAAGAATATTCCTTTATAGTACAATTCTCAATTATATTACAACACTCTTCCCCAGTTGATGGGCACCGTCTTTGCTTCCAGTATTTTGTTACATTATAGGTATATTATAAAGATTTTTGAACATATGGGTCTTTTCCTACTTTCTCTGATCTCTTTTGGGAGATAGACCTCATATAGTATTGTTGAGTTCAACTTATGCCCTTGAAAGGTTGCTTGGGTTACAAAGAGGCTAAGTGACTTCTCAGCAGTCGCCTAGCCAGTATGTGTCAGAGGTGGGATATCAGCCCAGGTCTCCTTGACTCCAAGGCTGGCTTTATATCCATTATGCCCAAATGACTCTCATACAGAGTCATAAATTTAGAGCTGGAAGCAACCTCAAGGATCATCTTGTTCAACCGTCTCATTTTGCAAATTAGAAAACTGAAGCCAGACAGGTCAAAGGACTCCCAAGATGATACAGGTAGTTAAATGGCAAAGCTGGGAATTCAAGCCTTCTCACCCTAACTCAGGCGCATTTTCCAGTGCATCCACCACCTTGGCTTTCAGCACTTTAAGGTTGGTGAAGCATTTTTACATACATCATTTCTGAGGCAGGTACCATGAGTATTATTTATAAATGAAGAACCTGACTTGGAGTATTAACGGCCTTCCCATAGTTATTCAGCTCCTCAGTGTTAGTGGTAAGATCTGAACTCGATTCTCTTCTGACTCTACGTGTGATGCTCTTTCCAGTCCCTCCACGGCCCTTCTGCTTGGGTTTCTTTGTGACCCTCACAGGATATTGCATGGCCTCCCTTCCTATCTCTGTCACACAGAATACTTCTCTTCCTTTAGGATTCAGTTCAGTCATTTATCTTCTGCATAAAGCCTTCCTGATCTTCCAACAACTAGTGCTTCCTCTCTCATTCTCATTTGTGTTTAAATACTTGATTTTTCTTTTGTATTTTTGCCTCATCTTAATAGCAGAAGCTCCTTGAATACAAGAATTGTTTTCCTTAGCACATGGCCTGGCACATAGTAGATGCTTAAATGCTGCTTGACTAACTACTTGCACCTCCAGTGAGTGGGTTAATAAATATTTATTGATTGAATGTTTGACCAGAGGATCATAGATTTAGAAATGGAAGGGACCTTTGAGGCCATTTAATGCAAGCTCCTTATTTTCAAATGAGGAAATTCAGGCCCAGAGAAGTCATTTTAATTTCTTAAGGTCACACAAGTAATTTCATGGCAGAGCTAGGATTTGAACCCTGCCCCTCAGGTTCCCAGTCTAACTGTCTTTCCTCTTGAGCCCTGGACTGTAGAGCATTAAAATACCACTGGGGTCCCAAAGTTCAGGCCAGAGGATGACTGTATGGTCTGTGCCTTGCTCCAACCTGGTTCTCCCCTCCTCCCCATCTACTCCTTTCCCTCTTCCCCTCTCCCCGCCCCCCCCCCAGACACAGACACACACACACACACACACACACACACACACACACACACACACACCCACACTCTTCCCTCTGTCCCCCATCCATCTCTGGGGGTTCATTCCTCTCAACCTGCTCTGTGCCTTTTTTTGCCCTAACTGAAGGAGAGGGCATACTTCCTCCTTGCCCTCTTAAGACTCAGCACTCAGGCTGGTGCTTCATCATTATGCAAATTAGCACGATTGGATTTGCTCCCATAGATGACTCTCCTAGCAACGTGAGTACTAGAGGCAACTGGGCTGGTTGGATTGAGCTGCAGATTAGGATGGCCATTCCATGGAAGGTGGGGGGTAGAATATGGAGCTCCAATTATTTGCTGTCTCCTGGGGGGTGTGGAGCGGCAGAGTGGCAGGTTCCAGTTAGTTAGAATGGCACTCCTGATCCTGGTGGTGAGGGTTTGAGGTATTGTTGTCAAAGATAAAACCAAGGAAAACATTTCTTTTGGATTTACTCTTTGTGTATTGAGCCCTTTTATGATTCATCAGTAAGTAAATATAAGCTGAGGGAGTGATTTGTTCCTAACAAGCTTATAAAGTACTAGAATCATTTGTGGGTTTATTGGACTGCTGATTATAAACATTCCCTTATGCCCACTCCTTTACGTCAAATTAACATTCAAAATACAAATATTGTATCTTTGGAATCTCCCACCCCCATCTCTTCTAAAGGATGGGAATTGGGGGGATACCCTCAGGGCCAAATGAGAGTATACTTCAGATTAATTATTAACTTCTTCATTGATTTCTTTTAGAAATTGAATGGGTCATAGTTAGGAAGTGGGCACAAGCTCAGGTCAGGACTTTGAACAGCCCCCACCACCTCCAGCCCTTCTGTCCTTTTCTTTCTGACTTCTGAATTTCATCTGACCCTGGGTCCTTGCTGCCCCTTCTCAGCTTCAGTATTGGGGGTGGCAGCCATGTAGTTGGAGTCTGTTTGCAGGATGTGGTAGCACATATTTTCAATGGGCTAGGGGCAATCTCATCTGAAGGATCTAGTCAAGAGATTATGAGTCTGGTTAACCAAGCCCTCCTCTTGACCTGGTAGCCTCCTGTCTCCTCAAAGCAAGGATATGGAGCATTTCTGTGTGGTGCATAAGCTTCAGCTGCTGTATCTTCACCTCCCACCCTCATTTTCAACTTAGATGCTTATTACAATGGCATTAGATGGATTTCCTAATCTCTTATCTACATGATTTCTGACCAGCAAAACTGAAATAATGCCTTTATCATATCCTAGTGATGATTGCATATTAAAATGCATAATGGTCTCTTACATTGTACATACTTTTCTAAAATCATGTCCCATATATCATCATCTTTGATTCTCACAACAATACTTTCAAATGAGTAGAGAAACTCCAATTATTCCCATTTGGGAGATGAGCAAACTGACCTAAAGAGCATTAAGGTGGCTTGTCCAAAGTCATATTGCAAGTTAGCGTCAGAGAAAGATTAGAACTCAAGTCTTTGGAATCAACTATTAATATTGAACTCTTTCAGTTAGAGAAGATCTAGGAGAGTTCTAATAGGATCCATTGTCACAGTCATTTATCCCAGCTGCAGCTAAGGGAAGATGAAGCTTGACAATTGTTTTTCATTCCTGGGCAAGAAGAGTCCGATTGTTTGTAACAGAGAGGCTGATCTCAAATGCCTCTTTTACTATCCCATCTATAAAATAGGCATAAAACTTTGCTGGTTCCCAAAGAGATGGCATGGCTTGGTCAGTGAATGCAGAATATTTTTTTGTCCAGGGCCACTGTCTTCTCCCAACCCTTCCTTCCCTTTTTGGATAAAAGCAAGGTGAGGGGATTTATTTACTAATGTTTCCTTTTCCTAAAGAGGTCACAGATTTAGAGCTAGACAGGAACTTAGAAATCATCTAATCCAACTCACTGACGAGGAAACTAAGATCTAGAAATGTAAAAGTACCTTTATTATCTAATAGATAATAAATAGTGAAAAAAGGGGGAAGGGGGAGCTGGGAGCGGGTCAAAGGAAACATTAGGCACTTACTATGTTCTAAGCACCATGGTAAGTGCTTTCCAAATATTATCTCATTTTATAGGTGCTATTATTATTTGTTTACACTTGAGGAAACCGAGGCAAACAGGATGAGTGACTTGCCTTGGGTCACACAACTAGTAAATGTCCAAGGATTTGAACTTGGGTCTTTCTGACCGTAAGCCCAGCACTCTGTTCACTGTATCATCTAGCTGCTCCAACCGGGTTAAAGTCCTGGGGTGCTGGTCTGAAGGGCACAAATGCCCCCCCTGAAAACTCCTAGACTGGTCAAGCCCTCTGTCTGGTTTTTGGAGTTAGGCATGTCACTACTGTTGGGATTGCCTAGATTTTGTAGTCGAGATGCATCATTGAAAAGATCAGTCTCCTGGGACTGGGGTCTGTGGTTCACCTCTGGACTGCTATTTTAATTAGACTTCTAGATTGAGATGTGTGCTGTGATTTGGAATCTGTGTATCTGTTTGGATGACTACTTTTTGAATTACCCAGAAGTCTGATAATTGAGAAAATGAGGTGCAATGGCAGGAATGTAGGATTCAGACGCAGAGGACTTTGGTTCCTAACTTAACTCTGCTACTTCTATGCTGTATGACCCTAAGGCAAATCTCTTTACCTCTTTGAATCTCAGTTTCCTCAATTGTAAAACGAGGGAGGTCAGACTAGGGGGCGTCAAAGATTTCTTCTGGCTTGAAATCTATGGTCTTAAGATTGTCAGATTCTTTCCTTAAGGCTTCAGAATCTTGAGTGGGAAGTCATTTTTCAAATGGAGCAGCATCAGTCTACTTCACAGAGCAAGAATTGACTTTCAATGTGTTACCTTTGGTTTCTTTAGAAAAGATTGAATTCTTGTGTGCATGTGCATGTCTCCTGCCTTTCCCCACTCTGTAGAAGATAGTATCATAGTCAGAATGAGTTAAATCCTGGAACTATACTACAAACACACTTTTCCCGAAATGTCTCATTGCTATTCAGTGTTTGTTCCAGAAATGTGGGGCTTCTGTATTTTAGCTCATAGACAATGGATTTGTAATATGCATTGGAGAGGGGAGGCATGGAGAGGAATAGAGCTTGCCATGTTGGCACTCCAGGGCCCCAAACTCCTTCCTTCTGACTCTTGCTTCCCCTGAAAAAGTAGAAGGTTCCTGATCTCATTTTCCCATTCTAAAGGGCTCCACTCTCCATGAGTTGAGTCTTTGCTATTTCTTAGGAACCTAAAATGGATTATTCATGGCATGTTTAGGTGATTTTAAGGTTGGAGTCAGTATTTTTTGTTTGTTTTTGTTTTTATCTGCCTGCTCGATGTCTCGGTTTTGCATTCCTTGGGGCTCTTTGTATGAGGTTCCAACGTGCCTGCCATAAGCCTCAGACCTTTCCCGACAGTCACCTGAATGCCTTTGAATCTAGTCCATCCCACTTTAGCATTTAAGGCATAGTTTTTCAGCTTCCATCAGTTGCTGCTATTATCCAGATTCTCCCTTGGTTACTTATGATAGATGAGAGCCAACCAGCCATATACTGCCCATGACTGCTGGAATCCCAGAATCTTGGGTCTGGAAAATGCTTTGCCATCATCATGACATTCATCATGCCTACTATCAAATAATACCAGGGAGCTCAAGGTCCCTATGCATGCATCTGTCAGGGCTCAGCAGGGGAGTGGTCTGGCTGAGCAAGTGGGGTGGGGGGCTTGTGTATGTAAAGTGCTTTGCAAACCTTAAGCTTTATTTTAATTGTGGTAGTCGTTGTTATTATACCATCTGGCAAGGAGGCTGGTGACCTGCACAGCCCTCCCTCACTCAGAGCAAAGTCAAGTACAAGTCCTGTCATCATTTCTCTGATGGCACAGTCTTCTTCAGCAATGAAGGATGAACACAACCATCTGGCATCAGTACTTAAGATCTTTGGGTTCTCCCTGTAATGCTGGTGATCTCAGATTGTGGCCCTCTAGGTCCTCAGGTGACCTCGAGATTGTGGATTCCTCACCCCTGGCTCAGACCCTTGGATCCTTCCCTTAGTATTCCAACATCTTTTTCTTTGGACCTTGACCTATATTCTCTCTGGTTTTGTAATTGACTTCTCTTGTTTTGTACCATAATGCCCCTTCCTCCTTCCCTCTTTTCCCTCCCTTTTGCATTTTAAGGCCTTGCTTAGTAGAATTGATTACTAGCTTTAACCCATACTCTGATTATCCTTGCAATAGCTGCTAAAAACAACTAGAGCTCCTTTCTTTCTTGGCACTCTGGTTCAAAAGGGTCTTCTACTTTGTCTTTTGAACATACTCAGTGACATTGATGACATCCGTCCAACAGAAGGAGAATCAATTTTGTTGTTAAAAGTGGTTTGAGCATGGATGGTAGAACAAGCCATCAGCAGTGTAAGGAATCTCCCTTGTTGTCCCTGCAAGGATCTCTGACTTGCCCTTATAGGATTAAATTCTGTTTAATTCAGGAAATATTTATTAAGCACTTATTGGGGGGAAGGGACACTGTGCTAAGTGCTGAGGATCAAACACAAAAAAAGAAAGTCACCTTTCCCTGCCCTAATGGAACTTGCATTCTACTGGAAGGAAACCGCAGGTGCTCAAATAGGTAAACACAAACTATACACCAATTTGTTATTCAGTCATTTTTTCAGTCGTGTCTGACTCTTCATGACCCTGTTTGGAGTTTTCTTGGCAAAGATACTGAAGTGGTTTGCCATTTCTTTCTCCAGCTCATTTTACAGATGAGGAAACTGAGTAAAATTGAGTGAAGTAACTTGGCCAGGGTCACCCAGCTAATAACTGTCTGAGGCTAGATTTGGGCTCATGAAGAGGAGTCATCCTGACTTGACTTATCTGTTGCACCACCTAGCTTCCCCATCTGCAAAGTAGATGGGCTGGCCACGTTGTTCGAATGCAAATTGTACGCTTGCCAAAAAGACTATTTTATGGAGAACTCACATGGTGGTCAGAAGAAGCAATACAAGGACACTCTCAAAGTCTCTCTCAGGAACTTTGGATTTGATTGTGGGACATGGGAGACACTGGCATAGAACCACTCAGCATGTCGTGCCCACATCAGAAAGGGTGCTGTGCTCTGTGAGCAAAGCAGAATTGAATCAGCACTAAAGAATCCTGAAGGATGCGCAAATTTGGAGTAACCACCCCAAATGTTCACGCAAACTATCTGTGCCCAACCTGCTGTGGAACGTTCTGAGCTCATATTGATCTGATCAGCCACAGTTGTACACATTGAAACTTCACTTTATCATGGTGATGTCATTTTGGTCCTCTTTGAGAATGAAGGACCACAACCACCCAACAAAGCAGATATAAAATAATTTCCAGGGACTGAGGAAGGGAAGCACCAATTGAATGAGGGAATCGAGAAAGTATCTATCTTCTTCAGAGTACAACTGTGTTATAAGCATACATATATAACTATACATCTAACCTCATCCATTTTAGGATCTGAGAAATACCAGGCTGTTGGTTGTGAGAACAGGGACTGTTTTGCCTTCCATTCTATTCCTAGTGCCTGGTACAATGCCTAACACATAGTAGGTGCTTAATAAATGTTTAGTGACTGACTGACTGACTGATTCTGCAAGGCTAGAATCCAAAACTATTAGAGATGGAATGGACCTCAGAGTTCAGCTTGGCATTGCCTACAGATATCCCATTCCCTTTCACTGTATTACAAAGGAGAGAAAATCAGGTCCGGGGAGGGAAAGAACAATTGCTTAAGACTATACTATGACAGATCTAGGACCAAGAACCAGATCTTTTGATTCCTTACCAAGAGATTCATAAGAAACTGAAACTGCTCCTCTAAGCAGATAATTGGATTGATCAGAGATCAGTTCCCCAATCCCATTTGACAGAACAAAAAGAAGTGTTATGAAATCCAATTTGGACACTTGTCTTTCCCCAAGCTTCATCTAACTGTTTCCTTTGCCTGTAGCCTTGTCACTTGCCCCTCCTTCTTTGGAGGTAACAAGACAAATGGTTCCCCAGAAGAAAAATCTATGGATGACTTTATTTAAAAAAAAAAAGCAAATTAAGGTTCTTGCCTTATCCAAAGGGAGAAAAATTTTCCTGGCCATATAGCTCCATCAGTCACTCAGAAACTCAGTAGATATTTCCAGAGTTCCTGATACACCTCTGTCCCATGAAAAAAATTAACAAAAGAGAATGTATTTTCTCTTTATAGGGTTAGGGAGATACTGTTCTGTTTTTCAGTAAAAACCAGAGCAGGAAGTAGTTGATCCCTAGTTTTTTGACCTGGTTCCTTCCTAGGACTAAAAGTCCAGTGCAATTCAAAGAACATTTGTTAAGCACTTAGTATGTACAAGGTATTGGGCTTGGTGCTGCTGCCACAGTAATGATAGTAGCTAGCATTTTTACAGGTTTTGAAGTTCCCAGAGTAAGTGCTTTATAGCTAGACCTCACTGGATTTTAACAATTCTGTGAACTAGGGACTATGATTATATCCCCTGTAAAGATGAGGAAACCGAGGCTGAGAGAGGGCAAGCAACTTGCCCACTGTCACACAGCTGTTGAGTCTCTGAGGGAGGATTCAAACTCACATTTTCCAAAAGTCTGTTCATTGGGCTGTGGAGCTGCCTGATACAATGGCAAAAGCAAGACAACAATTTCTGCCCTCGGTGAGCTTGCATTGTATCAGAAATGTGGGAGGAGGGGAGGACACAAATTATACCCAGATAGCTACATTCTTAATAGTCTGAGGAAGGTACATATGCTAACCATTGGAGGATTTGGGGAAGTCTTCTTGTAGGAGCTGGTGCATGAAATGAGGTGAGGGATCAAAACTTGCTGAATTCACTAAGCAGGTGATGACCCTGTTTGATGCCTCAACATCCTTTTGTTAGCCCTAGCCATTGCCAGAGCCTGGCAGTGCAATGGCCATGGGCTGTTGTATGAGCAGAAGAACTTAAAGAACTGTCTGGGACTCCAGAAATGCTTTATTGAGCACTGGGATTTACCTGTGCTGGCACTTGGAGCTAGCAAATGCTCATTAAGGACTTAGCGAACATCTCCTGTGTGTCCATTCCTGAGCTCAGGGGTGTTAGGGACTTAGAGAAGTGTAAAGCCTCTTCCCTGCCCTCAATAAAGCTTGCATCCTTTCTGAGAAGGTGATGCTCATCATACACATGAAAATATGAGAAAACAGTGAGGAATGTACCTGTATGCATATAAACAGTACCACCTGTAAGTTCAATAGGAGTTTTATGAAAGAGAAACATTAATGTAGGCTGAAGAAATCAAGGAAGGCTTCTTAGAGGAGGTGGTAAGCCAAGCTAGATAAAGATAAGGAAGGTTTGGAAAGAGAGATGGATGAAAGGCAAGAGAATGACATATGTGTGTAGAATGGTTCTACATAGTAGGGGCATCTAGCTGGTGCCATAGTGTACAGAGCACCAACCTGAAGTCAGTCCTGAGTTCAGATCTAGGTTCAGAAATTTATTAGTAGTATGACCCTGGATAAGTCACTTAACCCTGTTGGTTCCAGTTTCCTCATCTACAAAACAAGCTGGAGAAGGAAATGGCAAACCACTCCAGTATCTTTGCCAAGAAAACCCCGAAAGGGGTCATGAAGAGTTGGACATAACTGAAACGACTGAACCAATAATGTAGGATGGTCCAGATCACTAAAGAGCTCAGGATAATAGATTTAGGAGAGGTTGGTTACCTGGCTTTCACTCCTAATCACCATTTCACAGATGAACAAATAGAGTGAGAAAGGTTAAGTGACTTGCCCATAGTCACAAAGATAGTAAGAGGCAGAATTTGGATTTGAACCCAGATCCAGTCCTCTTTCCCCTACCCCATGCTTTGAGGGAGACTGTCAAGGTTGTGGTAATCTAAGTATCTGTTGATGAGGGCCTGGACTCACATGGTGGTAGTAAGATTGGGAAAATTCAGAGAGATGTCTTTTTCTTTTCTTTTCTTTTTTCTCTTCTTATCTCTTCTGTTCCTTCCTTCCTTCCTTTTTTGATTCACATTCTTTTAAAAAAGGAGTAAAACAAACAAAAATTCTGAGCCATTGTGAGGGTGCATCCTTGCCTGGGTGTGCATGGGCCTTGAGCTGAGCAACTCTCATCAGTGCTAATGACAGCTGCTCAGCTCACTGACTTGGTATAGAAATATGGAAAGCTGTCTAATTCGCCAGCCCTGGAGATGACTTTCCCCATGTTGCTTCTCCGCTCCCCCTCCCTACCCCTCTCAGCAGTCAGTCCACACTTTTCTCCTCCAAGCTGCTTCCTGTTACTGTTTGTGTTCTTCTCAGCTGCTCAGATGTTGGACTCCCAGGAGTTATTGTCAGGGTCACCAAATTTTGCTTGAATTAGCCTGACCAGTGCACTGTAAAATCAGGTATATCCCAAAGCCTGTATAGGAGAGGATAGATTTCCAAGCACATTTTAAAAGTGTGTTCCTATATGCCAGGTCCTGTGCTAAGTGCTGGGGATACAAAGAAAAGTAATAACTATTCCTCTCCTCAAGGAGCTCACATTCTAATTTGGGAGATAACATGCAAACAAGTATGTATAAATAAGATCTATTTGTGCAAATAAGATGTGTTGGAGGTAAACTCAAGAGGAAGGTGCTAGAATTAAGTGGATTGTAAAAGACTTGTTGGAGAAGGTGGAATTTGAACTGAGTCTTGAATAAAGCCTGGAAGCAAGGAAAAGGAAGGAGAGCCTTCCAGGAATGGGGATAGTTATTGAAAAGGCATTGGGTCCAGTAGATGGAGTATCTATCTTGTGACAGTAAGAGCAAGGAGATTTGTTTTGGGCATGTTGAGTTGGAGATGTGAGACTGAAGGTCATTAGAAATGTTAGGCTAGTTAAATAGAACTCAAAGTTATTTGTATAGACATGACAATTGAATTTATGAGAATCACCAAGTGAGATAGTTAAGAGGGAGAAGAGGAGAGAGCCAAAGCCAGACCTTTTGGGGGACACCTAAGGTGAGCAGGCATGACCTGGATGAAGAACTATCAAGGCAGGAAGAAGCAGCCAGAGAGGTAGTAAGGAAAACCAGAAGAGGGTAGCATCATAAAGATCTGGAGAGAAGCGGGTGATTAACAAACAGTGTTAGAGGTAGCAGAGAGGTTTAGAAGGATTATGATTATTTGTGTCTCTCTGTGTTTTGATGTATGTTTTAATTTAAGAGGAAAAGAGGGTCTGTGGACACCTTTATGGATACTCTTTAAGCCTACAGAGAGCCCCCAATGTGCACTTGATCCTTCCACTGACAAGTTTCTCCAATGCTGGGCTAATGAAGCACAATCTCTGACTGTGATGTTTCCATCCACCTTGAAAGGCTTCAAATATGGATCCCATGATGGATTTGCATATCCATGGAGCACCCTGACTGAATCTGGCCAATCTTATCACCAGATGACTACCCAACAATTGATGAATTTTTTCGGATGCCTGAAAACCATCTTCTTAGGCTCAGAATTGGGACTCGCTTGTTCAGTGGTCCACAGTATGTCAGGCATTGTGCTAAGGATCCAAATACAAGACAAAAGATATTCCCTACTCTGAACCTTACAGTCTAGTGGGGAAGACAACACACAAGCAGTTATGGACAGATTGGACATAGACAGGACGAGGTGGAGAGATTCTCTGAGGGAAGACTCTATTTAGCATTTGTGGGGGCGCAGAGTAAAGGCTTCTTCTTCTAGGATGTGAGATTTGAGCTGAGATTCAGCAGAAGCCAGGGAGGCTGAGATGAAGTGGGAGAGAATTCTAGGTATGAGAGGTTGTTCTATGCAACGAGGGCAGGGAAATAACCACACTGATAATATTAAATTACTACTTTTGTTATTAATAATTAGCTAGCAGTTCTGTAGCACTTTAAAATTTGTGAAATTTGTAAAATATGATCTCATTTTTTTTGTTCACATCAGCCCTGGGAAGTAGATGCTACTATTATATCCTTATGGAAATTGAGTCAGAGAAAGATGTGACTTGCTCAGGGTCACACAGCTAGTAAGTTTCTGAAACTAGATTTGAACTCAGGTTTTCCTCATTCCAGGTCCAGCATTCCATACATTATTGAAATAATTGTAGCTTTGAAGTGTAGTATTCTGTATATGTATCTTGTAATGATACTTGACTATAAGCTTCTTGAGGGCAGGGACCTTATCTAAATCTTGTATCTACCTTATCACCAAGGAATACTTAGTAAATGTTTCTTGACCTGAAATTGACTGAGGACTCCCAGCTTGTTGCTGAAGACCTGGGACCTCACTGTTCCGTCACTGAGTCTTACCTCTGGGCAATAATGTTGATCGCATCATCCCAGATAGCCCTTTTCCTTGCTTTTTTTTTTCTTCAGTTCTCTAGAGGAGACCCTGCTTGCTCCCTTGTTAATGCCTCTCTGTGCCTCATGACTCTCCAGTGACAGACTCAGCTGTGGAAACTAAATCTGTCAACAAGCTGAGCCTGCTGCTCAAAAAAGGAGGTGGGGTGGGGTTGGAGGTTCATTTGGACCCAACACAGAAATGGTCTATACGTGCTATGTTTTGACCAAGTATGAAAAGAGAGGAGAGAGATAGGGACAGACAAGGTGGGAGGAGGAGAGAGGAAGAGGGGCAAGAAAAGAGAAAGGGGAATTTGAGAAAGTAGGAGAAAGCGTAGGGAGAGAGGGAATATGTAGGGGAGACAGAAGAGGGAGAAAGATGTTGGGGAAAAAAGAAAAGAAAGGGGAAAGATGTGAGAAAAAGGATAAAGAGTAATTGGGGAGACTGGAAAAGAAATACATGAGTAAAGAGGACTAGAGAAAAAGGGAAGAGAAAATTTGAGAAAAAGATGATAAAAAAAGAAGGAAAAAAAGGAGAGACAGAAAAGAGAAAAGGGAAAAGTAGAAAAAATAAAAAGGATAGAAAAAGAGAAAGAATTGAGAAAAGAGGAGAGAAGAGAGACTGTGGTTATGAAAATATGAAAATATTGTAAAATATGTAAAAAATGTAAAAACACATACAAGATGTGAAGATAATGTGATTGATTTTTCTTGCAGGTTGTATTAGTAGCTCTAAATGGTTTGATCAGTGATTAAATTTTTGGAATATGTCTGTAGCC
The DNA here is from genome assembly GCA_028658325.1 of Potorous gilbertii. Classification (NCBI taxonomy): domain Eukaryota; kingdom Metazoa; phylum Chordata; class Mammalia; order Diprotodontia; family Potoroidae; genus Potorous; species Potorous gilbertii. The sequence goes on from CM053769.1 coordinate 317,892,236, forward strand.
TTTCATGTTAACTATTCTGAAGGGGACAGCACTTAATCAGATGTATATTTGGATATGCTTGTCAAAACAAAACATCTCATTCACCTTGTCAGCCTTCCTACAACCTCATTTATCATTCTTCACTATTCTTACACAGAGTGTTTGGGGTGATCAGAGCCAGGATAGATCAGTCAGGGAAGCCTTCTTGGAGGAGGTAGCTGCCAAGCAAAAATTGGAAGCTGAGCCCTGTCTAGCTTTATAAAGCTCGAAGTCATAATTCCAGGAGCAATAATGTTTCAAAGCTGTCATGGAGACTGAAAATATTGCCTGAATTGTATATCTGGGTTAATGAGAGCTGTCTAGTTTTGTTGTGATGTTGTCTGGTTCAGAAATAGTGTTAACAGTTCGAGGGGAGAAGGGGTGGCAGGAAACCTATTGTGGAAGTTTATGTAACCACTGTAATCCATGTATCACTGAGAAGATAGGTGACAACAGCTATTTTGCAGTCTGCCTGTCATGTTAATTGTATACTATTAGAGACCATTAATCTGAGGATTATTAACATGATAGATTTATAATATATTGCTTCACTTTGGAAAACTTTAATCTGCTAATCTATAGCACACATCAGCAGGAGTATGGTGTATTATAACAAAAGAAGGAAGGGAGTGGGGAAGAAGGAAGAAAGGAGGGAGGGAGGGAAGGAAAGGAAAGAAGGAAGTTGTATTAAGTGCCTAGTACCTATTACCAGGTAAATACTAGGCTAAATTTTGGGTAAACAAATGCAAGCAAACAAGAGTCTCTTTCTTCAAAGATCTTGTTCTAATGGACAGCTAAAAAGAGGATGAATTGGATTGGGCAGGGAGGGGGAGGGTAATGGGACATGTTTTGGAAATGATTAGAAAATGATATGACATAACTTGTCGCAGTTTTTGACAAGATGTGGCCAAACACCAGTGCCATGTGTTCCCCGCCCCTCCGCTGCCCCACAAGACAAACCCAGACAAACAAAAAACAAAACCTCACCCATCAGACTGTATTCTCAGCCTCTGTTCTTCAGAGAATCTCTGGGGTGAATGACTCTGGACTTCTAAAGAGTAAAATATTCTAGACCTGCTCTGGTCACAGGGGTAGAAAGTCCTTGGTAAACTTCTAAATCCCTGGCATTCTAAGTGGTCCACAAGAATTGAGAGATTCTTGGAGTCGTTTGACTGAAATCTATTCTCTACATCTGCTGATTTTTAAGAAGTTGATAAATGAGACTAGATTAAGGCCAAAGCAACATAAGCAAGGTTTATTTTATTTGCATCCTATAGCTTAGTGAAATCCAGTAGAAAATAAGCTCTTTGAGGGCAAGATATTAACTCATATTTATCTTTGCGCCGTCAGGGCCTGGCATATTGCCTTGAAATATTTGATTGAATCTAAGCATACTGCTTTGTGTTTTGGAAGTTCCTAAAGTTGGAGTGTTTCAGAATTAGGACCCTTTTTGCTGATCAAGTTGTCACGAAAGGGCTAGGTAAGACCTTGGATGAGTCAATGAACAGAACTGTAAGTCATAGCTTACGTCATGAGATCACAGAATGATAGAAGGCGTCAGAGCTTGAAGAGGCCTTGAGGAGATTGTCTGCTTCAACCCCCTCATTGTGAGAAGGGTGAACTGAGGCTCTGAGTGATTAAAAGACTTCCCCGAGATCACATAGGTCACCAAGTACCGGAGCTGGGGTTCAGAAATACATCCCATATTTAAAATCCAGTGCCCTTCCAAAAGGTTCTTCACGAAAAATGCTATCCTCCTCCAGAGAAAGAACTGAAAAATTCTTGAGTACAGATTGAAACATATTTTTTCACTTTATTTTTCTTAAAACATTTCTAATATGGAAGTATGTTTTGCATGACTTCAGATGTATAATAGGTCTCATTTTGCTTACTTTCTCAATGGGTAAGGGAGGGACAGGAGGGATAGAGAAAATTTGGACCTCAACATAAAAGATGTTAATAAAAATAAATCCTACTTTAAAAAAAAGTAGAAATCTTAAACATACCTATGTAGACCCTAAAAAACCAACCCCCCCCCAAAAAAAAAATTCAGTGTTCATCACATCCTATATACCTATTGTTTATCTTCTCCATGAAGATTTGGTCTGAGTTTTAAAATGGAAAAGGAAAAAAAGAGGGAAATGGCTAAGAGCTTGGCCTAAAGAAACAAGAGACAATATATTACACCTATCCATAGAAAGGCCCAGGCGTATGAGTTCCTAAAATAGAAAATAATCCCCTTGAATACAGGAACTGTTTCACTTATGTCTTTGTATCCTCAGTTTTTAGCATAGTGCCTGTCTCATAGTAGGCTTTTTTTTATTGTTATGTATATCCTCAGGGCATAACACAGTGCTTGGCACAAACATGCACTGGTTTCAGATCTGGTTTCGGTCTAGTATTTATTCCTATACATCTATAAAAACTTAGTTCCTGTTGGAGCACATGTTTGATGAAGACTTTGAGAAACCATTGTCTCCAAGTGAACTTCTCCAACTGTCCATCTGTGCTGTTTGTTTAGTAGATGATAGAAGCCGTGCTTTTCTTGTTCCAGCTCCCCAGGATGCAATAACATTCGCCCTCTCCATGGCCACATGGGACAAAATCCTCTGTTGGCTGGGGCTCTTGGAGGAGGAGTGGAATTCTCCAACCCCCAGAGTAAACCCATAGAGGCCTCTGCCATTGCAAATTTACAACACCCTGGGCTCTGATCTGGAGGCTGGAGCGCCATGCTGGTAATAGCAATCATATTCCTTATCATTCTTCATGTTGGTATAATGGTTTTTGCCTCTCCAAAGTGATTTCGAATCTGTTATAGCATCTTGGCCTCACAACAGTCCTGAAAGTATTATTCTCTTCATTTCGTAGGAAACGAAGAGAAAATGATTGGCTCAAGGTCACATGATATAGTTAGCGGCAAAGCCAAGACTAGAGGCCCGTTCTCCTGGATTTCAGACCCAAGGCTTTTTCTGTTTTCTTGAGCATGAGGTGCACATGAAAAAAAGGAATGGGTGAAATGATAAGAGATATTTCATTTATTGAGATGATGAATCTGTAGCAGGTTTTCATGCTACCCTTCTTGAGCTAAGTCAGCCCCTATCCAAGATCCAGTTTCCTTCACACCAAGGAGGAATTGGCCCCTGGAATCTGATTCAATCAGTCATCTGGAGTCTTCAGTTTTGAGCTTGGGAGAACAGAAAAAACATTTCATTTAATTTGCATTTAATATGGAATAACACCATCCAGAGGCAAATTTTGGATTGTTGTAAGCGCCATTCAGGAAATTCAAGGAGGAGGGGACAGTATCTTGTAAGACTGACTTAATCCTGCCTTGAAAATGGAAAAGTAGTCCTTCACTGGGTGGCTTCTTCACATTCTTTCTTTAAAACGTTTTCTCCATGACTAGCTCTCAGATATGATGGAGACATATATCTGCCTCAAACTCTTCTGGGCCTAGAACAAAAAAAAAAAAATGAAAGCCATCAGATTCACCCATATACTTAAGCATAAAGCAAGAGCAGATGTCCCTATAGCCTACTTTTTGGACTCTGGGGGCTTTTCTAGTTTTTCGAGTTGGAAGGTAGAAGCCCAGAGCATCAGACAAGCACCAGCAGTAACAAACAGTGTTGTGAAGGCTTAATTCTTTCCTTCTTTGTTAATGTACAGCCTCAGTCATTCACACATGTGGACAGGTATATTTTGTTCAGCGTTGGGAGGTATCCGGTTGTCCTCTTGTGCAGGGGCCTAGCTGTTGTGGCCCAAGGCCTGTTTAATGTGGCATAGTTGTCAAAGTAAGATATTGGTGATACCCAGATAAATAAGTATAAATAGTTTTCTTTCTGATATGTGACCGGATTATTTTCCAGTTGATTTCCAGCCCTGGCCCCAAGTGGCCCACAGATCAAAAAAAGATAAGGGTCAGTTACAAGGTTGAGCTCATTCTGCGTTGCCATGGCAACTGACCTCAGGCAACCTCCAGAGGACTACACCCAGCTCCCCAGGTGATATTTTCACTGTCCACGCCATCAATCCCAGGCCTTTCAAAACTCAGACTGCTTAATTGTCAGGGCTCTGTTTTGAAGAGTCTCTACATCCCGGTGGGGCCCCGGTTCAGGCTGCCAGAGCTCGTTTATGTCTTTCTGAGACACTTGGGACCCTGGGAGTTGGGTCCCTCCTCAACAGAAAGGCCTGGGAAGGCATTCCCTTGGGGTGGGAGGGAGGGCGCATGGCAGTCCTCCTGGATTAGTTAGTAAAAATATCTAAGCAGAAAATGGTTGTGAAGGTGTGTGCTGTCCAGCAAGGGCTGCTTTCCCTGAATGACAAGTGCTGTTAAATTGCTGGGAGGCTCTTAATGTTGTGGGTCTAGTTGTACTGGGTGCCACTCCCCACTCCCCAACACACACACACACACACACACACACACACACGCACGCACGCACACACACTCATTCATTCCACAGTCATATCCATACACATCCCTCAGTGCCTTCCCAATCCCTTTCTTCTGATGGATGTATACTCATCTCCCTCCCAAAAAATACCCATTCTTTGAGACCCCCTTTCCTGATCTGACCTTCATCCATACCCATTGTAAATTCTATTTTCACCTTTCCCCCCTATCCTCAACCTCTATCTCTATACCATTCCCAAGCCTGGCTTGATGAATTTCTTTGCAGTATTTAATGACAAATCAATAAATAAACAGCCCAATCTGGCTATAGAGATGTTATTGCTGCCCCCACACATACCCCACCATTCTGTTGCAGCCGTACACTCTTTGTTCATTATGGAAAACAAAGGACTGAGTTCCCCATTGTATTGTATTTCACAATCCCATCTCCTAGCCTGTTTACAGCCATTTATTAGGATGGTGTCACTAGGGTCATCTCCTTGTGTCTTTCCTCCTCCCAGGTTGCCCTCTTAAATCCTCATTTGCTCTAGTGAACAAATGGGCTCTCCTCCTCCTCCTTTATTCCTGAAGCCTTGTGTTTTTTTCCCTGGTATCCATTTGTCCAACCCAGTGAAAGCATTTCCTCCCAGCACTCATTGGAAGCTTCCTCAGGCTGGTCTCTTCGGGGCATGAACCGTGGGTATGAGCTTCCTGGTGTCTGAAGCTGTGGAATTTCAATCTGGCAAAGTTCATTACAAGTGCTGGTAACTCAGGGATTTCACTGCTCCACGGCAGCAAGATTCTTCTTCCTTATTACTTCTGAGTCTAGTGCTGAAGCAAATATGTACCCTTCTTAGGATGCTACTGCCTGGGATTGTCCTGTCCAGTCAAGGGATGAGTGTTAGATCATCTTTCATACCTGTCCCATATAGTTGGGAATCCTCCCACTCCCACTGCCTTGCTAACAGCTGGTAAAAATAGACTCCCATCTTTATTGTCCTGTTCTCTTAGGTGGAAAAAGAGAAGGCACTCAAGCCCGCTGGCAGAGCTGTAACAAGATTGAGGCAAGTCTGCCACTTGCAGAGGGCACCTAGAGTTGAGGGCATGCAGAAAAGCAAAGCTAATAGTCATCTGCTATCTTATGCCAACAGAAGAGAGTGGCTTAATTTTTGTCTTGGGTGCAGAATTGCCTACTTAGAGTCATAGGATCAGAGATTTCGAGCTGGAAGGGAATTTTGAGGCTCTCTCAACTTATGCATTTTACAGATGAAGAAACTGAGACTTGGGGAGATAAAGTGACATGGGGCCAAGCAGACAGTAAGTATAGGAGCAGTATTTAGACTTAGAGCTTCAAATTTTAGTCAACCCTCTTTCTGCTATCCCAAGAGATGGCTTTTTCATTGGCAAACAAGTATCACTTCTTCCAGTCTTTTGCCAGATTTTCCTGTCTGTAAAATTGGAAGTTCATCTGATGTTTTGAACCTTGAATAAATTTTCTCACTTAAAGACTTTAAAATGAGGGGAACTGTTGAACTCAGTCATCTCTGATATCAACTGTGATTCGATGATCCATCCATCCATCCATATATACATATGTGCATTGTTCATTATATCATATTCTCATTAGGAAGCAACGCTTCCTGACTCTTTCTTAGTCTTAGCGGCCCATGACTGTGTGCAACAAACTCACTTTGCCCCTCCGGAGATGGCTTCCAGAAAAAGCATGTCTCCAGTCTAAAACAGGCCAGGTAGCCTCCCACCGCGAGTGGCATTCTATGGCCTCTCAATGTGTCCAGCACCCGTCACACTCAAATGTGTTGGAACTTAAGAACAATGGCCTGGCACCTCACCAGCACAGCCCGTTTGGGTCACTGCAACCCACTAATCCTTGCTAACAGGCAGTAAATTATGTACCTCCAAATTTATACAAATGCCTGCCTTTGACATCAGCGGGTTCCACCCAGGTTTCACCTTCAGGATTCTGATAATCAGCTCTCATTCCTTCTGGCTTCCCCCAAGACCAGTATGGAAATAAGTATGTGTCTGCCAGGGATCAAATGCTTTTGGAGACAAAAGTAGGTACTGAGAACATTACAGGATACTATCATCTCCCCACGATACTTTTACACAAAGCACTCCGCTCCTCTTTTGGGTTGACACAGTTTCAGCCTGAAAGAATCCAGCAGGCCAGCTTGTTTTAAGCAAGAGCACATCCCATTATTTTTTTGAGAAATGTAGTGTAAAATTAACGCTTATTATTCTCAAGCCTAGAAGAAGAAAAAAAAAAGATAGAAAGAGGAAGCTTGGGATCATGTTTGCTGGTTCATGTTTGTTCATTTAAAAAAAACACCCCAAAACAACAGATCAATAGATCTCCTGAGCTAGACCTCACTTACATGGAAGCAAGAGGAGAGATTTAGCAGAGAGAGGAGTTGAAATCTGCATTTTATTTTACAAATGAGTGGGGCTGTGTAATTTGCCAGTTATGTGGGTCTCTTACAGACGTCTGTCATGTATTAGAAGAAAAAAAACTGAGGGGGAGCTGGTAGTGAGAAGAGAAATGAGGGAAATCGGAGGAGTGATTTGATTGTGTTTTCACTCACAAAAGCCCAGTGCCCCACGCCTGAGTGGAGTGTGTGGTCTCCCAGACAGCTTTGTCACTTGGCTAAGAAGCCACTCGGAGGTGGCTTCCGTGCGGCTCTTTGCTCTTATATAATTCAAGAAAGTTATTCTCCGAAGGTGCAGCTATCTGTGGCTGTTCAAAATGAGAGAGGCTGTAAATGCAGGGAGGAAAGAGTGATTATGGTGGCAATTTTAGTCCTATCCTTGGGCATTTCCATATTTGGGGGGATGTACATGCATGAAAAAGAAACATTTCTCCAGCTAACCATGGTAGTCATCTCCTCTCCTCCCCAACCTCCATTCCCCCTTTCACTCCCCTCCACCCCTTTTCTCTTTCTATCTCTTTTTGCTGGATGGTTTTATAGACAGAGAAACACATAATGGACTCCTGTGGGAGTGTATCCAAACCCCCTGCCAGTGAGGAGAAGGCCTTATAATTCAGAAGTGGATTTGCAAATCAAAGGTCTCGCCTCAAGTGGGAGAGATTCCCAGATCCGCAGGAACCTATTACGCTTTATTATTTTTCATCCCATTTTTAGTTTGTTTTATTTTTGTTTTCCTTCTAGGGTTTAACTCTTTAAAAATATGTGGAGGGTCTGGGAGGAGAGGGAGGAAATAGAACTAGAAACACCTAATTGACTGCAAGGCCCTTGTAATAATTAACCCGAGACTTACATTGACACACGCAGATTTTGGACTGTGTTTCGATGTAAATTACAGGCATTTAGACACCCAGTACCTGAGCTTTCAATTCCAGGGGTGTTTATGTGTTCATATTTATGAATATTGGTGTTTTCCTTACCTGGTGGAGCTTGTATGAATCAGAGGAGAACGGATTGATGAATAGCCTGGCACTCAGAGTATGGAAAGTGAATGTCAGACATGATTTCTCTGATTTATAAGTTGCAGGGGCTTTCTTTGTCCTCTCTGTGTTTGTGCATCAGATGGTCATGTCTCCATTCACAGCAAAGTGGGTAAGGGCTCCTATTTTGCTCTCTTAAATTGTCCTTTCCTAGGTTTAGCATGGCAACCCTGAGGACTGGTTCAAGGCAGGAGATCTGCAGAGAGTGGGAGGGTGAGATGGGGTAGTACAGAGAGAGAAGGGAGGGGAAGCGTGTGTGTGTGTGTGTGTGTGTGTGTGTGTGTACAAAATTATCCAGGAGGGATTTCTGTTCACTGTGGATAGATTCATAGCTAGAAGGGGCGTCTGAGACCAAATGAGTTCAACCCTCCCTTCTGATAGTTGAGGAAACTGAGGCTAAGAGAAAGGAAACGACCTGGATTTGTGGCAGAATTGGGCCTTAGAACCTGGTTATCCTGACAACCAATCCTTTATCTTGTAGCTTAAGAATGTTTTTAGTGCTCATCTTTTAGCATGCTTGGTGTTGGGGAGCTGTCAGAAGCCCTGAACTTAAAGAGTTCACAGGTCATTTGGGGACACAAGATGATTCTGCATAAAACAGTAAATAATGATGGGGAAACAGTATGGGGGAGTTCCAAGGCAAGTGATACAGACAGAAGAAGGGGAGTTTACCATGGGCTCATTGTAGTGGAAGATTTCAGTGAAGAGATGGGATGAACCAGATATTAAAGAATGAGGAGTGTCAGTTAATTATACTCTTAGGAGAGGTTTTAGGTAGAGCCCGATGTTCTGTATGGGAACTAGCTGGTGGCTCAATGGTCCTGGAATCAGGAAGATCTGAATTCAAATTCAGTCTCAGATACTTCGTATCTGTGTGACCATGGACAAGTCAGTTAACAGTTTGCCTCAGTTTCCTCGTCTGTAAAATGAGCTAGAGAAGAAAATGGAAAACCATTCCTGTGTCTTTGCCAAGAAAACCCCAAATGGGGTCACACAAAAAGTTGGACGCTACTGAAATGACTTGAACAACCACAATATTCTCTATGTCCCGCTAAATATGTTTGTTCTCTGTCCACTTTAATAGCAGCAACATAACATAAAATACTTTGAGATATTCAAATTGTTTCAAGTAAATCATCTTACTGGAGTTTCACAACATCCCTGTGAGGTGTAGGTATTATTTTCCCAATTTTATAGATGAGGAAACAGTTAAGTGACTTAACCATGGTCCCATGGCTAGTGAATGTTGAAAACAACATTGAATTCAGGACTTGTTGATGCTATACCCTTTCTCCCATACAGACCAGTCGGTGGGGCTCGAGGGTCTGGTGATCAAGTATACACTGCCATGTCTGAACTCGACTACTGACTACTACTGCCATTCTTGCTGTTGCTACTATTGCTACTACATCAAAACTTGAACTCTCAAATCAGCCTGATAACCCAAGATGTATTGGACCCAATTACAAAATAGTGTACTGTACTCCTCCCCAAGGAGGTAGTGTGGAAAGTACAATGGAAAGAATGCTAGATTTGTATTAAATTGCACTCAAATTTTAGCTCTGTTATTCTGGGTAAATTAATTAACCACTTCAAACTTTGGGCAACTCCTTTGTAAAGTAAGGGGTTAAATTAGTACCTCTAAGGTCTTTGCCTGCTCTAAATCCTGTTATTCTGTGAATTCTTGCATCTTTTCCAGCTCTGAACAATGCTTGAACTTAGTGGGGCCTGCTGAACAGAAGGAATTGGCATAAGTATTGGGAAGCAATTTCTTAACTCATGCCTCTTCATCCAAACACCAGACAGTCCCCTCATCATGAGCTGGTCTTGGCCCCAGTTCAGTGGGGTCTCTTCCCCTCTCTGAACTACTCACTTTCCCCTAGTTGTCTCCCATGGTTATGTTCCATTACTAGAGGGAGCATCTTGATCTCTTGTAGATGTCTCACTTGGAAAGCCAGTTGATAAACCAATCTACCCCCACTTCTTCAGGGCTGAGGTGTTAATGTCTGATAATGGCTTAAGATGTTCTTGGGAGTATCTGTTTTCTAACTGGGAAACCCCAAAGCCTTTAAGATAGAATGGTATGGATCTCTAATAGTGGGATTTCAGATCCTGCCAGTACAGGCTGTTGAGACACAGAGATCTGGAGGTGTCTTGAGCTATAGGGGCCTTCCTGTGCTTCTTAAGTTCTCCTCCTTAAACGACTGTTTTCCCCCTACACATAAGGTTGACTTTTCTAATGGAGTTGAAATCCAGCCCCACCCAGGGAATGGAAAGGGTGTGAATGAGCTTGGCAGGTGTGTGTATATGTACGTGTGTGCATGCGCACGGTGTGTATCACACTGAGGCAGCCTCAGGCACAGAAACTTTTCTTTTCAATGAAATTTTTTCTTTTAAATGAAGATTTCACTTGGACCTCAGATCTGCACAGATGTCCTAGTTGCAACAGCTCCTGAGACATGTCAAATACCCAGTAGATTACAGCCGATGTGTTATGTGGGGCAAGCCCGCCTGGTATCTGTGTATGTCATGGTTTAGTTACTTCCTAGACTAGAAGTTGGGTATCTACCCAGTCCCTGCTTTAGTTCCCATCCCCATTCCAGCAGTGGGGGACTTGGAGATATTACCTATGATCCCAGATCAGCTATATCCTTTTTCTTCCAGCCAGCAATGCAGTTCTTTCAAATATGACTCCAGATTCTTGGGTTATCAGGGAATTTCAGGGCACTTATGTTTCTTGATTGGGCTAATTTTCCCATGAGATGAGTTGGAATGCACTGAGAATAAGTATAGGTCCTTGACTCTTATGCACTACAACCTTTCTCTTTTTCCCCCACTTATAATGGGCACTGATACTCGTTACTTGGCCTTAGGGACAAAGGGTGGTTGGCACATGATTGGAATGAGGATTTGGGTCCAAAGCCTCTAAAATGAGAAAGGGCCTTAGAGATGGTATCTTCTAACTACCTTATTTTACAGAAAACTGAGGCTCAGAGAGAAATGATTTACACAAGAACTGAGTCAGAAAATCTCAAATTGGAAAGATAACAGATTAGTTTGGTTTTTTCCCCTTTCAGTTATTCTTTATGTAATCAATCAGCAAAGCATTTATTTTGTACTTTATATAGGTCAGTCACTGTGCTAGTGTTGGGAATACAACAAAAGATGGAAATGAAATTGCCCCTACCCTCAAGGAGCTTATTCTGTCTATTCATCCATTGTTTGTGTATGTGTATACTTTATAGATTTTCTTTGGCAAATTTATAAAATCTCAGACCCAGCTTCCCTTTACCACCTGACTCACTACTGAACTCTCCCAGAAATTAAAAAAAAAAAGTTACAAAATTTTGAGTTAGAGGCAATGTTAGTCCAAAAGCCATATCTTTCAGACAATAATATCAAGGACTAGAAAGAAGTGATTTGTCCAGTATCGTATTGGTAAGTAAATAGCAGATCTAGACTTATAAACTGTGTCTTCTGACGCCAAATGCAGTGTTCTCTTGTTTTATATTAACTTCAACTGCAGTGGAACAGTGGACAAAGTTAACAGGCCTGGAGTCCTGAAGCCCTGAGTTCACATCTGGCTTCAGACAATTCCTTAGCTGGGTGACCCTGGGACAATCACTTAACTCTGTTAGCCTCCGTTTTCTCCTCTGTAAAATGAGCTGGAGAAGGAAATGTCGAACCACTCCTGCCAGAGTGCTTTCTCTGCCAAGGAAACCTCAAGTGGGGTCACAAAGAGTCAGACACAACTGGACAACAAAAACCACCTGTACTCACATAGGTCAATTCTGTCAATCACAAAATGCATTTCAGAGCCAAGTAAATAACTCTTGACTGTCTGTGGTTTGGAAAGATCTTCACCGTGGGTCTTCCTCCTTTAGTGCATATAATTAAGAGGCAGTGTATTCAGGTCATAAGATGGTGACTTCAGCTACATTCCCACAGTCATGCATGTAGCACCTCAGGACTGGAGGGGTCCTCAGGTGTCTAGTGTAATCCTCATGGAGTCAGAAATCCACTCTACTGGTATCCCTGCAACCTAGTCAAGTTTTCACCCCTCCAGTCCATCCACAAACAGCTTATTTTACTTCTAGGCTGCTCTAATTGCCAGGAAGATTTTCTTTGTATTGAGATGAAACCGGCCTCTCTCCAGCGCTAGGGATCCTATTTGCCTTTTCACTTTCACCCCCCTGCCTGTCCCATGTCCAATCCATTGCCAAGTCTTGTTGATTCCACCTCCCTTCTCACATCCGTAGACTCCTACGTGCTCACACCACAGCCACATTCATTCAGTCCCTGAGTCGGCTCTCATAGGTCTTGAAGCAGCCTTCAAATGGGTCTCCCTGCATTCAGTCAACTTTTATACAGCTGCCAGATTTGGGTATTCCAAAATCGCAAGTCTGATCATGTCACTCTTCAGACACCTCAGAAGATGATAGTGGAAATAATACTTAAAGAAGGAACATCATCACCTGTGTTGCCACCACACCCTGAAATCACGGGACCTTTCCCTCTTATTTGGGCTAAAACCTTCCAGACGTGTTGTCTGTCTCATTAGAACATGAGCTCCTGGAGAGCAGGGACTGTCTGACTTTTCTGTTTTATTGCCGGCAGTAGGACAGTGCTTTGTGTATGAAATTCTCCTTCCTTCCTTCCCTCCCTCCCTCCCTCCCTCCTTCCTTCCTTCCCTCCTTTCTTCCTTTTTTCTCTCTTTCATTTCTTCTTTCTTTTTTCCTTTGTTCCTTTCCTCCCTCCTTCCTCTTCTTTTCCTTCCATCCTTCTGTCCTTCCTCTTTCCTTCATTTCTTCTTTCATCCTTCCTTCATTCTTCTCTCTTTAATTTCTTCTGTCTTTCATTTTTTATTTCGTCCTCTTTATTTCTTCTTTCATTCATTTTTTATTCCTTCTTTCCTCCTTCTTCCCTTCCTCCCTTCCTCCCTCCTTTCCTTCCTCTGTGTGCCATCCAAATTGGCCTAGGGACTCCTCTCTGTACAAAGTATTCCATCTCTCAGTGCCCATACCCTTGCCCACACTTTCCATATTGCCTGGAATGTTCTCCCTCTTCTCTATCTTGGAACCTCTGTCTTCCTTCAGGATTCATCTTAGTTATCACCTCTTTCAGGAGATTTTTCCTGATTGCTCCATTTGTTTGGTAGTGTCCCATTTTTTAAAGTATTTGTATCTTGTATTTACTTAACTAACTATCTTTCTCCCCCAAGTAGAATGTAAGTTTCTTAAGGTCAGGGACTACTTCACTTTGCTTCTCTATCCCCAGTACCTGACATAGTACCACATTGTAGGCACATAACAGATTTTTGCTGATTGATTGATTTTTGCCTGTCGGCCCTAGTTTTCTCTCATTTCCCTTAATCCCTCTGACAGCCTTTCATCTATTTGAAAACAAAGATCATGCCCCTGCTCTGCCTGATACCCTACAGCCCTCCCTGGAAAAGTGTCCTTCTAGGCTAACTGTCCTGGGATGTTTAATGGAACCTCCTGTTATGGGGTTTTTGCACACACGCGTGCACACACACACGCACACACACACACCTTTTTTTTAGGAAGGCCCCAGGTTATCTGTGTTCTTCCTAAAATGCAGTGCTGAGTACTAGGCACACTACACTAAGAACAATTGCCCTAGCCCCCAATGGTTCCCAGGCCCACACCCAGTGTTTTGTGCAAGCCGTATGTGATGCTGGGGTGCACAGGAGGGCTGGGGTGGGGCAAGGGCAGGAGGGAGGAGGGAGAGAGAGCTGTTGCCTAGGTGGATTCTAGGGGAAGCCGTGGCTCACAGCCTCCTGCCTTTCAGACGCTAATCTGCTGTGTCACTAACAAGTTGTATCATTTGAACCTTGCAGAGGAAGGCATCAATCACGAATGCAAGCTGTGTAACCAGATGTTTGACTCTCCGGCCAAGCTTCTTTGTCACCTGATCGAGCACAGCTTCGAGGGAATGGGAGGCACGTTCAAATGCCCTGTTTGCTTTACAGGTAAGGCCTCCCTGATGAACTGGAAAGAGGGGAGTGATTAAAACCCTGTACCTGTCTGGGGAGGAATTAAGAGGGAGGTAGAGACTCACCATGGACCATCTCCTCCCTGAATTATCTGAATGCTTTTTAACAACTCTGGGGATCTCTGATCAAAGTTCATCCTGGAAAAAGCAGGATGGTATGGAGAAAAGAACACTGGTCATACAGTTGAGAGATCTTGGACCTTCTTTCACCAACTGGCCAGATAATTTTGGGCCAACTTCATAGCCTCTCTGGACCTCAGTTTTTTCATCCGTGGTATGGGAATAACAGTGCTGCTCCCTATTTCACAGTGTGGTGAAACTGCCTGGTAAACCTTAAAGGGCTTTAGAAATGTGCGTAGGCAGTAAATTAACATCATCACCGTCATCACCATCATCTGTACACCAGAAAGTCTTTAGCACTCCTGCAGTGATGACTCATGGGTATTTTGGGGAAGAAGTAAAGTTATAAACTGGGAAGTAGGAAGGCCTCTAACACTGATTAAGACTGCGTTGAGCAAATGGGCCTGACCTTTGCCCCCAGACACTTCATGACCCTCAGACTTAGATACATAGGATAGTACTTTTTATTATTTTTCAAAGCACTTATGCATCTACTCCATTTCAGTTCCAGCCTAGTCACATAGCATGTATGTCTGCTTTGGATGGACATTATTTTCAAGAAATTTTCAGGCCTTGGCACTGTTCTCCCTTCCCTCTTTGGTTTTTCATTCTTTTACACAATGATTTTACTGTGCTAGAAAGTTTTTATCCAAATCCTTCTTGTCATTGAGCTTTCTTACCATGTGTATGTGGCTCCCATTTTTTCCTTGAAGCCTGTATACCCTGGTTCATCCTCCTCACCACCCAGAGTTGGCTCAGTTCCCTCCCCTACACTGTCCCAGGCTGTCTTTTTAAGCTCCTCTTGGCCCATAGGTTGGGCCACCTGTGCCCACTGATACTGGTGGGGATAATCTCCCCTGGGAGTTGCCCCTCCCTAGCCCCCTGCCTTGGCTGATGGACTGTCTTCACTATTCTCCCGGCAATTTGGCTGGAAAGGAGCAAGGGCAGCCTCTCCTGAAAAGCCCCCAATCCACTTGCTCTGGTCAGATATGCATCCCAGGCCTGGACAGCTGCCCAGGCTATAGAGGCCAAAGTGTGCCCCTACCTCCCCTCTGTGATCTGACAGCCTTCCAGGCTGGAGGGGGGGGGGTAGGGGAGAGTGAGTCTCAAGGGCCTTGCCCTGTCTCTCTCTCCCTGTGCCGCCCAGATGGCAACCGGTGTGGGGGGGGAGGGGGTGGTTCTCCCTGCTTCCCCCGACATCTGCCGTCTGTCACTGTGGGAAGCCCCACCCCAGGGAGAGCCTGGCCTAGCAAGGAGGTGGGGATTGCAAAGGAGAGGGGGGGATAGACTATGGATCTTTCTGTTCCCAGAGACACAGCTGCTTCAGGGGCTCCTCCTTCCTACCCTTCAGGGCCCAGCCAGGCTTGTATCCTCCCCATGGTTGGGCTCCCTGACACTGGGAAATCCAGAATATCATAGGAGGGCATTGGTAGAAGGAGCTTTACCTTGACAAAGGCCCTCTCTTCACCCCTGAGAAGGATTGAGTCTCTACTGAAGCTAGACTGGGGCCATTGTCCCCCTTCTCACTTTGGGGAGCCTGCTCCAGGTTCTTCGTAGGCACAAGAGGTAAGTGATGGAGGAGCCCCAATGACAGTGGGGAGTTTTATTCATTCATGCCAAGCGGAGATACTGAAGCTGAGCTAAGTCTCTGCACCTTTTTCCTCCCTTGGCTCACCCTATTCCTTTTGTTTCCCTTCATTTAATCCTTCGGCCTCTAGCTCGCTGGCTTCCTTTCCCCATAAACAATCTCACCTTCTTCCTACACGTTGCCAGATGAGCCCTGTGAGGGCTCGCTGTAGCCTCTAAAGAAAGAACAGCTTTAAGTGACACGGAAAGTTGTGGCCACTGGTGTAAGGAGTACCAAGGGGAGTTGGGGGACCTGCTTCCAAAGCTCACATAAGCCACTGACTGGCTTCGTGACTTTGGGTCAATCATTTCCC
The DNA here is from genome assembly GCA_028658325.1 of Potorous gilbertii. Taxonomy (NCBI): domain Eukaryota; kingdom Metazoa; phylum Chordata; class Mammalia; order Diprotodontia; family Potoroidae; genus Potorous; species Potorous gilbertii. The sequence goes on from CM053769.1 coordinate 317,908,203, forward strand.
TCCCCTGGATCAGAGTTTCCTTTATGAAGTGATGGGATTGGACTAGACAGGCCCTCAACACCAACCTCCCCTCCAACTCTTAACTTACTCTGATTAGCAGTTAATGATAGCATCCTAAAATGGTAGATCAGGGCTGGACGGAGCCTCAGAGGTCAGCTCAGGTAATCAAGCATTAACACCTGGTGGATGTGGTGCTGGAGGCTGGATTCTGACTGTCACTGAATGTTAATAATAATCCCTGTGTGTTTGTAGAGTTACTTTATAGTTTACAAAACTCTTTCTCATATATTATCTTCTTTGGGCCTCAAAACCACCCTGGGTGGTGAGTCATTATCTTCCCCATTTTACAGATGAGAAAGTTGAGGCTGAGCAGAGAGTCACCAGCTCAGTGACTTGTGCAAGGTCACATAAATAGGAATGGCAAGGCTAGCTCAGAGCCTGGGCTTGGACCCAGTATAAGTAAATAAATTTTCTGTCTGTGGACCCCAAATTACTATTTGGAACCACTCTAGGTGAATCCTGTGGATTTATTGATGGGTGTTTTGTCATCTGCTGGGCTTTGGAAAGCGAGATGTTGTAGCTGAATCCAACAGAATTGGGAGGTGGCCTGGTGGCTCCTCAGCCCTCTGACTGCCTTTGCTTTCTTTCTAGTTTTTGTACAGGCTAACAAGCTCCAACAACACATCTTTGCAGTGCATGGGCAGGAAGATAAGATCTACGACTGCTCGCAGTGTCCACAAAAGTTCTTCTTTCAGACAGAACTCCAGGTAGGCCCCTCTCACTTTTTTTTCCTATTGTCACACTCTCTCTCCTAGTTTTTAACTCCTTTCTTGTGGTCACCTTGGCAATCTTGGGTCTGGAGGAGATGGAGACTTCTATCCAGGTGAACAGAGCTGGAAGAAATCTTTAGGATGCATCTGTTTTAACCTATTCATTTTACAGATGGGGAAACTGAGGCTCAGAGAAAGGAAATGGCTTGCCTGAGATTCCACAGACATTTTATCTGTCAAAACTGGGATTGGAATTCAAGTTTCCTTCCTGTTCATGGTTCTTTCCTCACTCTCACGTTATCTCTGACCTAAGATGCAAGTGGGGAAGTAAGCACAATTTGGTTCTAAAGTGGTTGGAATTAATGGTCACCTTTCTTGGTCTGGTCATTGGCCTGCATAAAGGTAGACCAGTTGTTCTCTTCAGAACCCTTCTCACCCTGAGATTTGGTACTCTGTGTGGCCCCTCTTAGTATACTGCCACACACAAACACATGCATACCTTATAATGAGAAGCTCTGCCCACTACCAAAGTGTTATCTCAAAGTTGGGCTATTTCTGTAGCCTTTTTCAATAGGTCCTACATACCAGAATTGTTATACTGCCTTGAATTTATGTCATGTTCACCATCAAAAAATGATCCGATTGATCCATAAGATCCAGAGTTGTTCTTACCATCACTGGATTAGAAAATTGAAGCCCAGAGAGGGCATGTCCCTTGTCAAAATCATCGGACTAGTCAGTAGAAGAGGCCTGCCTAAAAGTGGGATCTCTTATCTCCTGGGTGGGGTCTCACCACCCTTACTCCTACGTTTGCGAGGAAGGAAGCCCTGGACCTGCAAGGTAAAGATTTCTGCTTCCTCATTCCTTAAACAATTTGAATGAGAGAGGCTGCCAAAGACCCTTTGAGTGGGCCCAGTGTTAGTATCCCAACAATCTTTCCAGCACGCTAAGTTTGGGTGGCAACATCCGGCCTTCCACTTGGCAAGTCTGACTTAGGAAACACTGGAGTGCCAATTCTGACACATTCTAAGGTACCTAGACCTTTACTGCCTGCTTCACTCAGCTACCAAACTACTCCTGGTGTCCCCTGACAAATGAAGGCTTTTTATAGAACCACACTGCATGCCTCATTTAAATCTATTAGCTTTTATAAACTACGATTTGCTTAAACTTTGGAGGGTTTCTGTTTGACTTGTTTAATTCCCAAGTTGATTCCTATCCTGTTGTACTGTCATGTCAAGGGAGGGATGTGGGTCTTTTTCTCTTTCTCAGGTTTTGTGTTTCTTCCCTTTCTTTTCCCCTCCTCCAGCCTCCCAAGGGGGGCTTCTGTCTGCCCTTGTTCTTTGAGCCTCATCTGCATAAGTGTGCCCGAGTTTTCACTACACCTTGTTAATGTGGCAGGTTCAGGGCAATGGGCAGATCTCTCAGTGTGGCAGACCATCCTTCCTCCCCCCTCGCAATCCCAACTCTAGCCTGGATCATCTGAGGTGGTGGTTTCCTGGGTTCCCACATTAACCTTTTAAATCAAATCCTGAAATGCTGAAAACCTTGCTAAATTATAGCCTTAACGAGCCACTATTTTCTGCAATTAATGATTTTAATTACAGAGCGTTTAAATGTGGAAGTGCTGTTGCATAGCCAAATCTATGCAAATAACGGCTTTCATTAAGTAACTTGAATTGTAATTTTCCAGCTTTGGAGAGGAGGATTTTGTAGGCATTTACGTTTTCATAGCCCTTATGCCGCTGATCGTTATACAAGGATTTTCTAACACAGTGAAAATCCAAGTGTGATATTTAACTGTGAAATGGTGTAGGGACTTGTAAACTGGGCTCTTAGACTAGTTAAATAGTTTGACCTTATCATGAGACCAAGCTTTTTTTCTCCATCGCATAACTTGAGGTCATGTTTAGCTGATACAGAAAAAGCCTGATAGGAGAAGGGGAAAAACCAAACAAGCAAAGAAACATCACACCTGGAGTCCGAAGATGCTCAGGTTCTACTGTGTTCTATCTCTTGTTTCCATGGGTATCACTTCTCTTTTGTGGACTCATTTTCTCCATCTGAAAAAAAAAATGGAATTGGGTCACACAGTCTCTAAAATGCCACCTAGTTCCAACATTCTAACATTGATTAATAGGGAGGTTCATGAACATATGGAATCTTGAAAATCAGGAGAATTAGGGATTGCTGTTGCAATGAGACAAGAAGCTATTGGGAATGTGGGACCCTAGGGTTCCTTTGTGCAATGGTGTAAGTTTAATGGAGCTCCCAAACATCTACTTCTCCCAGCTGTCTTAGTTTTAAGGTAAGGATGTGGAAAAGAAGACAGAAGTGATGCAAACTAGTAGGGAGAGAGAGAGAGAGAGAGAGAAGGTTTTTAATGTCACCTAATCAGTGTCTGTTAAGGTGAATTAATGGGTGCATGCAACCAACCTTTGGAAACTTTTCCAGCTATAACTCTTGCACAGCAAGGGATTTAAATGGCGGGAATAGATATTTATGATGGAGCCCTCTTGTTATTTGTAGCTGGGGTCTGTGGATTGGACAGAGGGATACTTTAATCATTGGACTAGAGTTGCATGGTACCTTGGATTTGGACTTGGAAGGAAGACCTGGGTGTGAATCAGTTGTACTACTCAATAATTCCGTGGCCTTGGGTAGCTCCCTCTCTCCGATATCCCCACTGGGATTTTGTTTCCTCCTTTGCAAAGTAAACGATGTTGAATTGCATCATCACTTTGAAGTTCCTCCCAACTCTAAATCCAACAGTCTGGGAACATGGGCATCTTAGGCTCAGGGTGAGTCTGTTCCATGCTCCCTGATCTAGACTGTACCCCCCTCTTCCGCAGGATGGGCCCAGTGTAAGCTGCAGCCCCTGAGACCTTTGGGGAGGGGGAAACTGAGAGCATGGTTTCCATGTGTGTGTATATGTGCGTACATCTCTCAACAACTTGTGTTCAAAGGAACCAGCACTGCACCGGCAGAGCATTTGTATTTAAAGGATTAATTCATGCTGTTTGCTTGTGTGCGGTTAATCATACTGTTTCCTGCTAAATGATTACAATTGATTAAAAGCAAAGCTAGGGATCTAACAAGCAACCCGTGAACTGTTCAGATGGGGAGAGAGCAGGGTACCTGCCAGGTCCTTGCAAGCACAGGTGTTCCAAGGGCCGCCATGGAGAGAAAGGATTTCTCCTCTTGCAGGCACAGTGTCAAGTCGCATCAGTCAGTTACAGGCATTGGGCTGCACTGCTTGTCTGGTTTCTCCAAGAGAAGAAGTAGGTGACGGGCCAGAGAAATGAAGGCTTGAGGGCCATCTCTGTTCAGAACATGCTTTGCAGACCACTTGGACCATATACTTTTGGCGCTTTGTTATGCTTAGTCTAGCCCTTTCTAGCATGCTATTTGGGATTGTTTCATAATTGTGCCATTTGTATACAGCTTGACTCCACAACTGTGAATTCCTTTAGAGGCAGAAATCTTAGCTTGGACTCAGTAGTGCCTTTAGAACCAGAGACATTCTTAGCTGGGTGACCTTGGGTAAATCATAGTACTTTATGAACTTCATTTTCCTCATCAATAAAATGGAAAAGATCATACTTTTAGCACCTGCTTTGGACCATTGTTGTGATGAAAGGACTGTGCAGTTGTGAGTTGTTACTTTGACCCATGATGCCTTATACAGGACCAGATAGCAGCATTTGATAAGGACAAGTGCTTGTGGAATTGAACTGAATTATATTCCAAGAACGTGGCCTTAATTGGAAAGATTCCAAAAGAGAAACAGTCAAAATAACTACAGGGATGGAAAAAAAAATCTATTTGTAAGGGTAAACACTCATGTGGGAAAGAAGATCAGATCATTCATTCTCAGTCCAAAATGGCCGATTTCAACCCCTGATTGCTTCCTGTTTTCTGATGGTGAGTATTTTTCACTTTTTGGAAAACCAAACAACCTAGCAGATTTTTTTCACAGAATTCTTATGGTAGTATGAAAACTTTATACTTTGGAGTGAGACAGCTAGGTTTGGAATGAAAGGATCTGGGTTCTAACCCTGAGTGTACTATATCCATGTGATCTTAGACAAGTCTCTTCATAGCACTTGGAGCCTCAGTTTCCTCATTTATAAAATGAGCAGATTGGACCAGACAGTCTCTAAGCCAGAGGTGGGGAACCTGCGTTCTCAAGGTCACTTGTGGCACTGTGGGTCCTCAAGTGTGGCCTTTTGACTGAGCCCAAACTAGAAGTTTAAGGAAAGTAGAAACTTGACAGCCTAGAAGAGCTCATATGGCCTTGAGGCTGCAGGTTCCCCACCTCAGCTGTAAGCTCTTTTCAATTCCTCTGGGAGGTGAGAGACATGCCTACTCTGCTGCTTTTCTTTCTCTGTGTCTTCTCCCAAACTGGCCCAGTTGTGAGGTTGAAGATCCCTGAGTACAGACAGAAGGACAGTCTGCCCTTTGCTCCATTCCCTCTATGAAGATGCTGTTCCAAATTGGCCTCTTCCTCACCTGGAGGCTCAGTGCGGTGGCAGAAACACTTCCCTAACTCGCGTTGTTTCTTCTATGAGCTTGGTGTAGAACCTACTCCTCGGGGGGACTATTAGACTCTGGAAGTGTCCCATAGGTCCTGCCCTTCCTCGTTCCCCTACCTCTTCCCTCAGCCTGAATTTACACACAAGACGTAATTTAGGGGGATCTTTCTGTTGCCTGCGCCAATGGAGTGTTTCTCTCCAACGAGACTTCTCTTTGTGTCTCAGCCATTAGCTGGATTTCCTGGCATGAGGCTCCAATCTCACCCAGCAGCTGTCCCGTCCCTGAAGGAGAGCCTTGAAGCAGCTGGGGAATCAGAAAGATGGGGCCCCTCTGGAAAGGAAAGGAGAGAGCAAGTAAAGGCTTGGAAGAGAGGGTGGGAGAGGCTGGAAGAAGGAGAGAAAGACAGAGAAGAAGGAATCTGGAAGGACACTGAACCCATTTGTAAAAAATCCGTTGGTCCCCTCATAAAACTAATAAATTCAGAGGAAAATATCATTGTCTCCCACTGCATTGCCGGGCTTCAGTCAAACACAGTCAGATAATTATAACTAATAATAATTAAAAATTAAAAGTGCTCTAGGCACATACTTAGCATTTTACTCTTTGGCTGAGCATTCTGTAAGTATCAGGTTTCTTTCCCTCCTTCACGGTTTCTTTTAAAGAAAGTTCTGTTCATGAGGTTCCTCCCAGACCAGAAGGCAGCTTCTTTTTGGTGAAAGACGGAGAGCAGGCCATGGCCCAGTGGTATGCATTGAGGAGAGGGCTTGGTTTCTTAATGAGAGTTTGGCTAAGCTTCCTGCTTGTCATTTGGGACCAACATTGGGAGAAACCATGGTCATGAGACCAGGAACCTGTAATTGGTGTGAAGCTGGAGTATACAAGAGGGTATTGTAGCATCTAGAACGCTCCTCCTTCAGTTTCTGCTAGTGTTTACGCTGGAGTCTGACTTGGAGCCTTAGGTACCCCCTGTGGCTCTAGGTTACAGTGATGTTCCTGCTGCTGGTCTTTGATGAGAAAACTGCTTCTCAGAGGAGGTATGACCTGAGTTCTGGTCTCAAGCCCAGTGGGCTTTCCACTAGATCATATTATATACATGGGTATGTTGAGGAGCTGTTCTCTCCTTGAAAACTTTCAGATGAAACATTTTGCCTGGAATCATTGAGAACTATAGCATGGTCATGAAATCCTTGGAGTGAACAAAATAATCCCATTCCCAGAGTTTTAAAAATGTCACATCACCAACTTCTCTTGGTCTTGGAATCGGGAGAATTGGATTCTAGTCCTGGCTCAGATAGTAATTTGATTTATGATCTGAAGCAAATCTTTTCCTCTCTGAGACCCCCGTGGGACTCAGTTTCTCTACCTATAAGGAGAGGGACTTTGTTCAGATCCCTTCCAACTTTGCTGGTCTGTGATTCCTTGTTAAAAAGTGTTGGCATCTAGAGGCAGAGAGGTAGAAATGGTGTTCTCTTAAAGTCCCTTACAAGTTTGGAGTGGCTGTAATGTAACCCTGGGTGGTCAGGCAGGGCCTGATGAATGAGAGCTGCATCACCTTTGTTGCCTTTGCCCAAGGCAAAGATTTGGGAGGTGGTGGGAGTGGGGAGGGGGCTCTCATGCCTGGGTTGAATGCCACCCTTGGCAGCGAGCATGGAGGCAGGCAGCTTCTCTGCTGTAGTTGGCCATGGCTATAGTCACTACTGTTCCATGACTCACGCTGTCTCACAGTGTGTCATCGTAGCTTTACAGGAGCCTGAACAGCTCACTCACCTTCAAGATGGATAGAAGAGGAGAGCAGAAGGAAAAAAGGAAAAGAGAAGAGGAAAGTGGAGAGGGAATTCAGGTGAAACTCAGTAGCTGAATCATTAGTGTGCCCTGGGACATCAGTCAACATGATAAACTGAGAGGAGGCATACACGCAGTGCTGGGTGGAGGGACTTGATGCACCTGGAGGGCTCTGCTCAGGGCAGAGATGGCGCTTGGAACAGGGTCCTCAGGCTGCTTGTCTCTGCCCATTGTTGCCTGTCATTTATGCCCTGGGGCAAGGGTCCAACCAACTTTAGAGGCGGCACCATGCCATCCTGACAGATGGGCATGTGTGGAAGCAGCCAAGACCCAATGTCTGTGCAGCCATTGTGTTCACTGGAAGCTGCTTCTTGCCTGCAACATCCAAATGGTTACTGCTTGCCCCTGGGACCAAATGCCTTCAGTTTAGTGAGAAGGAAGGGGCAGAAGCAGGGGTCAGTCAGGAGGAAGGACTCAGTTCCAACTCAGGGCTGCTCAAGTAGAAAAGCGATTTGTGATGGCAGGCTGGGGAGCCATTGGAAAAGAAAGCAGCCCATTCAGGAAACACCCCTTCCCCCCTTTCCCTTCCCCCTCCAAAAAAGATAGAAGCATTTTTGTGATGTTTTTGGTGATGCCTCCTAGGGCCTGTATAAACCCTGCTTTATTCTGCCCCTGTTCTTGGCTATTTTTCTATCCCTAGAGATTACAGCTGGTCTCCATTTAAGGTTGCCCTGGATGGTTCTCCATTACTCGAGGTCTTGAATGGGAGAGATTCTCCATCATCAAAGTGGCAAATGCCTCCAGCACTCCTGCCCTTGAATACTCATAGCAACAGAATCCTTGCCAGGAAAATGCCGAGTTTGGACACAGAAACCAAATGCTTCCCAAGAAAGAGTCCCTCCCATTGGCCATGTAGATCATGTGGCAGGCTCACAACTGCCAGTCTGGGCCTCACCTTTGAAACCTCCCTGGTTTGGTGTCCTGAAGGATGCATTCACAGACGGCTCCTCTGGTGGAGGGATGACATGTTCATATCCATTAATGTTAAAAATGAGGCATGTTTTACCTCTGGATATAGTAATCCGTCTTTCTAACTGGTTGGAAATGGAGCCCCCCAGCCTCTGCCAGGATTTGGTGGCCCAGCCTGGCCAAGAGGTGCTAATACCCGAAAAGAAATGAGAGCTGGGTTTTCTTTATTAAGGCCCAGATTGCACTCTTTGGTCTGGCAATAACAATTACTAATGACATTTAGAAAGAAATTAATGATGAGAAATGCAAGTTGGCATTTCGAGAGTGCCAGTCAGTAACATTGCATCAGAGCTCATAGGAGAGGTGGCGGGGAAATGCCTCAGAGGGTGGAGCGGAAGAGAGATAGATGGAAAATTAATTTTGTTGTGTCAATAATTAACACAAACCCTCCCTTCCTTCTTTTGAAGTTTTTACAAAATCTAGACACGTGATTAGTGTGCTAGTGTTGGAGGGGGGGCCTCAGGGATTCGTGCAATAGCTCTGATACAGAGTGGCATCGTTCCCATCAGTCAACACCATCCACTGAGTACTCACTATATCAAGCGCAGTGTAAAGAGGGAGGGTGGAAACGAAAATAAGACACAGACCTTGTCATGAAGGAGCTCCTATTCTGTTGGGGAAAAGTAGCTCCCCAGCCTTGTGGTGGACCCCAAGCAAATGGAAGCAACGAGACACAGACAATCAGTCAGAAAGCACTCTTATGTGCTTGCTGTGTGTCTACTAAATAGTACCTGCTCTAAAGTACATTCTTTCCCTCTCTCATCTCCCTCTGTGTATATAGATAGATAGAGAGATAGATAGATAGAGATAGATATTATATCTATCCATACACATACAAGTATACATATATATGTATATTATTTATAAAAAACATACAAATAAATGGAAATGAATAACAAGGACCAGCTCAGGTTCCCTCCTCTCCTTTGTACCAGAAGAACTTTAGCTCTTTGGTATGAGGGACAACTTTGATTCTTTCTTCATAGCCCTAGTGTTTGGTAAAGTGCTTTGCATGTAGTTGGTGCTTAGCAAATACTTTTTGGATTATTAGATTGAATTGAATGAATTGTTACAAATCCAACATTAACAATTACCACAAAAAAAAATCTAAAAGTGATTTCTCTATCAAATTTCTTCTAGAACTTTCTTTAAATATTGCCTTCATACTTATTTTACATTCTTGCTTGAGTAGATATCTTTTCCCCATCAGATATTGAACTCTTGGAGAAGAGGGCTTGTGTTTTATCTAATTTAGTGAGCCCAGCACCCAACAATGGGATTTACTCACAGTAGCCACTTCAACTGCCTACCTATGGGCCAAGGATCTGTTGAGTAAGGGTATGCACAGATCAAGTTATGGGAAATGGGAAAGAGCTCTTGATAGAATCTGATTTGGAATTGGGAAAGAACCATCAGAGAGGTAGGAAGGAATAGTGTTCTTTTTTAAATTGTTCAGGTTTGGATGAGCATCATGGATTAGGGACAGTTGGAGGGACAGATCTTGCTTACATGGCAAGAAAACATATAATCAATCACTTATACCAATTTTCCCCCAGATGGAAATTAGACTTAGAGCCACATCACAGGCACATGCCTTCCTGGTAGGAGGCACCATGTTCCTGTAACTGCCAAGTCAATGATTTAAGGTTATCTGCCGTTTTGAATTCTCCCCACCACTGCCCTTCCACAGCAGACAGTGAAAACTTGCCTGTGTCCTCATTTTCCAGCTGTACACACAGGCCCTCCCCATCACTGACCAGCTCTCACTAGCTAGTCTCAGCTTGCTTCTCCACATTCCTACCTACGTGACCAGGTCTTCTTAGCCACTGGGTATCAGTATAATGCATAAGTTCTCCTTTAAGATGTTTAATGGCCCAGAGCCAGGCCTCTGAAGGGACAGAGATTCACTTAAGGCAGCCTGCAGCAAAGTCCTTCTCTCAGTGGGGCTAGGTTCCGGGACAGTGGTCAGCCGACTCCCTTCTTTCCTCCAATCTTTGGAGTCTCATTGAACGACTCTTCTTTGGCTTGCTCCCCCAAGTCTGGGCTCCCTGTCCAGAGTCATGATGGCACGTGTGCCTGAGTGTTTTCACAAGGAACGTCTTGATCATTAAATATAATAGGTCTCAGCTGCAGTTTTGGTCATTGGAGCATGCACACAATTCATCACAGCAAATTAGGTACGTCTTCTGTCTTCGGGACTTCTCTTCTCATAATTTGGGGGCACTTTGAAGGGATGGGGAACCCACACCATGTGGACTGTGGAAACCATTTTGGGGGGAAGTCATGCTATATTTGACTAAGGGGGAGCATGACCTGCTAGTAGTATGAGAGCCCAGACTTCCTTCTATGGAAGGATATTTTTGAAGTCAGAGTAAAGAAACATTCTTTCATTCTTTTTTTTTTCCTTAAAAAAATACCTTTTGGGGAAATGGAATTAAATGCATTTTGTTTTTAAAATCCATTTACAAATATCATCATTTGATCAGATATAGACTTAGAAATATATTGTGCTTTACCTATGATTCTTGTAAAACTAGCAAGTTTGATATATTTAAAGATGTGAAGACTTGGGAAGGAAGCAGAAAAAATTTTTTTAAGGTAAGGAATAAGATCCTTTCTCTGCTCCTAGTTTTGGAGAAAAGTCAAGAAAGTCTTTGGCAAAAGGTATACTTCTATTCCAGAGTTTCTTCATTCTTCTCTGAATTCCCCCCTCTACTTCCATCAGTTCTCCAGTTCTTTTCATTTTCTATCTTAGCAAACTCTTTGTGGGAAGCACAGATTTCTTGCTGTCCATCTCACCTAGCATCCTTGTCTTTGCCATGGCTGTATCCCATACCTAGAGAGTTCTGCCTCCTAGTTTCCACCATTTTAGACTCTCGTGTTCCCCTCAAAACTGTTGTCATGCATCTCCTTATGCATGAAGCCTTTCCTCTTCCCCCTAACCAGTTACTTGTACCCTTGCCAACAAAAATTTATCTTGTATTTGTTTATATTTCATACATCCTTGGCTTTCTAGCTGCATGAATGAAAGGCCTAGTTCTCGTTTGTCTTCCTGTCTTCATAGTACTTGGCATCTAGAAGGTGCATTTTTAAAAATGCTTGTAGATTAACTGATAAATGTTAGCATTTGTATCTCACCCATGATCTCTCTTAAGGAGTCAAATATGTCATCCCAGTTTCATGATGGGGATAGACTGGAGCTACATGTGACCTCAGAGAATCAAAGGATCAGAGCATGTTTGTTCATCTACTTCAATCTCCTCATTTTATAGATGGAGAAACTGAGGCTACCAAGGTCCTTATCAGTTTATTTATCTTGCATTCTTTTGTTTGTTGAAGGGAAACTGCCAAAAATTATTAAGTAGTCCCTTGACCATGGCCATGGCCAAATCCCCTCTTTCTTGAAAAGTATTTGAGAATGAGAGAGTAGTGAGGATGACAAATAATAGGAGTCTGAGCTAGGAGTGGGCAACTAATCAGCATATGTTTTGTGTGGGAGGGTAGGGGTAGGATAAACTTTGGTCAGGCACTAGGAAAAGAGGAAGTGTGTTATGTTAGATTACTGGATTTGGCATCACAGCAAACATTTCTGGGTTGATTTTTTCCCCCAATAAATATCCTTGTTATTTACCACCTATGTGACTTTAGCCAAGTCATTTCCCTTCCCTCAGCTTCAGTTTCCTCATTTTCAAATGAAGGGGTGGGGTACATACATTAAACCATTTTCAACATCCCTTCCAGCTCTGAATCCTCCAATCCTAGAACTTCCTCTTCTGAGACTTTCAGCTCTGAAAACCATCGTGTTTTAGTCAGGGCTTCTTTCTTGAAATAATGAAATAGTATATTCAGAATTCCTTCCAACTTTAAGGCTATACTGTGTGAGTCTAGGATCCTCCTGCTGTGTATTAGTAAAGGACACTTCAGGGATGGACGCCTAGGTGTATGATTGTTTGAGCTTCCATGGGCTTTGGCTTGCTGAAGTTTGATTTATCTTGTGATGCTTAGGACGGGTCTGCTACACGTTTTGGAGGAGTGAATTGCCTCTTGTGGGCCACATTGTGAGGACCTTCTCCAAAAGACATAGGGCATTGTTTTGGATAACTCCATACTTTGCACTATCCTTTGCACATAGTAGGAACTTGGTAAGTGCTTTTCATATTGAGTAGAAAGCAGGCAGTCCATGCCAGGATTCTCTAGTCAAAGGCTAAAAAAGGGTCTGGAAGCAATTTCAAAAATCGGAATGAAATCTCAGATACCCTGGGGAGTACCTCAGTGGATCAGGGCAGGGGGGGAAAAGAAAACAACAACCCAGCCACTTCTATATTTGAATGTTTGAGGCCCAGGCTTCGTGTCTGAGCATGGCCTACTATAGTATATGCACAGGTCTGTGTGGGTAGGATTCATACAAAAAGGTGATATCTTTGGCGGATTCAGTGATAAAGGATCTTTTCTAGATAAGAGGTTGTTTTTAGCCCTTTGTCTTGCAGATGTGGAAAGAAAGAAAAGGATATGGAATGAGAATGAGAAGTCTATCTACACATTCAATTTTTAATAATCAAACATTTACATATTGCTTTAAAGGAAGTAGGTGCTGTAACTATTCTCATTTTACATACAAGTAAACTGAGGCAGAGAGAGATTATATGACTTGCCCAGGGTCACATAGCTAGTTTCCAGGCAGGATTCCAGTTCAGATCATCCTGACTTCAAGGTCAGCATTTTTCTCTCATCCCACTGAGCTGCCTCAAACCAGCCTACTAGCTTTTCACATTCTTATCCAGCTTTTGTGCCCTCACTAATTTGTGCAGGCTACTGCCACCCCCACCCCCTGCCAGGCATAGCAGGAACACAATCCCTCCTCCTGTCTCCTCATTTGAACTCTTCTTTTCCTTTTGTTGTCCTCCTACATGTTCCTGCCAGCTGAAGTATCCCTGCCTCAAATTGTCCTAGAGCTCTTTGTCCTTGTCACATGCTACTTTTTATGTTTCTTTTATTTTGTAGACATTTTGTTTACTCTTTATTAGACTGGATGGTCCTTGAGGGTAGGGACTGTGTTTTTTTCATTTTTACCTCTCTAACCCGTGGTCTAGTGCCGTACGTATAGTAATTATTAGATGTTTACTGAATTGAATTTTATTCACTAGTACAATTGGAAGCCTGCATATTTAAAAGGGGGTAATGAAGATCCTTAATTAAATACCCTTTTTACTCCATGACTTAGATTTCCTGAGTTTGTCAGATGCCTCCCTCCCTCTTTGGGGATCACAGTTTCTCCATTTATGATGTTGGAGGGCAGTGCTTTAATTTTCCTATGAATCATTTTTGGAGAATGGATTACAACGTCTCTGGGAAAAAGCCATTTATAAGGATGGTTGTTGGAGAGAGATAACATGGGAAAAAGAGTCTGTGGCCCATTTCACACATGGAAAAACAAAGACAAGAACTAGACCCTGGCATATTCATCTGTTTTTGGCTCAGGGAAGGTGCTAGCCCAGGCTTTCCATAATGGTGAAAGGAAGAGGTCAGTGGCCTGGTTTTTGTCTTAAAACCTGGCTTTGACATAACTAGTTTGGAGAACACATTAAGTATTGAGGGAAAGATGAGAAGGTGCTGGTCCCAGCATGCTCCTTGCTTTCCCTGACATCTGCTGAAAGCAGCCTTGCCTCAATAGCTGCCCTAAACAGTGGAGAAAGGTTGATGGGCAGAAATTCTTGCCAAGGGCAAAACCCTGCCCATTGTGGATCAACATCTAACCCCCAGCACAACTGGAAGTTGTTTTTTTCTCCTTTCACTGCCCTCCTACCTACCCATTCCCTCCACTCCATGTGCCCACTGCTATCTTTGAGGTTCCCCACTGAGGGTCCCACCTGGCTTGCCCCAGATAACCCTTTTTGTCTGATCTTACCTTTCCTTTCTCTTGCCAAGCTCTATTCTTGCTGTGTGACAATGGATGTTGAAGACCGAATCAGATAAACTAATACCAGCTCATGTGTTCCTCTTAGAATCTGATAGTGTTTTGTAAGTTATTAGTATTGTAAGGTGCCTGAAGAAGGGTCATCTAATTCAACTGCCTCTTTTTAACAGGTGGGGAAACTTATATGTAAAGACAGGAAAGCATAGTTAACCCTTCCAGATGACAACCTGCCCTAGTCCAATCAAAATGCATGTAATTCTCTTAAAACACTCTTAAGGAGTAACTTTGATAGTGGAAACCTAAATTAATGTGCCAGGCCAGTCGGGAGCAGTGTTTTTGGGTAGGGGAGACCTCCTTGTGCCATTCATCTTGGTCTGTCTACACATAAGGCATTCAGCCCTTAATGACAGAATTTCTGAGGTATAGCAGCCCAGGAAGCTCTCTGTAGATAAATAATCCCTTACATGGACACAATACTTTCCTTTTCAACTTGCTTTCACATCTATTATTCAGGTGATCCTCTCAGCAAGCCTGTTGTGAAGTCAACACACCATAATAGTGTACTGGCTAGAGTTCAGGACTTGGAATCTTGAAGACCTAGATTCAAGTCTTGCTTTGAACAATTACTAGCTGTGGGATCATCAGGCTACTCACACCCTCTCAGAGCCTCAGTTTCCTCATCTACAGAATGGGAATAACAATATCCACTTTAGAGTTTTGGGGATCTGTATATACAGCACTTTGCACACCTCTCCAAGTGCTGTATAGGTATTAGTTATTATTATGTAAGTTGGGGCCAGCATTGCAATGTCCATTTGACAATTCAGGAGACTGAGTTGGAGTGAATGTAAGTGATTTTAAAATGACAGACTCTCAGCTGCAGAGAATGCAAAGGTCATCTAATTCAAGCCATTAGGCATTTTCTGTTATGACCTCTCTGAGAAGTGGATGTGTGATCCACCTGGTTTCCTGCATTAATAGGTAACTTGTTACCTTCTGGCAGCCCATTCCATTACTTGCTCAGTCACTCAACTAGTTAGCAGTGGAGTCCGGTCTACAATTCTGATTAGGGCATGATAACTGGGACTTTATCCCAGAGTGCCAGCATCCCAGGGTGGAGCAGGGAAATAAACTTCCTTGCGAGGAAGTGGTGAAATTTTTCCCTGTCATGGTCCATCCGTAGACTGCCATGCCTAAAAACCATATGAAAGACAACAGGACCCTGTTCTCTTTTCTTTTGCTGTTCCTGTCTGGGGTTCATCTCTGTGGGGATCTGGATCCAACTCTCCAGGGGATGGGTCACCCTGATTTTAGATGCTTTTCCATGTGAGGTTAGGCTATCATTTGCCCCTGGCTGCCCTCTCATCCCTCAATCCAAAAGAAAAAACTAATAATAAAACACCCGAACCACCTCCTCACCCCCATCATCACACATACCCTCCACCATCAACAACAACACTGTTTTTGCCCTAGATTAAAGTGTTTAGGATTCTGGTCTAGGATAAGATCAGATATTCTCTCCATTTCTTTTCTGCTCTTTGGAGAAACAGTAGTAACATTCTCCCAGAATGCAGAGTATAGAAATGATGGTGGGTAGGAAGCAAGATGAGGTTCGAATCTTTGGTTGTCTGGTTCTAAAAATACTTCATTGTTGTATTTGACTGTGACAATAACAGTTCCATTCCCTGCCCTCTTTTTACGAGGCTGCTTTGGAACATAACATCTTTCCTTTATTTCCTCTGCTCCTTGGCATAGGCAAGGAAACATACTGATGTGGGGACATTTGCATGTTAGAGTAGAATTCCCCAGAGCCTGAGGTCCCCCAGGGCAGCTATTATTAGTTGCCTTGTTTTGTTGGGTGACTGTGTGAATCGGAGTGTGTTTACGGGGTAGGTTCTCTAATAGAAGACTTTGGTTCTCTCTTAATAATATATTCTCTGGTGGGTCTTATTTCCAAAGCATCACAGTAGGGAACCATGGCTCCCCTGGGCTTTGCTCCACTTTTTTTTCTTTCACAACAACATTTTATCTAGTGTTTTTATGAAGAGGATACTGACCAGCTGAATGAGATATTTCCCACTCGGTAGAGAAGCCAGCTATGGACCTTCTCTAGCTCAGACCTATATATTCTGCTCTTAGAAAAGGGAAAATGGGCTTCTGAGAGAGGGAATTCATGGACTATAAATAGCATCAGAGCTGGAAGGAACCTCAGACACCATATAGTTGAACCTTTTCCTTTTACAGATGTGGAAACTGAGGTTAAATAACTCACCCAAGGTCACACAGGTAGTATGGCAGAAGTGAGAATTGGACTCACGTTCTCTACTGTTACTCTTTTCATTGTACCATGCTGCCTTTCTTAAGCTTTGAGTGGGATACTCCCTCTGTCTAGCTTGAATGGGAGACTGATAAAAGTCTGCCATGCTGGCTCTGGCTCAGTAGATTCCAAGAAGTTTAAAAATTGTGTTCTTTCAAATGGAGGATGGGTCACTCTCACCCATTTTAGAGAAATGACCCCTGAATGGAACTGAGAAGAGGCAAGTCTTTGGAAGCAACTCAGAAAAGTCAACTGAATTGAATCATCAATCAGTCAATCAACAAACATTTTAAAAGCACCATACAAGCCTGGCACTATACTAGATGTGAGGCATTAAGGAGCTTATATTCCATTGTTTCTCAGTGTAACTGATGGATGGGTCCATGATCCTCCTGCTCTATCCTGACAAGTGATAGAGCATACCACCAAGGCTGGTATGCCCGCCACCATGTAAAGATCTCCAGTGAGAGAGAACTTACCTCCTCCCAGTACAGCTCATTGTGCTTCTGGGTCAAGATCATGCAGCTTAGTTGATAGTAGAACCAGAATTAGTTCTGGTCTGATGTCAGGCTTACTGATGGCCCTGTGGGGCAAGCGAGAGAATAGATAGCCAGAGCCCTTCCAGTGCACTGGATTCTCCACATTTGTTCCATTACATCACTTTTCCTGCTCTTTCCATGTGTCATTCCTCAAAATAGAGATTCCTAAAAGCTTGGGAATTCCGAATTTAATTGAGTCACTCACACAAGACAGATTCCCTGGCCAAGCATGGTGTGTGACACTCACTTCCTGCTGATCCAGAGTGGCAGACAGCAGCCTAGCTTGTTGTCTGGGAGGTGAAGGGGAAAACCTCATACAGGCTTTCTCCTTCATGTAAAGAAGATATTGCTTCCCGCCTGCCTGGACAGACCATTTTCAGGAATTCTTCCAAGGCAAATGGAGGCTGACCTTGATGTGGTTTTGATGGTTTCGTGATAACTCAATGGGCTGTTGTTTTGATTGGGGTGAGTGTGGGGAACAACCACCACCCCACAAACCAACTCTTCAGTGATATCACGGGTGAGATACTAGTGAAGCATGATAAATACAGATTGTGCTTCCTTTAGGGTGGGGAATGAAAGGTGGAGAGAAGAAAAGGAATTGGAACCCCAGATATGCCAGCTTAGCATTGCTGCCCCAGCAGGGAGGAGGGATGTCACCTGGCTTTTAGAGGGAGCCATGGATATCACTCTCAGTTTTAATGAAGTGTATTAACTAAATTGTGTTCTGAGTATTCATTCAGCCCTGTTTATAGCACGCTATCGAGTACGTTTACTGTTTGTCAGAAGTGCAAACTAGTGAACATATGAAGCTTTAAGACAGGCCATCTGTTCGTCTTAGACCCTTGGACGATTGTCAGACTGTTCTAAAAATAAGCCCACACAAATGACAAGGGGAGGGGGGACACAGGTGATTTTTTTTTCCTCAGAACCACATAGCAGAAAAGGGAGCAAAGCTGCCCATACTCCCAGCCCAAAAGAATGAGGAAGGAGAGGAATAAAGAGGGAAAGAAGGGAAGGAGTGAGAAAAGGAAAAGAAAGAAGGAAAGAGAATGGTTGTGGTATTCCACTTACATTCTTTTCATCTAGTTTTCTGTATTTTCTCTTACAGCACCTCCTCTGGTGATCATCCCTTACTGCAAGCTGAGGGCTAGCCTGGCAATTAGTGAAGCTTCATACTTCTCTCATCCCTACCCAGTCCCCAACAGGGAATACTTATCTCCCAGTGGTTGAGGTAGGGCCTGGCCCATGTACTTTGCCCAGAGTAATTTCTTTATTAAAGTTAAACTGGTTTAAAAGAAAAAGCTGATTTTTGTTGCTGGGTCAGAATTTTCAGACTCATGGAACTAGATGGCAATGCAGATAGAAACCTAGAAGGAGGGGCAGGGAGGGAGGAGTGCAAAGTGACAGTTTGCCTCTCTCTTGAAACAGGGCTTAGGACAGTGATAACACTTCTCATTTGTACCTAGGTTGCAGCTAGCAGAGTAGATTGAGTATTTGACTTGGAATTAGATCTTGTGTTAGACACTTAGCTCTGTGACCCTGGGCAAGTCACTTAAACTCTCTACCTCAGTTTCCTCTTATAGAATGAGAATAAGTGCAAGTTTGTTGTGAGGTTCAGATCAGATAATGTAAAAGATAGTAATTCCATATTTTCATATAGAGTTTCTAATATGTTTTCCTCACAAGTCTGTGAATTAGGTAATTCATATATTATCTCTATAGGTAAGAAAACGGGTGAAGTTCTAACACAGTGAAGAGTATTTTCTTTGTGGGGAACTTAGTTTTTGCTTCTTAAAATGAGAGGTTTAGACTAGGTGATCCTTAAGGTCACTTACAACTTTCTATCCTGTAATCCTGTGATTTGGCCACAGTTACAGATCTGGTAAGTGTTTCAGTCAAGATCTGAATCAGTCTTCTGACTTCACTTCTGTCTGTCTGTGCTCATCCTTCTTTTCGAAGAAGACCATGACATCAGAGAAATGATGACATGACTTGCATTTGACTTTGTTGTGAGTGACAGAGGGCTGTGCAAGGTCACCAGCCTCACTTTCTCCTCCTGAGCAGTCTAAATCCAGTGACCAGATATTCATCAGGATGACTGGAGATGGCCTAGGATGCAGTGGGAGACTTTGGCCTATTCAGGTAATGTCTATTCAGTGAATAGGCCTCTTTAAGAAATAATCAGGGAATGGCCCCTTTAATGGCAAAAGAAGAAGACAAATCAATTTGGGAAGGAAAGAGCCACATATTGATAATCACTCTGAAGCCAGGAGGGCCCCCAAAAGAGCCATTACATAGAGTTCGGGCGGAGACCTGTCTAAGCAAGGAAGAAGGCATGTTTTTTAAGTCATCAAAATAACACGTATTTAGCTCCTACTGTGTTTAGCTCTTACTCCTACACCATGCTAAGTGCTAGATATTCAAGGCGGATTCAGAGAAAATAAAAGAAAGTTTTCCTACCTACAAGGAGTGTATGATCTAGCTGGAGGAAAAGGTGCTACCTTGGGAGGGCAAGCTTGGTGGTTCAGTATTATTGGGTATGATGTCATCTTAGTCATGTATATTAGCAATCATGCAACATGAATTGATAGGCTGAGCGCCCTAGCACTTTGTTCTGGTGACAGTTCAGTTCTCCTTCCATCTTTAAGCCCAAAAGAATCTTGAAAGTCTTTGAAGGTTGAGCCAAGGTGGTCCAGTAGAAAGAACACTGAATTTGGAGTGAGAGAACTTGGTTTCAAATCCTTGATTCACTATATACTACTTGTTTGCCCTTGGACAAGTTATTTACTCTGGGCATTACTTTCCTCATCAGTAAAATGAGATGTTAGGTTTAGATCACTTATAAGTTCCATTCTGGGGCATCTAGGTGGCACAGTGGGTACCAAGCACTAGGTCTGGAGTCAGGAAGACCTGAGTTCAAATTTGACCTCAGACATGTATTAGCTGTGTGGCCTTGGGCAAGTCACTAAACCCTGTTTGCCTCAGCTTCCTCATCTGTAAAATGAGCTGGAGAAGAAAATGGCAAACCACTCCAGTTCTTTGCCAAGAAAACCCCAAGTGGGGTCAGGAAGAATCACAACTCAAACAACTGAACAATAAGACATTCCATTCCAGCTCTAAATTTATGATCTCATAATCCTTCCCCACTCCCTTCCCCATAGGGCTACTTTGAGACTATCCATTTTGAAGTGTCCCTCCTTAATATTATCCTGGGAAAAAGGAAACAGTGAGTGTGCTTAGAACACAGGTTGGATGTAAGAACAACAAAGATGGAAAATAACATCAGGAGATTTTAGAGAAGAAGCCAAAATACAAGGGGGGCAATTCCCAAGCCTGCTTGACAAGGTGGTGTAGTCTCTGAAGAGAAAAAGCATCTAGAGTGATTAACGGATCACCATCATCATCATGTCAGCTCATCACAAAGGAATATTTTAGCAGCTCTCCTCTCACACCTTCCAAGCATTTTCAGCCTTTATCACTGCTTGTATGATTCTTGGGAGGAGAACCTTGTCTTCTCTGCTCTGAGATGGCTAGAAGAATGTCAAGTCCTATAGAACAAGCTTCCATCCTCTTCTACTTGCCTAACCCTGGGCTAAGCATTGTGGAGTTGACTAGAGTAGTGGAATACCTAGCCTTGGCCTCAGGGCACTTTCATTGTAACTGGAAAGAGGAAAAAGGCTAATAAGCTAAGAAACAATGAGAGAACTATGTGAACCAGAGCTCAATAATTTAGGACTTAAAAAGGGGGCGGGATCATCTGTTTAGGGTTGGATGGAACTTCAGATACTGTCTAGTCCAGTCGCCTGATATTACAGATGAAGCAACTGAGTCCTACCCAAGTTAAATATCTTGCCTGAGGTCACATAGGCAGTAGAGTAGGAGTTCAAATAATTATCGATAAAGGAAATATTTTGTAGTCAGAAGATTATAATTCATGTTCATGCCCCAGTTCTCATTAGCTGTGTGACCTTGTACTGTTAATTTCAGTTTCCTCTTCTGTGAAATGGGGATAATATTTGCACTACCTACTTTCACAGTACTATTATGAAGAAGGTTCTTTGCAAACCTTAGAGGATTGTGAATTAGTATTAATATTTCACCAGTCTTCAACAATATATTCTTTAACTGAACTAGTATTTATTAAGCACCATGGGAGAGGGTCTCTGTTGTTTAGTCATTCAGTTGTGTCTGACTCTACATGACCCCACAAACTTTTGTTGATGGGGTTTTCTTGGCAAGCCTTTGCCATTTCCTTCTCCAGCGTGGCCCCCATTTTACAGATGAGGAACTGAGTCAAATAGGGTTTAAATGACTTGTCCAGGGCCACACAGCTAGTAAGTGTCGGAGGCCAGATTTGAATTCATGTCACCCTGATGCCAAGCTTGGTGTTCTATCCATTGCACTACCTAGCTTTAACTACAGGAATAAATCAGGCAAATGTGTTGAAACAAAGCAAAACAAAACCTCTTGAAGAATTTAAAAAATAGTAATATGCTACTGAATATATGTATGGAAATCATTTGAGTGGGTAGATTAAGTCAGAGGGAACTTCCTGTAAGAAATGACCTCTGAATTGGGCCAATCCATCCTTCCACCCCTCTGATTGTAGGAGAAAAGACTCCAGCTAGTAGCCTGTGAGTCCTTCCAGGTAGGAACCATCCTGTATTTATCTTTGTATCCCCCACAGTGCTCAGCACAGAGTAGAGGCTGAGAAAGTATTTTGAACGAATACACGACAAAGAGAACGGCTCCTCTTGCCTTGGCTTCAGAGGGGGAAAAAAGAGCAATTTCTTTGACTCTTCTCTCAATCCCAGATGGGGTCTTGCCTCCCTAGGATGCTCGTGGCTTCTGTTGGCATCCAGAGTGGTCTGCCAGCCTCCCCATGCCGCCCCTTCACCCATCTCTAACATATGGTCCTGGGGTGCATGAGCATGGCTTTTC
The DNA here is from genome assembly GCA_028658325.1 of Potorous gilbertii. NCBI lineage: Eukaryota > Metazoa > Chordata > Mammalia > Diprotodontia > Potoroidae > Potorous > Potorous gilbertii. Next base: position 317,930,034 of record CM053769.1, read on the forward strand.
TAGGCATTCTGTCTCCAGAACAGGCTTGTACCAAATACCTCGATCCATAGCAGATGCACAATTACACTACAGAGCGGATGGATTATGGCCTCAAACCATCATCTCCCCCGCTCCCCTCCCCACCTTTGCTGTTTTATTTTATTCACCTGCTCCTCTGTCGTACACCTGTGACTTGCTGGCAGGCAGGGAGAGCCCTAGTGTGAATGCCAGCCTCAGAGTGGGCCTCCCTCCACCACCACCACCCCCTTCCCCCTCCGGGGCCTTTATGCGGCCAGGAAGTGTTCGCTTTTGGTGTCGGTAGCATCTTTAAAAACCGATTTTCCTCCTTCTCTGAAAGGGCTAAATATAGTACAGGCGTAAACAGAGAAATAGACATTAAGCCAAAATACCCATGTGAGAATCATGCCGGGTGGAAGGAGCCCTTTAAGAAGGCTTGATTAAGTTCCCCTCTATCCCTCATACTGCCGCCCACAGCCATGAGGGGAAGGAGCTGCAGCTTCTTTTAGGGTTATTGAACTGTGTGAATTTTCAGCCGATCATCGTGGTTACTTAGCACAGGTGTTTGGGTAATTGGGAGGCCCCGACGACAAGGGGCACTTTTGATACCTCCATCCCCCACCCCTGCCCTTGGTAGGAGCCAATGCCAGTTCTGAGCCTGCCTGACAGGTCTTTTCTTGCTATGTTAAATTTTAGCAGAGATGGTTCTGCACTTATTTAGGGGCACACAGGTTCTACCCCACTAATTTTGACATGAAAGCACACAGTGCTTCATTGTTTTTTTAAAATACTCCTTCTGTGGGTTGTTCCTCGAACTAGTCTGGAACACCACAAAGGCAAAGACTATGTCTTCTCCTCTTTGTTTCTTACTGGTACCTTTGGCTTGACTTAGGAGCTCAGCAAGGAGAGAGGTAAATAGAGCTGGGGGCTCCCATCTGCTCTTTACCTGTCTCCCTGACCTCTGGGAACAGGTTTCAGTTCTTGAGATGCCTCCATCTACCTTTGGTCCTTTCTCCCGGTGTTTAGTATAAGGTGCTCATCCCCAGGTCATGGCACGAGGGAAGACAACATTCATAGGATTGTAGATATAGAACTAGGAGGGACTTCTGACTTTGTCCAGTCCCATCTCCTTCATTAAAAGGAATTGACATCCAGATTGGTTAAGGGACTTGTCCAAGGTCATCATGTATGTCGTAAGTATCAGATGCAGGATTTGGAACCAGGGCCCCTTAATGCAGCTATTGTTGTTTCCAGGCCAGTGAATTTATAGGAAAATAACCAAGCACCAGATTCCAGTCTACCCACCTTCTCTGCTCAGGGACTCAGTTTCTCCACCTGTAAAGTGAGGGAGTCCCAGAGGCCATCCATCTGTTGACCAGTGTCATGCAGGTAGTATGGTGTGGGCTGCTCTAACATCGTCAATCTCTGTCCCATCCACTCCCTCTCCTACCTGTCTTTGTCTCTTTGTCTCTCTCTGTCTCTCTTTATGCCTGAGAAGAGTCAGGAAGGTTTAGGTTCAGTCCTGATAATCTTGGATATATGATCCCTGGGCAAGTCACTTAGCTAACTTCTCGGTGCCCCAAGCAGTAAATTATAAAATACATCAGGGTCTGCATTGGTAGAGGAAATTTCCACATTGGAAGTTCTCTCTAATTGGTGAAACCAAAGCTGCTTTTTTTTTAAATATAAAGGGAAATTTGTCATTTCCTTTCTAGTAATTTTGTGAGATTGTGGTAATAAAGAAGACTTAAAAAATGCCCCTCTTTCCTTAATACTATCTTTCTGTGAAATACTAATTATTAAGAAAATACAAACCATGTCTGTTTGTAGTGGGAAAGTAATTAATTGCCTGATGGAATCTGTTAGCTATCTTTGGATTCAGAGGACTAGAGTTTAAATCTTAGCTTTCTCAGTTACTTATTCCCTAGGTTAGGTCATCCTGGGCAAGTCATGCCCTGCTCCCCACCTTGTTTGGACCTCATCTTTCTCTTCTGTAAAATTCCAGTAAAACTCAGTAACTTTTACTCTCCATAGGAGTTCCAAATCTCTTGAGTGTATATGGATATACATGTACATACGTGTATAGACACACAATGTACACATGTGTATATGCCTATATGTATGTGTATAATACATATATACATACATACACACAGATAAATAGATGGATAGATAGATAGATTGATAGATAGCCCACCCTTCCTTCACTCATTCTCTCCTCCACTGCCTCCCTGTGGAATGGAGATGATACAGGATTTGCAAAGACCAGACCAGTGTGGCCTACTCTCTGGCACCTCTTAAGAAACTGGAAAGCATCCATTCCACTGCAGGCGTGGTGACAGACTCTCTATCTGTTGTCTGAGGACCGGTCTTTCAAAGTGTGAAAAGGCTCACAATGACAAGGCTGGCTACAGTGTGGGGAATTGTTTCGACCACAGTATTTCTCAAAGACTATCCTCTAAGTCATCAAGACCCTCTGCTAAGCACCTCTGAAATCATGGGTCCCTGGAAGTCCTGAAGCAGAAACACCTGTGCTTTCAGGAAACGACTAGCTCCTATGGGATGGGTTGTGAGGGAAGATGAGTCTTCTGAGTTCTTCTGAGCTCACTGCTGGCAAGGCAAGAGACAAAGCATTTATTGAGTATCTACTGTGTGCTCAACCCTTTATTAGGTTCCTTAGGGATACAAGAGAAGACAAAAGCATGGTCCATACTCTTGGTTTAATTGGGAAAGTGATACATGGACGCAAATGAGGCAATCTGAAGGAACATTAAAAAACTGGCATGTAAACATGCAGTGCCACAGGAAGAAAGCAAATGTTTCTGACTCTGGACTGTGGTGGTGAATAAAGACTTTCTAGAGCCTTGAACTAGGCCTTGAAGAATGGGCAGGGTTCAGATAGACCAAGAGGGAGAGAATTCCAAGCAGAGGGAAAAGCACGAGCAAAGGTATGGAGGCAGGATTGGGTTGACCATGTATGTGTTGGTGGAGGGGGGGATGGTGAGGTCACCCAGAATGGCACCAGCGCATTCTGCTGTCTCTGTCCGCTGTGGGCCGGACCCAGTGTGCTCATGGGAGGGGGAAGCTTCACTCAGAGAGCTTCATTATGAGATTTAGAGCCACATACCATTCCTTTATTGACCTGCCTCTTGCAATCAATGGTAGAGACACACAGGTTTGAAATCATGTTCCCTGACAGTGGAGTGTGCACCCTGTTTTCAGTGCTGATGGTGTGTTATCTCCTAACTGACACCACCTAAAAGAGGGTGGGTCCGGGTCCCTTCTGGCATGGAGAGACCAGCCTTCAATCCCACTGTGGTGGACTGGTGGCTCCTTTGCCTTGAATATTATCAGTGGTATTCAGTGCAACCTAAAAATAGAATCCTAACGAAGTGAGATTGGAGTAGTCATTATCACACTGAGCCTGAAGCAGGCTGGAGAGAGAGGACCAAGAGTAGATTGCAGTTGTTTCATCTTTCTTTCCCCACTGACCCCCCCCCCCCCAACACAGACACACACACACACACCTACACCTGCACCAAACAAAACAACCTACCCTCAATTCCTTTCCCATCTTGGGAGGTCAAACATTTTAATAATATTGGAGCAGTTTATCATTGTGACCAATAATCTATTTACCAATAATAATTCTGTTTGGTGACTTTACTCCCCTTTTCACCCTTTCCCTCCCCTCCTCCCATACCTTTTGTATGGAAATGATGGCCACAGATTCCTAGCTAACCGATCAGTTACAGTCTTCTTCAAAACAAGAAATTGGAGTTTTTTCCATTGTGAAAAAGGAAATTAAATTTCCAGATCCTCCTATAATCTTCTGGTTCATACGCAAGATGAGTTTAGGTTCTAAATTGAAAAGGCATGTGTATATCTTCCCTCTAAATAATTATCTAATTTAGCCCATCAAGCATGTGCCATTATTATTTTGCCTCTTTGCCTTATGAGGACTGGAAGTTGCATATGGCAAGGGAAGACTGTATGATTTAGAGCTGAGATACTGAAGATCACCCAGTCCAGCCTCTGTAGTTTTGAGATGGAGAAATTCAGATCTAGAGAATAGAAATGAATTTCTTAGTTAGAGTTGGAGCTGGGATTCAGAACTTCAATTGTAATAATTCCTAGATCTCTGACCTGCTCATTAGGAGCCTTCGCTTTGCTGCCAGTCCGCCAACAGTGTCTTCCTCTCTCTGGCCCTTCATGTTCAGCTCTCTAAATGGGCCATTAGACTATTAAGTCCTTAAACTCTTGTCCAGCTCACGCATTTTAAACTTCCGCTGTGGGTGATCAGATTTTTAGAAAGACAAATGGATACAAGACAAAAAGTTCCAATGAGTGTTTTCCAGATAAAGCACGTTCCTCTTGGTGTAACCTTGGTAGTTGGTTGAAAGGGGCAGGTGCTAGTACCACTCCAGCTTGGTGAAGTCCCTTATTTTCCCCAGGCCTTAGTTTCCTCACTTGTAAAACAAGGGGTTTGTGGGTTTGGCCTCAGATTTCTCTTCCTGCTCTAGATAGAGGATCCCATGTTCCTGTGATCAGACTGTCTTCAGAGTTTCTCCTGTACCAGAGAACTTGGAGCAGGATGTAGGAAGTCAACACCACTTCTGACACCTGGTGGGCAGTTGGTGCTGCTGCATGATCTGGAAACTACCCGGGCTTTAAATGGGGTCAGGGCTACCTGGAGCGTCCTAGAACAGGGATGGAGATTCATGCGTTAACTATTTTCACAAGACAGTTATCGTTAGATAGATGCCATTATGGTGGCCCAGCTAAGTCCTCTGGAACTGAGTGGGTTTTGCTTCTTTCTCCTTTCCTGTGAGATTTGTAACATTTACCTGGACTTTTTATAAGGAATATGATGTGAATTAATGGAAAGTGAACTAGACTTGTAGCCAGAAGGCCTGAGTTTGAATCCTGAACCCACCACTTACCAGCTATGGGATCTTAGGGAAGTCAGCTGTCCTTCTCCAGGCCCCAGTGTTCCCATCCCAAATGAAAGGGGTTGGACCAGATGACAGCTAAGGTTCTTTATAGCAAGGATAGTTCAGTGATTCAAAGGGGCAATTTGTGAAAGGTTGCAGGTTATATTCAGAACAAGGGAGTAGATGAAACCGACTTCCCTTTCATTTTGTGGATTATTTGAGCCTAGCATTCTCTGAGACCAGTAGGGCCAGTTTAGGCCACTAATCTCTGGGTTTTGACCATATCAGTCAAAGCAGGACCCGGTTGCAATCTATGAGAGGGTGTGCTTCTGCCCCTGATGGAGTGCCCTCCCTCTGAGTGCTAGGTGAAGAAGTAACATTCTCCCAGGAAGTAGAAACTGTTTGGTTAGAGGCTCCAAGACCCGGCTCCTAAATTACATCATGATTTATTTCTCTCTGGCACAAAGCAACATGATCGGATTGTAATGCTTCCTTCCTTGACTCAAAGCAGTTCTGGAGTGGCAGGTGCTGGTTACAGCCCTGCTGGAATGGGGACAGCAATGGAGGAGAGCACCCAAGCACAGGGGTTGTTTACCCCAACAGCCAAGGCTTCCCTTCCTTAAAAAAGTGCTTTTCCTTCAGGCTGACACATCAGTGGTTTCTGTGCTGTGGGTACAGCTCGGCTACAATTGCTGAAGTGTTTCTTGGATTGAGAAGTGCAGGGCGCAATCTGGTGCCTCTCCCTGCCAGCCCTCGGAGCCACTACCCGGAGAATAGAAAGAGGGAAATGTGGCGGGGAGGTCTCAAGGTGATAAGAGATTTATTTTCCTCTTAATTGTTACAGCAAAGATAATTCCCAAGGAGGAGAAGTGGGGGTGGGCTTTTAATGTTTCTTCCCTCCCCTGACATTGCCCCTTCTCCCAGAGTATTCATGTCCCAATGGGCGTACTTGACTGGTCTCAAAAAAGAGAAAGAGAAAGCGTGAGTGAGAGAGAAAGAGGGCGCGAGAAGGCGCCCAGGTCTGTGCCAGCATTAACAGACCTCCGAGTACAAAGCGAATGTGCCGGATTGGCAGCTGTTACTTACGAGTCCCTTTTCTTTATTACATTTTGTTTGGTAATAATTGAGAAGCTTTTATGCGGCGCTCCGCGTAAATGGCATTGAGTAGGAGGGTATGGACATGCTTTCTATTACTGTGCCCCTCATGCGTGTCTCCTTTTCTCGTGTTTCCAGAACCACACGTTGAGCCAGCACGCGCAGTAAGCTTCTGGCACTACAGGACTCCTCTCTGCAGAAGACTTGACGGAGACACAGTGGGGAGGGCCATTTGAGCATTACATCCAATCAAAGTGTCATTTGCAACCCAGATGTAAAACTCTAATGATTTGGCCATGAGGCGCTGCTATTATAAGCAGCTGGAAATGAATATTAATGGAAGAGATTAAAAGTATTCCATGCTCAGTATTTTTTATTGTCCCGCTTTAGCTAGTATACTTTGAGAGCTTCCGCGGCAGACTACGTTTCTAGCGTTAGAGAGTTCGCTTTTTGGTGCTGTTGTCCTTCGTTGCTTCCTGTATTATACTGATAGTTTACCCCCCTAAAAAAAAATGAAAAAAAGATTAGGTGTGATTTTTTTTCTGTTCTTTCTTTTCTTTCTTTCCTTTTTTTTTTTTTTTTTTGTTGCTTTGTTAAACTCCTTTTAAATTGCAATCCTAGGTAATTGTGCATTGTGATGTGATTGCTTGGCTATCGTCTGAATATTCCTTTTTAATTTTTTAATTAAAGACTAATGCTTTGATTGGATTTGCCAGTTCACCGGACAGTGATTAAAACAATGTAATGAATATAATCGGTTTCAGTGCAACTGGATGGTCTGCTTTTTAAATGTGACTTAATCTGATTGCAATAACTAGTACAGTTCAATAAAGGGAATACATGCAATTAGTGTCTGAGTGTTTGAATCCGGGTCTTGATCTGCGCATAATGTTTTCTGCACCTGTGTGTGTGAGTATTTATGTGAGTGAATGAGTGTGTGTGTGTGTGTGTGTGTGTGTGTGTGTGTGTGTGTATTTGGGGAGAAGAAAATGACAATCCTATTGGTTTCCCAAGGGGTAGGGCCAGGGATGGATGGGGTGGGTGGATGGGTGGAGAATGTTCATAGCCATAAAACCTGACTGAAAACTGAACAGGGCAACAAAACATACTTTTCCCTACCCTGTTAGCCAGCTCTCTGTCCCCCTGGTGGTGAATGACCATGTGTACCCTATTCAGGCCAAGCTCAGATGGTTGTCACAGGCTCCAGGCCAATACTTAAGCCCTGTTGCCAAGGAACAATCAATCAGTCCACAAGCATTTATTATTATAGGATTTACAGCTGAAAGGGATCTGAAGCCTCATCTAGGTAAGGTCAACTCCCTTATTTTATATGTGAGAAAACTGAGACCCAGAGAGAAGAAGGAACTTAACCGAGGTCACACAACTAGCAAGTGTCTAAACCCCAGCACATAGACCTTTTTCATTTCAAACTCAGCGCAGATGCGAAGGCACATGCTTATGAAGGTGTGGTCCTAAAAGAAGGTGACTGTCCATGGAGGACCTTTTGGGCCTGAGAGAATTACTGTGTCTCTAAAGCAGAAGCTCTTATTTTTACCTCTCGGTGGAAATGAAATTACTTAGCAGAATATAGACCCCTTCATAGAATTGGTTCTTTCACTATCTTTACTCTTGCTAATATTCCTGCTTTTAGGAAGCAGTGTGGCTTAGTGATAGAACTGCCTTCAAATCAGGGAGATTTGGGTCCCCATTCTGGCTGTGTGATCTGGGGCAAGTCTGAACTATTTGATGTTCCTAACAGTTCTCTAAGTTACAGAAATGAAGTGCACCAGCTTCGGCAGGGAACCTACAGGTTCCTTACGTGGTGAAATCCCAGGTCCGTCCTATGCTCCTGTGTCCTTCCCTGCCTCCCAGGATTTCATTGTTTTCCTGCATCCCAAACTGGAATATCAGAACTCCTCTTCCCCAAGAAATTTCACAGGAGGCAGGAAAATGCATTACAGAGCTCTGTAGCACCGGAATGAAAGAATTAGGCAGATTGGTCATAATTGTTATTTCTAATAAACATGATATTATATAACAATTTTTTTTTTTTTTACCATCTCTATACTTCCATTTTTTTTTTGTGCAGGGGGTAACATCTTAGCAACCCTTTTCACTGAAGGACTGAGTTAAATAATAGCCGTGCAAAGATATTTCAAGTATAACAATCATTCTTCTGGTTCCACTGTATATGTATTCAGTGATCGTTAACATTTTTTATAGCATATACATCTATGGTTCCAGTGACGCATGGATTGTTGTGGCTAGCTCTGACCCTGCCCCTCCCCTGCTCTTAGCTTCTTATTTCCTTCAGGGTAAAATGCAGATTCCTCAGCCTGGCAGAAAAGGCTTTCCACCTACCTCTCCACTCTTATTTTGAATGATTCCCTGTGACACATTTTATGTTCCAATCAAACTGGACTACCAGCTGTTCCCTGACTACATGTATTTGTGCAGGAAATCTCCCCCTTCCCTGTCCCCCCACGACCATGTAGCCTCATCTTCATTGGTTGCAGCCTTCTTTTTCATTCAATGCTTAGTCCAGATGAGAAGCACCTTCATGAAGTCCGTGCTGCTCTCTCCTTTATGTGTACTATCTCCACCTTAGGAGTTTGGGTTTTTGTTGCCCTCTTTCTCTCTAGCTTAGATCACATTTGCTTGTATGTTAATCAGAGCCTCTCTTCCTCCCCCTCCCCCTTAGACAATAAGCTCCTTAAGACCAAGGACAGAGGTTTTTTATTTTTTCTTTTCTTTTGTATTTTCCCTGGGTATCTAGCACAGCCCCTTCAAGTAGTAGGAACTTCAGGAACGTTCTTTAACTGAAGCAGATTATGACAGAATCCAATGTTTTCATCCTTTGGAGACCCAAAGAGAGTTTCATGGCTCATCAGACCTGAAATACTAAGTTTTTTTTTCCTAAGAAAAGGTGAGACCTATTGTGAGCATTTGGCTGTAGGTTTGTTTGGCTTTTGTTTCTGGACTTGGTTAAGTAACGATTTTTTCATCCCCATCTTTGGTTAGTAAGATCTACATTTTAGAGTTTAGATTTCAAGGTCTCAACCTTCTAGGCCACAAGGTTCACTTCAGTGACCATCTATAAATCTCACAAGTCACATGACCTCTTTAGACCTCAGTTTCCTCATCTGTAAAACAAAGAGATTGGCCTAGATGACCTGAAATTCCTTCCAGCCTAAAAAGAATGATCCTACCATTTGCAGACTTTTCTTGGGAAGTGCTTGATTATTGATGCAGATCCTGGAACATAGAATTCCAGAATGTAGATTTGTCGGAACCAGGAGGACCACAAAACAGAATGTCAAGGCTGGAAAAGATTTTAGAACAGAATATTTGAGCTGAAAGGGAACTTAGAGATTATTTGGTTCAGCCCTCAACCTTCCTTTACCAAAGAGGAAAGTGAGAACTAAGGAAGGAGGCCCATGGTGGTGACCAGGGCAAGTCCTTGTGGCTTAGGTAGCCTGAAACTTAGAATCCTTGTAATTCTGAAACTTCATGGGAACAAGGATACATCTGAGTATCATTCTCCGAGCAAGGGAAACGTGTGTGTGTGTGTGTGTGTGTGTGTGTGTGTGTGTGTGTGTGTGTGTGTGTGTGTGTGTGTAGGGGAGGAGAGGGGGTTGGGGAGAGATTACCAAGATGTGGGCAAGGCAGATGTTAAATCTCTGGTTCTTCCTGGTGTTCAGTGGGGGGAATCAGGAGACTCTCAGATCCTGGCTAGTTATTAAGGCATGGGATAATTTCACCCACTATCACTGGCTAGAGGTGCTAGCTCCTTTGGGAATCTGTGATACTCTAGGAGGAATTCCAGAAGCCTAAGGCATTATTATTCCAGTTTTGGGGTTTACAGACCATTGGTTGATCATGTCCTTGTCTGACAAGGTCAGGGTTTGGCTCGCAATGTGAGTGGAATCAGGACCTGATCAATGCAACCCATGTGCTGCATGGCCCTGTGACTCAGCATCCTCTTGGGGGGGCCGAAGGAAATCTGACTTCAGACAGGTAAGAGTTTTAAGCACAAAGAAAAATCTATAATAATGAAATCTTCCCAGACACCTCTGACCCTTAGGAGTCTCTTCTGCCTCTGAACTCGGACCATTTATTTCGGACCTGTACATCCACTGTAGGACTCAACCACATACTGCCTTGTGATAGCTCTTCTATGATTGTCTTGCATTATTGATATTTAACTTTTCCTGGGGGTTTGTTTGGCCTGCTCCCCTGCAGAGTAAGGGGACAACTCCTGGGGGGCTTGGAACCTCATCCACCCTGTCATCGTAGTCCCCCACCTCATACTGGGATTTGCACATAGTAGGTGATCAATAAAGATGTGTTGAGTAATTGATGATGATGATACAAAAGATTTAATAGTACAGCCTCTGTATAAATACATTTATTTATAAATATAATTTATAACTACAACTTCTTTTTACTTTGAAACAATTAGTGATTGTAGACATGTAGTTATCTCTTTTGCGGGGAGCCTCAGGGGTTCCTTCCATCTTTAGTGCCAGGGCTCAGCTCTTCTCCTCCCCTCACTCAGCCCAGGCAGATTTGGTTGTCCAGGCTCAGGGAGATAGAGGTGGGTTTGCAGAAGCAACAGGTTTGGAAGCCACGCATGTGCTTCTCTTTAGGCGACCTACCAGGCAGGGAGAGCTCTGTCCTCACTCAGTTCTACCAGCCACATGCTTTCCCAGCCCAGAGCAGACATACTGCAAGCCCTGACAGACTACAATAAATAATAATAGCTAACATTCATATAGCACTCACTATGTGTCAGCTACCCTCTAAAGTGCTTTACAATGATTGTCTCATTTGATCTGCACAACAACCCTGGGAGGAAGGTGTTGTTATCCCCATGTAACAGATGAAGAGACAGGTTAAGTGACTTAACCAAGGCCACACAGCTGGGAAGTGTCTGAGGCTGCATTTGAACTTAGGTTTCCTGATTCCAGGGCCTGCTAGCTGATCATAGAGTCCAACACTTTTCATTTTATGGAGGAGAAAAATAGATGCACAGGGAGAAGAAAGGATTCGCCCAAAATCTCATATTAAGTAGTAGAGACAGAATTTGAACTCAGGTCTTCTGACTACAACACAGTATTCTTTCCATGACATGACTTTCATGTCTTAATCATGACAACAATGTAGAGAACAGAATTTAGTATCAAAGTGACCTTGGTGAGTCACATTTCATATTCTCTCTACAGTAGCCAACAGATGTTCAAAGGTATTGAGGATATGAAATAATATTAATACTCTAATAAATAACTAAAAGTGGTAAAATAATACTCATACTCTCCCTAATTAATAAATCAGTGAAATAATATTAATACCCTCCCTAATAAATAACAGTGAATACTGTTATTCTCCCGTCCTTCATGTACCCATAGCTGCCCCTTTCTCTTCCCCCTGTTCTAGAATGTAGGGAACCTTTTAGCTAGTTAACATGATGGCCATTTGTAAATCATGCCCCCTGACTGTATCCTCATTTCCCTTCCACTGGAAACTTGGACTTTTTCCTTGGAACCCTGAGACAAAAAGGAATGAAATCTACCTCTCTCTGGCTCCCACTGAGGAGGGGAGCAGTGTGGTCCAGATCATTCCTAGAGAGAATCCCAGACTTCACAGGATCATACATAGAGAGCCAGAAATTTCCTTAGAGAAATTTATTTATTCCAAATCCCTCATTTTACAGATGAAGAAACTGAGGCCTGGAAAGGAAGAATGATTTGCTCAAAGCCATTCAGCTAGCAAGTAGCAAAGGTCCTCATTAGACCTCATTCTTCCTGCTTCTCTGTGCTATTTATTTGTATAAAATACAACACAGCTTCCCTGCACAATTACAATTTGCTCAGAATGAGGGTAAATATGAGTTTGCATTCCTCGAGTGCATAGGGAAGAAGGCTAGGGGAAAGACTATTCTGGAAATTGGGAATCTCAAGTAACATTTTTTTAAAAGAAGGGAATGAAGCACAGCGGATAATCTACATTGCAGATAACTGAGAGTTGACTGTAAATATTGATCCACATCAACATCTCTTTGGATTGTAAGGCCTTTGAGGGTAGGGGTGCCAGAGCACAGCCCAGCACTCTTTCCTGTACAAACAGAAAACTTGAGTTCCTAGAAGTTGCCTCTGCTAGCTTGGCCCACCAAGGCCTTTCTGTGGGCTTCTCTCCCCTGAGCCCCGATTGGTCTAATTTCAGGTGCTTGTAATTCATGCCGCAGGCTGCAGGCAGAATGTAGTTAGAGCTGTATTGCTGTTAACTTATTTGTGGAGTTATTAATTACTGAAAGGCGCAAACCGTGCTTCTTTGCATAAAAATATGTTTGAGCAGTTTCTACTTAAACTTTAAAGAGAACGTTAATCAATTTCATTTTAACAAAATGACCTTAAGCAGGGAAAAAATGATGTTATTTGCCCAAACAGGCAAATTAATTTCCCTCTCTTGAGAAATCTGGAAACTTTCCAGAAATAGCTATGTATAATTTACACCTGCCCTGGTCCTTCCTGAGTTCTGGGCCCAGCCTGACCCAACTTAAGACCGTAGCTGCCCATTAACCTAGACAGAATGAGACCATATAGTACCTTAAAGAAAGATCTGCCCTTTCCCTCTTCCTCCACACTCTCCCCCCACCTCCCTTGGTCATTATTCTCCTGTCTTGGCCTTTGACTGAGACCTGGAGAAGGCACAAGCGAAATGCAGGGGTGTTACAATCTCCAGGAGCTCCGTTCCTGTCAAGGTCATGAAGAAAAAGCCGCAAGGAAGGGCAAGGCCCTGCAAGGGACGGGGGCTTCTCAACATGAGGCATCTTGGGAATGGCAAAGATGGAGTCACACAGCAGGTAATTATCCTGCCAACCTCCAGGCTTTGTTCAGGAGGCACGTGACTGAGCCGATGAACGGTAGAGTGGTAAGTTTGCTTATCCTGTCTATTTCCATTCCCCTCTCCTGCCCCCCCAAGGAATTGCAATGACAGTGGTGTGTCCGAATGTTAAAATGTGGTATGTGGTGATTACATTCTAGGATGCCCTATTGCTTTAGATCACACTGGAATGAATGCACTGGTGTGACATCAACAAGCAGGTGCAGTTATTTCTGTACAGGACTGAGACTTTGGAACCCTGTCTAAGGATAGCACAGGAATGAGGACCTGCATTCAGTCCCTTCTCTGAAGCCCATGGTACCATAGGGGTGACCTGGGGCTCTCTGAGACCATGTCAGTACAATCTAAGTCCTATCAGCTTCTACCATTCTGGAAAGCCTTCCAATACGGGCTTGGCTGCATACTTTATGTCAGCCAAGGACCAGCCAAGCTAAGTTAGGAAAGTCTTGCCCCTCTGGGGGCTGCAAGTGATTACTGTTTTGGCAACAAGGATTCTTCCAAATCACAGAGAGTCTGGAAAGTCAAAGGTTCTGGAAGTATTGAAGTTGGGGTAGGGGGAAAAAGGGATGAAGTGCATGATGTGATGAGGGAGACAGACTGTCTTGGGATAGCTAGATGGTGTAATGGATAGAATATTGGACTTGGAGTCAGAAAGACCTGAGTTCAGATCTTGCTTCAGACCCTTAATGGCTATGGGAACATGGGCAAGTGCCTTAACTTCTCTCAGCCTCAATGTCCTCATCTGTAAAATGGGAATAACAACAGTGCTGACCTCGTAAGGTTATTATGAGGATCAAATGAGGCAATATATATATATATATAAAGCACTTTGTAAAACTTAAAGTCATCCATAAGTATTACTATTACTGCCACATTACGGAGGGTCCATGGTTTTCACCTTATGCTGACTGAATCCAAGAAAGGATGAAGTGCTTTATAAAAGAATTTTGCTCTATTAAGTTTTTCAGGCCTTAAATATTTTTTACTTTAGAAAGTATTTTCATATACATTGGGTTATTTATGTTCTGAATGAAGGGGTTGTATTTTATGGCCTCTAAGATTCCTTCAAGCTCTAAATCCATGATGTATCTGACAGACAAACTGACAAATCCATGATGCTACAAGTACAAAGAAATGCTGGACATCTGGAAAAGAGGAGATCATTTCATAACCCTAGGCCTCAGTCCTGGCTCCTACAGAGTGATAGCCCAATGAATTGGAGAGGATGGATATTATAACGGAGATCTTATAGACAGGATTCCTGATTTAGGTAGGGATTGGTTAGAAGGGATTCTCCAAATCTGAGCTCCTAGAAATCTGTGATGGTTTTCCCCCTCCTGGAAAAGCAATGTGTCATACATAGTGAATGGAAGGCTGATGCTGGGGTCAGCACCAACCAGCTTTGTGGCTGTGGGCAGATCACTGATTTCCCAGTGTTCTTGGAAGTTGTTTTTTAAAGACTCTAAATTATAGATGAAAGGTGCATTGGTGTCAGTGGGGGAAATCCTTCAATCCACCAAGAAAAAAAAAAAGATGGTCATCATTTCTCAGATAGGAAAACAGGTAAATTGATTTATGCAAGGTTACACAGATAGGAAACATCACAGGCAAGATTTGAACTCAAGTCCTCTAGATTTCGGAGCTAATGAATGCTCTTTCCACCATGCCATACTGTCTATTTTCCAAAGTCAGGCAACAAGATAGTTTCAGAGCTTGATTTCCAGCCCAAGACTTGTTCTGTCAACCACAAGTGACCTATGCCCTCAAAAGTTATATTTTGGATTTCAAAAGACATGCAAGTCCTCTGCCATGTTCTCTTCTCATAAGCAGAACTTGGGTCAGTTATAGCCTTTTTCAACTAAATTCCATCTCTCCTTTGTTCATGTACAACATGTAGGTGGAATTCCTCAAGAACTCTTCTATGTCAGTAGGCCAGAATACCATCCCCTGCAGTCATTCTCATGGATAGAACATTCCATCTGTGAAGAAAGGACACAGGTACACCATCTGCATATGGCATGATTTGGTTAATGGCCCAGTGAGGAATGTCCCAATAAAACTACATCGTCCAGAACATCAACTTCGTTATGATAACAATAGCTATCATTTAAATATTAAATATTATCATTAAAATAAACAACCCTATGAGGTAGATGCTCTTATGATCCACATTTTAGAGGTAAAGCTGAGGGAACTTAATTGAATCACCCAGGGTCTTAACAGCTACTAGAGCAGGATTTGAACTAAGGTCCTCCAGGTTCCAGGTCCTGTTCTCTATCTACTGTTCCACCTGATTTACCTTTAACCGACGTGTGACTGTGTGACTAGCAGCAAATCTTTTTGCTTCTCTGGGCCTCCGTTTCCTCCTCTGTAAAATGAGATTGTATTAGCTCTGACATTGTGTTTATATTTCTATGGTAAGTGCTATTTAAATGTTAGCTATTATTATTTAAAGGAGAGTAGAGGTAGTTTCCCAGAGTCTAGAGCTGGAGCACTCTAGGATTAGCGGCAGACTTTCAGCTGTATGGTCTTGCCCCATTATTCTGCAGAAGCTAAGGTTTTGGCCTAGAGCTGTGAAATGATTTCTCCTTCCCTAAGTGTTCAGAATTTTGCTCAGGTCTCTCCTTTGTACTTACAGGCTTATAGGATCATTGATTCAGAGCTGGAAGATACCTTAGAGACCATTAAATCCAACTCCTTTCTTTTAAAAGTGAGAAAAGTGAGGCCCATAAAGGTGAAGGGACATGCCTACAATCACACAACTGGTTAGTGTGTAAGCATTCTCATGCTAATATTTTCATTTACTTTGATCCCCCTTATATTATGCTTCCTCTTATAGAGCAGGGCCTGTGTCTTACATCTTGGTGAGTGGCCCAGTAAGGACTGTCCCTATAAAGTTAACACCTCCACAGATTGACTCAACGAATGTGTCTAGCCAATGGATCAAGAGCAGGGCCTTTCATATATAGGCTCTTTGTATTTTCTGGATTAATGGGGAATGACTGGACAAATTATTGTATATAATTGTGATGCAATATGTATGTATATTACATATAATATGTGATGGAATATGCTGAGCAGGATGCTCTCAGAAAAACTTGGGAAGAGTTACATGAACTGATGCAAAGTAGAGTGAACAGAACCACAAGAACATTATATATAGAAATAGCAATATTGTACAATGATCAACTGTGAATGACTCAGCTATTCTCAGCAATACAGTGATCCAAGACAATTCCTAAGGACTTATGATAAAAAATGCTATCTACCTCCAGAGAAAGAACTGAAGTCTGAATGCAGATAAAAGAATACTTTTTCTTTTTTTCTTGTTTTCTTTTTGTCTGTGTTTTCTTTCACAACCTTACTAACATGGAAATATGTTTTGCATGACTGTGCACATGTATAACCCATATCAAATTGCTTGCTTTCTCATGGCAGGGGGAGGGAAAAAAGGGAGGGAATTTGGAACTCCAAAATTAAAAACAAAACAAAGGTTAAAAATCATTTTTACATGTATTGGGGAAAATATTAAATTTTTAAAAACATTCACTGGATTGTTGATTGTATGAATAAAATAACAAACCTCTCTTTCTCCTTGGTCTTCTACCCTCCTTCCCGTCCCTATCCCCAAGCCTGATCTCATCTGAGTCTCCAAAGTTGGCTGGTGTACCCAAAAGGATGGATGTGGGAGCAGGGTCTTGTTGGACAGAAGATAGTTATGGGTTGCTTCATAGGGGCTTGAAAAACTTTTCAAGCTTTGCACTGGAATCTTAAGGGGACTTGTTAATATTTAGGGTGACAAAATGCTAGTTAGGGTCTCATGTGTTTCATGGTGTTGCTCTAAGTTCTAGCAATCTATCCTCTCTTAGTGATATCTGGACCTGGCATTGGTGCAAGCTAGATCAGAAGATGATTCCACTGAATCTAAGCTCCAATAGGTAGGGACCTGGGTTCTATTCCTGTAAGAAACCCTCAGAAAGGGTGTACATGAGATCATCCTTGGCATTTCCCATAGCTTCAAGCTCTTGCTGTGTGTAATATAACACAAAAATAAATATTTCCACACCCAGCCTAGAAGCACCTGTTATCCCTGTCATCCTGGCTGCTCCTGGAATGTTGTCAGTGCACCTCCAGAGGATCAGTCTGTATCCCAATATTTTTATTCAACTACAATAAAAAGCAATTATTTTATCCTCCTGTGTACCTAGAACACTGAATTTGAAAGAATAATAGCAGGATAGGGACTCAACCCAGCACAGTTTCCATGTAAGTTCCATCAAACAAGATAATACAATAATAATCCACACATGAATGAATAGCAGCAGGGGATGGCTTGTCCCCAACCATGGTCAGTCCAAACAGTGTGAAACTAAATGAGAAATAGGGCAACAGCAATAAGAATAGTCAACATAATCCTGTTGAATGTTGAACATAAAAAAAAAAAGCAAGATAGAGGCTTGTTCTTGGACCAGTTCTAGCTGAATCCCTTCAAATAAAAGATGAGAAAAATGACAACGATAGTAGCTGACATTCAACAGGCACTATGGCATAGAAATTGAGGGCTGGTCCAAAGAGTCAAGATAGCCTCTGACACTTATCACCTTCTCTCTCTTAATTATTTCCTATTTATCCTGTACATAGTTTGCTTTGCATGCATTTGTTTGCATTTTGCCTCCGCTCATTAGATTAAAAACTCCTTGAGACCAGGGACTGTCTTTTGCCTCTTTTTGTGTCTTCATTGATTAGCACTGGGCCTGGCACGTTGTAGGCTCTTAAGAAATGTTTATTGATTGGTATTGGCGGCATGCCTTTGGATGAGTCATTAAACCTTTCAGTATTCCAAATAATTCTCTAAGACTGCTGATCTTCATTGGAAGAGAAAATTTCCTTTTGGTATCTCCCTATACCAGCGAAGGGAAGGTAGGTAGCATAGTAGATAGGGTGCCAGGCCTGGAGTTAGGAAGATTCATCTTTCTGACTTTAAATATGGCCTGAGATACTTATTAGCTGTGTGACCTTGGGCAAGTCACTCACTCCTGTTTGCCTCAATTTTTTTTATGTGTAAAGTAAGCTGGAGAAGGAAATGGCAATCCACTCCAGTATCTTTGCCAAGAAAACCTTAAAGGGGGTCATGAAGAATCAGATATACTGAAAAATGACTCAACAACAACAAACCAATGAAATCATAAGTCCTGACCAAAAAACTCTATAATTTATAGAATAAGGTTTGCAAAGTGCTTGGAGAAATCCATACCTGATCACCCCAACTACACATATGTTTATCTTATTTGATCTTTACAACAATGAGGTGGGGGGGGAGCCATGATGGTGGAATAGAAGGACGGATCTGCTCTAGCTCTCCCCCTATAAACCATAAAATACCTGTAAAAAAATGACTCTCTACAAATTCTAGAGCAGCAGAAGCCACAAAACAACAGAGTGAAAGAGATTTCCAGCCCATGGCAGCCTGAAAGGCTGACAGGAAAGGTCTATTGGACCAATCTCGGAGCAGAGCCCAGCCCAGCCTTGGCCACATGGCACAGACAGGACTGGAGCAGGCTTTAGGGTGCAGAATCCCAGGTAGCAACAGCAATTCCCAGATTTCTCCACTCACGGATTCCAAAGACAGCTTCAAAGGTCAGTGAGAAAGCTCTTTCACCTGAATGAGAGGGGCATGCCATCTGGCCCCAGCCCTGGCCACTGTGGCAGCAGCATCTACTTTTGGAGCCCTTGGCTTCAACTCCCTGGGGGAATCGAGCAGCTGATTTGAGTCTCAGTCCTGAGTGGCAGTCCTGGGGTGAGGAGGAGCACTGGCACTGGTGTGGTAGAACTGGTGGTGGCTGTGGAGAGGGAATCCTACTCACAGATCCTGGGCAGAAAAGAGTTGTTGTGGTTGCTCACAGACCAGAGTGCAGGCCAGTAAACACTTCTCCTTTGATTGTGCCACCTTGGAGGAACTGAGAACTTAAAGGTCCCAAAAGTGTACCCTCCACTTGACAAAGGGCTCAAAAGTCAGGTAACTGGCTGGGAGAATGCCCAAAAATGGGGGAAAAAATAAGACTATAGAAGATTACTTTCTTGGTGAACAATTCTATAAGGTATATACCCTTAGATTCCCTATTTTACAGATGAGGAAATGGAGGCTCCAAGTGGTTAACCGATTTGCTCTGGGTCACACAACTAGAAAAGGTCAAAGGTGGATTTGTACCCAGGTCCTGGCTGGCTATCGCTATCACGTCCTGTCCCTTGGCACTTCAGACAGGAATTCATGTGGAGGCTCCTTTCAAATAGATACTCAAGGAAGGTGGCAGAAGTCAAGGGCCTTGAAGACAGCCCTTCCCAGGAGCTCTGGAGTCTGGAGCTTTATTGTGACACTGTGTACAGACAGAGCCAGCCTCCGGGAAGGATTTGAAAGAAAAAAAAAATAATCAAGAGCTCTGAGAGTAAGATCAAGATAAGATAATTACCACATCACCTACAGCCTTCTTAACAAAGTATGAATCTTCATTGCTCTATTAATGAACTGCAACTTAATCGCAAGAGAGCTTTGCAGAGGGCTGTCAGAAGGAATTTTTAAAAAAATCATTTTAGATCATGATGACGTTCATCCAATACTTAGATGGTTCTGTTTCCTTTGTGTGACTGATCTTTCCTCACCAGCTTGGTCATTACTGGCCACTTGGATTCAAATGAGTAAAGTGCTGGCAAACTTTAGAGTCCACTATAAATACTGTTATTATTATAGATTGTTGCCATTATTATTTCCCCATACAGATCTTCTGGCTCCAGACAGGCTGGCCTCCTTCCTCACTATACCTTGAACATATCTCAGTTTCTCTCACTCCCTAATATTTTCTACTAGTCCCCTTTGTTCTCGCCTCACACCTGAGAGGCAGAGGAAACCTACAGGTAGGTAGGGAAGAAGAAAAGAGGCTTCCTGAGCTTTGATTGAACTGTTTTAAGGGAGTGTCTGAGCGGAAATTGGAACAAGGATCTCTCCTAACCCCCAGGCCAGTCATTTCTCCACAACCTCAAGCTCTGGAATTACCTTACCTCCTCCTGTCCCACTCCTCTAGTGTATTTAAAATAAAAGATTTTGTTCTGGCCCCACCTTCTTAAGGAAACCTTCCTGAATCATGCCAGTCTACTCTTCTAATACATCCTCTCCCAGGCTGTGGCACTTGTCCTCATTCAGTTAGCACTTAATCTCACATTGTCCTTTGTAGCTAGTCTCCTCAGCACACGTGTGAGTCTTAGCTTCTCAGCTAAACTGTGAGGTTCCTGAGGACAGAGACATTCCTTCTATTTCTCTTAGAAAGTCAATCAGTTAATAAACATATATTAAACTAGGGCAGTGGATAGAACCTGGGACCTGGAGTCAGGAAGACCTGAGTTCAAATCTAGCCTCAGACACTTACTAGTTGTGTGACCCTGGGCAAGTCACAACCCTGTTTGCTTCAGTTTTTTCAACTGTAAAATGAGCTGCAGAAGGAAATGGCAAATCACTCCAGGGTCTTTGCCAAGAAAACCCCAAATGGGGTCTTGAAGAGTCAGATGCAACTGAAACGATTTAACAGCAACAAACTACTTTGTGTTTAATTTGTATTTATACTACTTTTATTTATTCAGCTTATATATGTCCCTATTGTTTCCTTGCAGGTAGGGATGGTTTCATGCATTCTATTTGGTATATAATCAGCATTTAATAAATACTTGATTGATCAAATGTCTTCGATGTGTCAGGCATCATATTAGGTGCTGGGGATACAAAGTAAAAAATTAAGTAACTGCTACTCTCCGGATGCTGCCATTCCATCAGCGTTTGGCCGGGATAAGGCCACTTTCTAGATTTAAACCTAAATCTAAGATTTTAACAATGACATCCTCACAGGACTGGGCGTAAGTTGGTGCTGGATCAAATACTTGTCAATTTTTTTCTTCATGAGTAGATTCAGGTGAAGAGAAAACAGTGGCCTTGATTGAGGCACAGTCAGGCCAGCACTGGCTAAGAGGTGTCATCTGAGTTAAGAAAAACTGGAATACTAGACCACACAAGCAGAAGGTTGGTTGTATTTCTGTCCACTGAACAACCTCTGTCTCCGAGGAAACTTTCTGACCAATGGTGCTGACCTACCTAGGTCATCCAGCGTATCAGGACTTTCCGTGTCTTGGTTCTGACTTGCTAAGCCCCTTTTCCGGCCCCCCTGGGCAGCCCTGTGTAAACCGGTCATTTCTTTTTTCCAGTGGGCTGTTTGTGGATCCTTCCATCAAAGAGCCCCAGGTGGACCATTGAGCCCTGACTGGCAAGAGAACCTTCTCCTGATATGGAAGATGAGCAAGGACCCAACAAGAGAGCCTTCACTTTGGGAAAGGGAAGGAGAGAGATTCTGAGAAAGAGACTCAGGATTCAGAGGAGGGGGAGATCCCCAAAGGATATGTGGGGTGGTAGGCTGGCTGGAAAGGACTGGGTGCCCTGCATGCGTGCGCGCGCACGCGCACACACACACACATACACACACACACACACACACACACACACACACACACACACATCCCACAGCATATGGAATAATGCTGCCTTCCCCCACAGTTTCCAGGAGGCTCAGCAGGGGGTGAGAGTTCCACATCTGACTTTCCTTGTGTTCGTTAGACTCTTGGTGTAATTAAATGTTACATTGAATAATCCAGCCTGCACAGGGCGGTGTTCCTCCTCTAAGCTCTGGAGATGCTTGGGAAAGGTTTGGGGAGCTCAGCTGTGGACTGATTGCCCCACAATGATGCCTCACTTCTGCCTCTGTCCCACACCCCACTTTGGAACTACCACTGGTGTCATCTCCATCCCAGGATCAGCCCTCCTTGTGGGGGAGGTGCCCCAATAGCAGTGGGCTCCAAGGGAGAAAAGGCTCAGTTTGAGATGTCCTCTGTTATACCCTAAAAAACCCACCAAAGCACAAATGGAGAGATTATTGGGGGGACAGGAGGAGAATTGCAAGGGCAGGTCCCATCTTACCCTACCCCATATGACTTTGGACCAGGCCCTTAACCCCTTTGGCCTCAGTTTCCTTTCCTTATCTGTAAAACAAGGAAGCTAAACTAGATGGTATGTTAGGGCCCTTCACAGCTTTACATCTATGATCCTGTGTCCCATGTTCCTTTGCAATCTCCCTAGATCAATCCTGGGCCAACCCTTGGATTCTGTTCTGAGGCACAGAGCAGAGAGTCTTGACACCCTCCTTCTTCACCTGATTGGGAATCTTGGCTGCTCAGCTTTTAGATCAGAGTAATTTAGAGTGGGAAGGATCCTTACAAGTCATATATTCAGATGAGGAAACTGAGGCTCAGGGAAATGAAACGGCTTCCCTAAAGTCACAAAATGTATTACCAGAGACAATGTTCACATCCAGGACCTTTATTGCTTGATTTCATCATACTCTCCTTTACACTGCTGCCCTTGTATCCCTTAAGTACATTAAATATGGCAGCCGGTGATGGGGATTGGATGGCAGACTGGAGACATGCCCAAAACCCACCAAGGTAATTCTGGATCTAGAAGTGACCTCACATTTTCAGATGAAAATACTAACCCTCAGGGAAGTGAAATGATTTGCCCAAGGTCACTTGGCAGAGTCTGGATGGGCCTAATCATTGGAATTCTCTCCTTAAGAATGTGTCTTTGTCTTGTGGGGGCAGGTGATATTTGTGTGTGTGTGTGTGTGTGTGTGTGTGTGTGTGTGTGTGTGTATTTTACAGAGTTATTAAGTGTCAGAGGCAGGATTCAATGCCACGTCTTCTAATTCCAAAGGCAATGTGCATTCCATAGCACTAGGCTGCCTCTCCGGTCCACAAAACAGAATGAGGATCATTTTCTGCTTCCCTCCAATTTCATAGTCACTGTTTCTATGGTTGACGCATCTAAGGCTAGGATATGGAAATTGGAGAAATTGATTTGCTTAGCTCCCCAATTTTGAAAGCCACAGCCCTTCTATCAACCTGCATCTTCATTCACTCATCTCTTCCCTGCTTGCCTCTGAAAAGAGGAGCATTTTCACAGATAAGCCAAAAAGAGAGAGAGAGAGAGAGAGAGAGAGAGAGAGAGAGAGAGAGATTTCCATTGGGTTTTGTAATGCAGAAAATGAATATACAGTATTTGCAGCTGGTCTGCCTTCCTAATTATGTTGTCCTGAGGCTAATTTTGCAATGAGTTTGCATTCCCCGAGCAGACACCAGCTGGCCTGGGCCAGAAGTGGCCTGGGAGGTGACATAGGGAAGCCAGCCCGGGAATCAGAACCCCCTTGTTGACTTTGTTGCAGATAATCCCCAAAATGGCTAAGCCAGGGTCAGGTAAGGGGGCAGTGTGTTTTCATATGAAGAACGTGGGATTCAGAGTCTTAGGACTCAAGTATGGACTTCAGCTCTGCTGTTTGTTCCCTGTATCATCTTTGGCCAATCTTTTAACTTCTGTTGAGTACCTCAGTTTCCTCTGAGGAAAAAATGAGAGCAGATTCAGCAAAACTTATTAAGCACCTACTATGTGCAAGATACTGTGGCAGGTTCTAGGGCTATGAGGATGAAATTTTTATAGGCCCTTCTCCAGGAAGCTTATGGTTTATGGGGATGGGGGGGAGACCGAAAGTGAATGAGGCTTGCAGGGGTCACATATACAAGTTACTATGATACAAGAGAAAGTGAGAAAAGCATGTGGAGAATCTCCAGTAAAATGTTAAGAGAAATTTGAGAAAGAATCTCTTTGGGGAGACGATAAGAAGGAAGGGCCAGGAGGGTTGTGGGGTGGGTAAGGAAAGGTTTTATTAAGGGAGGACACGAGAGATTGAGATGCTATAGCCTAGAGATGGAGTATATTGCAAGGCATGGGGACCGGTGCAGTCAAAGGCACATAGATGGCTCACTGAGTAGCATAGTTCGACTGGAACATGGAATGATGATGGACAAGCTTCCGTTCAACTCAAAATCCTATAAAACTTACAAGAGTTAATTGTCTTTTCTGGACACAGCCTTCTGCAAGCGGCTATGAATGGAATTGTGGACAACAACCCTGAATTTGCCTCTGGGTCCTGCCTAGAATCCCAGATGCCAACATTCCCTGGGTTATTGAGTCAGGGACTGGCACTCTCAATTGATGATTGCTTCCCAATAAGGTAAGGGTCAGGACAACACTTCCTGTGCGTGCGTGCGTGCGTGCGTGCGTGCGTGCATGCGTGCGTGTGTGTGTGTGTGTGTGTGTGAGGGGGTGGGTGGGGAGAGAGAAAGAAGAGAGTGGCCCCAGGGGTGGATGCCCATCTGTTACAATCCATCCACACATCTGACAAGAACTGCCCTGGCCTTTGAACCTAGATCTTAGAGGGTCAAGTGTGTGTCTCACTTGGTCTGTGTGGTTGTGCGTGCAAGCCTTCACCCCCACAAGTCCTCTTTAATACCTTACACTTGAACAGTGTTTATACCTTTCCAAGGTCATTCACACCCAATATATTATCCCATGTGATCCTCCTAGTTGCCTTGTGTGAACTTGTCAGGGAAGGGATAATTATCTGCATTTGACAAAGAGAAAACTGAGTCTCGGGGCTTTCAGATCATTTGTTCAAAGTCACACAGTTCTTTAAAGGTAGAAAAGCGAGACTCAGATATAGGTTTTCTGATTCTTAGAATGTAGTATCCCGCCCACTCCACCACACTACCTCTCACAGAGAGCAGCCTCTCCCTTCCAGTGCAGATGTTTCTGTGTGGCAATGATTCTTAGCTTCTGCAAGGGGGGAGGGAGGAAGAAGAGGGGGAAGTGAAGAGAGGGATATGTCTCCTAGAAGAAATGGTTCCATTTGGAAGGATGTTTTAAACATGGAGAGAGCCCATATTACCCAAGGCTCAGTGCTGGATGCAAAATCATCTCCTGAATATTCAAGACCCCAAAGACCCTTCTTTCGTTTTCCTTCTTATTTTCCCTGTGCTGAGTCTTAAGTGAAAATGATCTTTCTTTTTTTTTTTTTTATCCTTCCTTCCTTCCTTTTTTTTTTTTAAAGGAAAAGAGATCTGTCTTTTGTTCCACCTTTCCCCCTGGGGCCCCTCCAGAAGAGGTCGACACCATCCCAGTTTGAGAAACACTCTTTCGAACCAATCGCTGCCTGGCACTATTCCCTTGGGCGCCTGGCATGGGCACTGTGCCATCCGAGCAGATGGCCGTGATTGCAGGCAACCCGGAGACCCTGCATGCGAATCAAGTATGGGTGTTTACAGCATCATTTCCCCGCTGAGAACATCAAAATGGCAGTCCATGCCGAGCTCCTGGGCCTAGTTAGGAGGATGAACCATCACTAATTCTGCGCCAGGCGAGACAGTCTTAAAAAGATGAGGCATCTCTGCTGTCACTGAGAGGTGTCTCTCCCTTGCTTCCTACTCTGTCTGCCCTACCACCTCCTCTCCCTCTCCTTTGTAAAGAGACATAGGGGAAGGACTTTATTCTGGTGGGTGGTTCCCTTTGACCGGGGCCCCACTCCTCTGGACCCCCCTAAGTCATCTCTGTGCTTCAAGGTCTGGCTCACATTCTACTTCCTCTATGATGCCTTCCTTGATAAACCTGAACCCCTTTCTCTATGCATCCCCACTTTGTGACCAACTCTGAGTTTCAGTTGCAACCAGCTCTCTGAGACTATAAGATAATTGATTTTCAACTGCATCAGTTGAGGGAATATAGTCTGTACCAGATGGAAGATCCCTTTCTTAAGGGTTTTCTGATTGGTTTATATGGTTTGCTCTTGTCTCCATCTCCATTCCCACCCCCCACTAGACTGTGAGCCCCTCTAGGGCCAGAATTGATTTTTATGGTGCTTACCATGGAATGAGGGTGGGGTTGGGGCACACACATAGAAGGTACTGGATAAATATGAGGTATGACTCTACAGTGATAAGACTTGCTTCCTTGTGTGACTCCAAAATTTGCTCTGAAGGTGATTCTGAAAGAGGATTTCCATTCACAATGGGAATAGTGGCTGCATTGTTGTAATAAGTGTGCCATCTCCCAAGGGGACTATATGGAAGGTGATGATGACACTATGAATGGAAAGTTCTGGTGTGATAGATAAAAATTCAGTCACCTTATTTTATTCAGTCTTGTTCATTTGGTTGAATGGTCCCAAGGAAGCTGCTCTGGATGAGTCTGACTTTCAAAAGGATCAGGATGGAGGCTGTAAAATAACTGGGCACAACACTTACCCTCCTTCTACAAACCTTCCTTTAGCTTTCTCCAGCTCTTTGGCTTATAGCTCTGAAAATTTGATAGCTCTCAGATTTGAAGAGAACCTGAAATCCAACCTCTTCATAAAGAAATGGAGCTTGGAGATGTTAAATGATTTATATAAGGTCATGACAAGGTAGAGATTTTGAACCCAGGTCTCTGAACTCCAAATTCAGCACACTTTCACCCAACATGTTGAGCTAAAGAACTTGAGAGCTATAAGAGACAGAATGCATAGTCCAACTCCTTTGTTTTGTAGAGGAGGAAATTGAGACCAGAGAGGGAAAGTGATTTGCCCATAAGTCAATACATGAGCATCTAGGTGACACAATGGATAGCGTGCCAGGCCTGGAGTCAGGAGGACTTGAGTTCAAATCCAGCCTCAGACACTTACTAGCTGTGTGACCCTGGGCAGCTCACTTTACCCTGTTTGCCTTGGTTTCCTTATTTCTAAAATGAGCTGGAGAAGGAAATGGCAAACCACTCCAATATCTTTGCCAAGGAAACCCCAAATTGGGTCCCAAAGAGTTCAGTCACAACTAAAATGACAGAATAATAATACAGGGCTGGTAAATTACTGAAGGCAGAATTCAAATTCAGGCCTTCTGTCACCAACTGGAGTTCTTTTCCTGTTGCTCCATGCTGTCTCCAACTTTTAGCTTCATTGACAAAAATCACAGGATTTGGGAAAGACCTAAGAGGTGACTTGGTCCAACCTGTAGCTGAACAAGAATCTGTACAATCTACCTGACCATTAGTCAAAGGGGGAAGCTACTAGCTCCTGGGTCAGCCCCATTCCCCTTTTGTACAGCTCATTGTTAGAAGGATTTCTTTACATGAAGTTGAAATCTTCCTCTTTTCAATTTCCATCCAGTGCTCCTGCTTCTGCTCTCTGGGCCAGCAGAACACATCAACCATCTTCCACATGACAATCCTCAAAATACCTGAAGATAGTTAACCATGTTTCCTATTAATTCTCTTTCCAGGCTAAACACATCCTTAGTTCCTTCAACTGATCCTCATGTGCCCGAATCTCAAGACCCTTTACCATCCTGGTTGCCTTACCTTGGACACCCTCTTATCAATGTGCATTCTAAATATGGCGACCAAAATAGAATACACCATTATAAATGTCAGCCTGATGAGGGCAGAGTGCAGTAGAACTATTGCATCTGGACTTGGACATTCTGCCTTTCAATGCAGCTCAAGATCTTATCAGCATCTTGGTCTATCCTATCATACTGTTGAAAAGCAGAGTGGTGTGTCCAATTTGGAGTCAGGAAGACTTTGCTTTAAGTCCCTCTATTTGACTGTGGACCAGTCACTTCATGCTTCCCAGCCTCAGACAGCTAACTCCTCTAAGTAGAACTTAGCCTCATAGCCAACTCTATTTCTTACAAAGCTTGTTGCTGAAGGTCTTTCTAACATATCTGGTTCTGCTTTCTAATATGTCTGTACTGATATGATGGGCTCTTTTCTTTTGCTTTAGAATCTTGCAGGGTTTAGAGCCATTGTCCTGAATTGTAGGGATCTTTCACTGTCTAGATCTAGACTGAAAAGGTGGTAGGAAATTTGACCAAGCCTGGAATCAGAGATCAGAGATTTAGAGCTGAAAGAGACTTAAGAGTTACCTAATCAGAGGTGTCAAACAGATGGCCCCCTTCCAAGGGCAGCCACCAAGTTAGAATGTAATTGGGAAATACTTAACAAAATAGAAATATAATAAAAACATAGATAATACTCTATTTTAAAACTAAGTCAGTAAGCAACTGGGGGGGTCCTGCTCTAAGGATTATTGGCCCCCATTTCTATTTGCGTTTAACACCACTTATCTAATCCAATTCCCTTATTTTATAGATGAGGAAACTGAGGCCCAGAACAACTAAGTGACCTGCGTAAGGTCAAATAAATAATAGCTGGTAGGGGAAGGATTCAATTCCAGAGTCTTCTGACCCCAAAGACATAACTCTTTCCATTGAAGACCTTAGAGATTGCTTTGTCAACCCTACCATTTGCTATTACCTTACTTTTTAGTGGTCTGCCATAATATCATTTTAGATGAATGAATCCAGGAAATTGAGGCTTAAGGCCTATGAGCCCATTAGAATATAAGCTCCTTGAGGGTAGTGACTGTCTTTTGCTTATTTTTACCTCCCCAGGGCTTAGCACAGTGCTTGACACATAGTTAGTGCTTAGTAAATATTTGTGGACTGTTTGACCAATGCTTACCTCATCTGAGAAGCTAAGAAGGTTCCAGTCTAATTAAAACTTGGTTGGTAGACTTCCTGGGAACACAAGAGAGATGGTTCTGGAGTGGAGAGAGCACTAGATTTAGCATCCAGAAGACCTGAGTTTGAATTCTGCCTGAGATACTTGCCAGATGTGGGACCCTTAATGTCTCCAGGGCTCACTTTCCTCATCTGTAAAATGCGGGAGTTGGACTTGATGACCCTTAAGATTTCTTCCAACCCTAAGTCTATGATCCTATAGTTCTATAAGTGCTTTGGGATGGCAAAGACTTCCATGATGAGTCCCTGACCAGTGAGGGAGCAGTCTTGTTTTCTGGGTAGCCTAGAGCTTTCCTATTTTCTCTTGGGGAACCTTTGCCATGCCTCTGAATTACTCTTTTCCAGAGCCCATGGGGTGAGATTAGGGTGGGAGGGAGGAGGAAAGAAATGAGGATGCCCCAGCTGAGGCTAAGAAGGCCCCTCATACATGTGTCTCTCATGATCTTGGCTTTGCCAATGGAATATTTTGCTTTGAGACGTAACAGTCAGTCTCTCTATTTGCCTTCAGTAATTTGTTGTGCTGGCTCTCTCAGTGCCTGGAATCAAACTGACTGTGAATGTGGGCTCTTCCTAGACTTCTGGGCAGAATAACATTTCTCTCCTGCAGGTCATGGTGACCAGAACACCTTGAGTGCAACTGAGCTGGGGGTGTTAATTGGAAATGCTGTGTGCCTAAATGGAACTAACCACGTTTCCTGTTTGGGGTTGTTTCAAAATGAGGAGACTGGCTGCTATAGTGTCAAGAAGGAAGTTTCTTACCCATAATCCACACCCACCAGCCCCAGCCCTGGGGGCGTGGTGAGTAGGGGGTGGGGTGGGGAGTATTACCATTAGGGTGGATAGAATCTCTTCCCATTCTCACCCACTGCTACACCATTTGTCATAGGATTTAGAGCTTGCTCAAAGGGTCCTCTGGGATCATTTAGTCTAACCCCCTCACTTTACAGATGAGGAAACTGAGATTAAGTAATTCAACCAAGGTCACACAGGTAATACTCAGCCATGGAAAGTTGCATTGGCTCTTGCCCTACAAGAGGTTTCCAGAACCAAGCTGCTGGGGGTTGTGGCAGCCTTTCAGGTCTAAAAACCTGATGATTTGTAGGGGTAGTGTGAGCTTAGGAAGCTGGCTCAGGGGATCCCATACTCTTGCCTCCAGGTGAGTCAGTAGGTTAAGTAATTCATCCATTTCTATCCAGTTACCAGTGTAGAGAGCATGCTCAGCAAGAGACAGCATTATATTGTCAAAGAACATCTCATCTGGAGTCAGAAATCCTGAGTTCAAATTCTGCCTCCACTCCTCATTACCTTTGACCTCAGTCACATCATTTAATCTATCTCAGCCTCAATTTCCTCATATTCAATAAAATAAGGGAGTTAAACTAGATCATTGCTATGGTCCCTTTAAGCTCATTCTGTGAACTACTTCCCATTCTTTGATTTTATATTCCCCAAGCCTTTATGATTTTTCATTTCGTTTTCCAGACATAGCGCCACTTGGGCCAGAGCGCCCTGGCTGGAGAAGACAAGTGGCCCATTGCATTTAGTAACCTGCCGCTGACCCAGTTTCACTTTTGGAACCTTCTCAATAATCATTGCTTTGGTTCATGACTCCACCTAGGTATCTTCTAGGAACACAAAAATTTTTATAGTTTTCCTCCTGCTCAGGGATCATCAAAATTTGACTGTTGTCTAGATCATCACCAAAAGTGAAAAGAGACACTCAGCTCCTATCTGAGCACT
>CM053769.1:317960733-317989285 GCA_028658325.1 Potorous gilbertii
TGTACCACTCACACCTTTTGCATGACCCTGAACAAGCAGGCCAGAAAAAGGGAAGGACAGACAAGTTCGGCTCTTAGTTGGACCTCTGTGTACCTTTCCCTCCTCACCTTCTACCACTCTCCTGATCTTAGAGACAGTTGGTAGCACAGTGGGGAGAATACTGATCCTCATGTCAGGAAGACTTGAGTTCAAATCTGACCTCAGACACTTGCCATGTGACCCTTGGCAGATCACTTAAAAACAAATATTGCCTCAGTTTCCCCAACTGTAAACTGGAGATAATCATAGCAGCTATCTTGCAGGGTGTCAGGATTAAATGACATACTATTTGCAAAAAGCACTTAGCATAGTGCCTGGCACATGGTAGGTAGTATATAAATGCTTACTTTTTACCTTTTCTTCTCTTATTCCTATTGAGATCCTTGTACTACATCCTCATTGGCCTCACCTCACCCCCACCCCTACCCCACCCAGTCCTGTTGCCCTGTCCAACTCCTTAGATATACCTTATGTTTCTGTTTAGGTCATCTTACCAACCTTGAACTAGAATCTACCACCACCACACACAATCCTTTACCGATTTCAATAGTAATCTTCCTAATCTGATGGATGAAATCTACCTGAGCTCCTTGTGGTAGGTTTAAATGCAGAGCAAGATATAGTAATTTATTTTGTTTTTATCTAAAATAGTTATATTGTGAATAATTGTGGCAATAATTGGCCAAAGATGGAAGTTTCCAAGAAAGAATATAGCCAAAAGGAGGGGGAGAAACGTAGTGCTAGGGTCAGGAGATCTGAATTCAAATTCTGTCTTTGCTTCTTGCTGCTTGGATGATCTTGGGCAAATCAGGTCCCCTCTCTGGATCTCAATTCTCTCATCCATAAGTCAAAGAGGTTGAACTAGAACATCTCTAAGATTCCTTCTAGGTCTAAATCCTGTAAACAGCCCCGCAGGTGATACCAGATGCCTCTGGTCCTGGAGGTGGCCAGCCCCAGCTGGGGAACAGCTAACATGGAGAAGAGGCAGGCCTGGTCTTTGCAGGAGAGAGGATATTCATGGCCCAGGAAAAATGTGATGGATCTTTTTTGACAAGCCCTCATTCCCTTCCATAGGGATTCCTAGGCCTTGGGCTTTGGGCCCACTGATGTCAGGATCAGATGCCCACTGAGGTGCTGATAGCAATGGGTATCTTCCTTCCCTACCTTTTACTGTTAACCAATCTACAGACAGATGCCCCTTCTCCCCCTGCGCAAGCTGTGGCACCTTTCCCCACCCAAATCAGTCCCAAGGTGGTCATTTTCCTTTCCATTTTCTCTTCTTCATCCTCTTTGCCGCTCCCCCATCCCTTACCACTCCCCTGCCCCCCAGGTCACAGCAGCCACGTCTGTCATTAACCTCCCGATGTGTTGCGCTCGAGACATCTGGGGCACTGAGTGCCAGAAGGGGGCTGGAGCTGTTTCCATCTCAGCTGGGGCCTGCTGCTCGGCACTGCTGCTGCATCCCTTGTGCCAGCCCAGCTCAAGCGGCCACTTTGGAGAGCTAAGCCAAGGAAAAAACGGAGAGACAGCAAATTTCAGTAATGTGTCTCCCCTTTCTTTCCCATCTCAAAAAAAAAAAAAAAGAGTCTCAATCCTTTCCTTCCAAATATTTGGGGCCTCCAGAGTGATTGATGGATTATTAAGGAAGGAGGAACCCAACAGGCCATTCCTCAAAGGCACAGACCCAGGAAGAAGGCAATTTCCCATCATTCCTCTCCTCACCCCCAGTATACCCGGTTCCCCAATCCTGGCATTTGTGCCTGACATAGGATGGAGATGTACATAATTGGGCAAGACCCTCCCCTTCCTCCACCTTACCCCCTCAGAAGATAGGTATGTATTTTTTTGGGGGTGGGGCAGAGGTGTTTTTGTGTATGAATATATGAACAGGGGCTGTGATACCTGCATACATGGTATGGGAGTGTGTATTTAGGGGTTCCCAAGCAAGGGTAAAATGCATAATGCACTTTGTGGATATTTAGAAGGGGTGATACATATGCTGGCTTTGTTCCTGACGACTCGGATCTTTGAAAGGATACGTGTAACTCTGTGTGTGTGTGTGTGTGTGTGTGTGTGTGTGTGTGTGTGTGTGTGAGCATACAGGGATGTATTGTAGGACTAGAGGCCCTTCCTTGTAGCTGACTGACTGGCATGTGGTAGTCCCCTGACTGATGAGGGCTTCCTTCACCATGGCCCGCATCAGGGCTGGTGCCCTTCTCTCTGTACTGCCTATCTCTGACTCTCACGCAAGAGCACTGCAAGGCTTCTCTCAAGGAGCTTCTGTGGAGGGACCTTCCATCTGCTCCTGCCGTCTCAGTAGCTCGAGCCCATTTGATATGCAGCTGGGCTCTGTCCCTGTGGCACCTGGCACCGGCTCCCCCAGGGGCCATGGGGACCAGAGGCAGGGCAAGGGCTTGCAGTTTGCACACGTGCATACGCATGTACCCACATGCCAGTCTTTCACCTAGTCCCAGCCTGGGACCCCAGCCTCCCCACTGACAGACTTTCCATCAGGAGGCAGATGCTGCAGCGGTTTTAGAGCAAGGGGAGACCAGATGCCATGAAGCATGGGGAACTGCCTAAGTCTGAAGAGACCCCTGAGCACAAAAGCTGGGCCTGACGGTGTGGCTGGGGTGACTACCATAGATTAGGGCTGTAGGAGTCCTGGAGGGCTAGGGCTGACTATTGGGGTTCAGTGGTGACTGAAGAGAGAAGCTAAAAAGCCAATCTAGCCACAAAGTAGACACACAAGTCAGAGCATAGATCAGGAGACTGACGACTAAGATTTTAAGTGATGAGTTCATTGTGTGAACTCATGTGAGGGAATTACTCAGTGCCTCAGTTTCCTCCTCTGTCAAATGGAGACAACAATCCCTGCCCTGTCTTCAGCCTTCACAGGATATGAGGATCATATGAAAGAACAAATCTGAAAGTCATTTGGAAAAAGATAAAGGGAGTCGCAGATGTAAGATATAATTATTATTTGGCACAGGCATGATACTTCTGAGAGGTTAAATGTATGACTTTGTCTATTCATGTGGATTCGTGCTGGGCAGATTAGCATTGGCCCCTGTGACCAGGGCATGAAAGAAATAAAGCAAGGCCTTCCCCCAAATCAGGCACAATCTGAGTGGCTGGCATTACTGCAGCCATGTGCACTATGCCCATGGGCACAGTGCTGAGCACATTCCCAGGGCTCTTCAAATATAGCATCTTATAGGATTTAAGGATGACTGGGTCCTTGGAGATCATCTGATCCAATTCTCTCATTTTACAGAAGTAGAAACTGAGGCCAAGGAGGGGGGCTAGTGCTCATACACAGTTGTATATAAGAGAATCAGGGGTTTAATCCAACTCTTCTGAATTCAAATCCAGGGCTCTTTCCACTGTAACAATATGCCATTCTCACTGCATCCTGCCAGGAATTATGTAGGGCAAACAGCTATTGTTATCCTAAGCATCTGTCCTGGGCCCTCAGTTTCTCTCTCTCGCTCTCTCTCTCTCTCTCTCTCTCTCGTCCCCCTCCCATGTTAAATTATTACCTCTGTGCTAATAACTCCCAGATCAAAGCCATCACATTGGCTCTTCCAAACCTTCTCTTCTCTCCTCAGGACTTCCATACCACCCTTTTACTCCATCCTACCAACAGATTTTGACTCATATTTCCTAAGAAAATAGAATCCATTTGCTACGAGCTCCTTCTAACCTGCCCTATGCCTCCAAACGCCTTGACATCAGCCTCCGTTCTGTCCTCCTTTATTCCAGCCTCTAGCAGATAGATGTCTGTTCTCAGTGAGGCCAATCTTCTTCTTGGGCTCTTAATCCCATCCTCTCTCATCCCCTCTTCTGGAGACCACCCCCACAATCATCCCCCTCTAAATCTTCAGTCTCCCCTTATCTACTTGTTCCTTCTCTGCTGCCTCCTAACATGCCCAGTTTTCTCCTGTCTTCAAAAAGTCCTCACCAGACTCTACTCAAGCTATTATTTTACATCTCTTCTCTTTTATAGCCAACTCCTGGAAAAAGCTGTCTATATTCATTACCTCCATTCCCTTTCCACTCATTCTCTCAGTCCCTGACTTCAAGCCTCATTCTAACTTTGAATCTCATCAGTCA
Organism: Potorous gilbertii; assembly: GCA_028658325.1. NCBI lineage: Eukaryota > Metazoa > Chordata > Mammalia > Diprotodontia > Potoroidae > Potorous > Potorous gilbertii. The sequence continues at coordinate 317,964,889 of CM053769.1, forward strand.
ACTGAAACCACTCTCTCCAAAGTTGGTAATGATGGTTTAGGTGTCAGATCTGGTGGCCTTTCCTCTAGCCTCATCTTTCTTGACTTCTGAGCAATCTTTGACACTATTGAATATCTTCTCCTCCTGGATATTCTCTCCTCTCTTTAAGTACAGATCCGAGTGCGTGAATTACTAACTCAATCAACTCCCATGGTTTCCTATTGCCTCTAGGATAAAATATAAACGCTGCTTTTAAAGCCCGTCACAACCTGGCCCCACTCATCTTTCCATTCTCATTGGACACTGCTCCCTTGTTTTACTCTGTCATCTGGCCAAACCAGCCCTTCTGCTCTTCCTCATACATGACCCTCTGTTTCCCATCTCTTTGCCTTTGCACTGGCCATCCCACTTGAATGGATTTCACTGCCTCTTTACCTCCACTTCCTAGGGTTCTTCTCTTTCTTTAAGATGGAACCCAACCACCCTCTTTTGCCTGAGGTATTTCTTGGTTCCCATAACTTCTAGTGCCCTCCCTTCTGAACTACCTCATATTTAATGACTGCATTTACTTATATTATAGGCAAATTGTAGGTATATTATACCTATGCTGCATAAACTTCTATAGGAACTTGTTGTCTACCCATTAGAATGTAAGTCCCTTGTGAGTAGCAATTATTTCCGTTCTTTGTACTTGTGTCCCCAGTGCCTAGCACAAAGTAGGCACTTACTAAATGCTTGTTGATTGGTCCCTGTCTTTTCATGACCCTGCTCATGACTCTGACTTCCCCTATGAACTACCTTATCACTCCAACTTAGTCTTTTTTTGTTGGGTCACCATGCACATCAATGAATGTTCCATAAGTGAGATTGTACACTAAGGCTCTGTTCCTAGGCCTTTGTTTCTTCCTGTGTGTCTCTCTGTGACCTCATTGGCTCCTCTGGGTTTAATTATCATCTTAAGATCTTTCTGGGCACCTAGGTGGTGCAGTGGATTAAGCACTGGGCTTGGAACCAGGAAGACTCATCTTCATGAGTTCAAATTCAGCGTCAGACACTTATTAGCTGTGTGACCTTAAGCCAATCACTTAACTCTATTTGCTTCAGTGTCCTCATCTGTAAAATGAGCTGGAGAAAGAAATGGCAAACCACTCCAGTATCTTTGCCAAGAAAATCCCAAAATGGGGTCAAGAAGAGTTGGATCTGACTGAAATGACTCAACAACATGATTGTTCTATGCAAATTACTTCCAGATCCATAGAGTCTCAGTCTTCCTCCAGAGCTTCTTTCCAATATTCCCAGCTGCTTACTGGACATTTCCAACTGGATGCCCTATAGGTATCTCAAACTGAATATGTCCAAAATAGAACGTAGGATCTTCCCTTCCAAATCCATCCTTCTTCTGAACTTGTTTCTATGGAGGATGCCATCATCCTTTTAGTCACCCATGTTCATAACTTCATTGCCATCCTTGGCTTCACTCTTTTTTACCCAATATATTCAATCAGTTATCATTTATATTCAGGTATGTTCTGACAAGTGTTAAACAACCAAATCACTGAAAAAAAAAGGACATGACACAATTTTAAGATTAATTTGCTATTAACATTCTATTCATACATTCTTGTATCTAGACAATCAGTAAAACAACACATCAAACTCTTGTTTATAGTGTTTGCTGATTTCCAAGGTATGAATGCTCATATTTGTTTCTTAGGAACCAGCACAAACCAGTTCCAGCACACCCCTGGCTCTAGGCCTCTTCTCTGTTGATGATGGACCAGCAGTTCCATCTTTCTATATGAAAGATAAAACTTTTTAAAATCTCACACAGTTTCAAGCATGGAGCTACATGCAGTTAGCCAATTAATAAAGGCTTTTGGATCCTTAGGACCTCATGCAGAGAGTTTAAGTGACTCTGATTCATGTTCCTTTCTCTTGGCCTGTTGGAAATTCAATTTAATTCAGTAAGTACAGTATTATTGAGTACCTACTGTGTGCTCATCCCTGTGCTTTGAGCTGTAGGGGATATAGAGAAGCAATAACATTAGTTTACATTACATTTCTATAGTACATTAAGATTGACAGACCTTGGAAACGGACATTGAGTTGGGCCTAGAATTAAAATGAAAGGGAAAGGAGAGTGGTTGGACTACTTTTGGGAAGATGCAAAGCCCTTAATTCCCTGAAATAAAAGCCAATCTTTTTTTTTTCAGACCAGTGTCCATGTTGTATGAGCTGGAGATATATGACTGTAAGTCATGGAACACGATGGAGAGCCTCTTAGTGGCTGGGGACAGGGTGCAGCAGATAAACTGTGAAAGCACTATGGGAAAGAAGTGGAGTCAAGAATGTCTTCAAAGACACACAGAAATAAAATAGGATTGATTGGCCACCCAGTGAGATTGAGAGATAAACGATGGACATCCTTGGTGCTATGCACATATCCTGATGATGCTGAAAGAAATCTGGGATTGGTCACCAGCTCACTGGGTGGATTTCCTGTTGTAAACTTATGGGAGGTACTGAACAAGACGTCCATATGAATGAGTAGATCCATTTGAATACTCAAGATATTTGACTCACAACAACCCTCTCAGTGTACTCTCTAGCTCATGGATTGAACAATAATGGGTCCCTGACCAACCTCCACTCAAAGGCTGTTTTTGGACCCTCTTGGCTTAGAGTGAATAGTAACAATAGTAACACTTGCTCTTCTAAACAACAACCAGGAGGCCACTGACCCTCCTGCTGTGATTCATCTATTTTTTTCTCTTTTCTCTTAAAGGGGCCATCCCCCTGACTACTTTTTAAAGAGGCCTATTCATCAAATGGGCATTACCTCCCTTTAAGTGAGTACCTGAGAAGGACTAAGCCAAAAGGTCAAGATCTCTCATTACATCCTAGGCCGTCTCCAGTCATCCTGATGAATATCTGTTCACTGAATCCAGATGGCTCAGGAGGAGAAAGTGAGACCAGTGACCTCACACAGCCCTCCTTCACTCAAAAACGAAGTATGAACACAACCTTATAGGTAATGAAACTGAGACTCAGAGATGAAGTAATTTGCTCAAGGTGACACAGGTCATAAGTGTTGGAATTCAAGCCCAGATTTTTTAACTACAAGACAAGTGTTCTTTCCGCTATGCCAGGTTGCATTGTACCTGACTCAAAGATCTCATAGTGAAAAGAATACTGTATTTGTAATCTCAGGTTCTGGGTTCAAATTCTAGCTCTTCAACATGGTGAAGTAGAAAGAGTGTTGGACTTGGAGTCAGAAAAACCTGGGTTCAAATTGTGGGTCTGCAACTTATTCCCTCTATGAACTTGGACAAGTCACTACCCCTCTGTGCCTCAGTTTCCACATGTACAAAATGAAAGAGTTAGATGATCTCTAAGATCACTTCTAGCTTTAAACTTTATAATCATATGATTTACTCTATCTGGGTCGTTAAGACTAGCACCCATGGAACAAGTAAATATGATACAAATAGTATGTGGATAATGTTAAAAATCAGTGCCAAAGAGTGCTAGGAGAGTCAAGAAAAGGGAAGGAGGAGGAAGGGCTGGAGTAGCTTAGCCTTGAATTTGAGCCAGGCCTTGAAGGATAGGCCTGGTTCAAAATCACCTCTCTTATCCTATGCCCATGAGGAAGGGGGCTCTCCTTGCAAACCGAATCTGTGGCCCCACAGCCCAGAAAGCTGTCTGTGCTGAAACTCCTGGCTTATGAAATATGTTAAAATAGCCTGAACTTGGATCCACAGGCTGCTCTATTGATCAGCCTGCCTTTCCTGGGACACGTGGGCTACAGAGAGAGCTCTTTGTGTGGTGGGGATTCTGAAGGCCCCATCGGTCCAGATTGATTTTGAAATCTCGTATTTTACACGAGGAAAGGTCATGTTTGTGGATGGGCATCCTGAGGGCTCTTTTCAGCGGGGCGCCTTAGACTGAGCAGCCGGACTTCCATTAGCATTAATGGGAGGCTCGCTGCCCTGTTGGTACCCGCATTGCTCCCCGGGGCTCCCCGGTGTACGTTAGACAATGCTAAAATCATTCCTAATTAGGCATCTCCTAGATCTTTGGGTCTAGAAAGAGAAATCATGAGCAGCACCAGACTCATCATTCTGCATCCCTTACAAGCAATATATCTTATGACAGGGAGTGTCAATATCCAGTTTCAAGGATACCCCCAAATCCTGGAGAAACATTGTGGCAAAATGGAACCTTAGAGTGGTAGAGTACGATCCCTAGAGGCCTAGGCTTATTCTTCTTTGACGTTTACTACCCATGTGACCTTGAGCAAGTCCCTTCATGGCTCTGAGTCTCAGTTGCCCCCTCTGTAAAATGGGATAGTAATACTTGCACCATGTACTTCAAAGAGTTTTTGTGAGAAGAGTGCCTTGCAAACCTCAGTGAACTTTTACTCTAGTCCAGATTGGTCCCAAATAACCAAGAAACAGAAATCACTTTTCCTTGTGTTATGGGCATGAGCATAGGCATGGCCATGAATGTGGGCATAGGTAATCTGAGTCTGGAAAGAGAGTTACTGAAGACCATTCATGACACATCTGTTTCTCCTGCTACGTTGTGAATAATCAGCTGCTGTGCCCAGAGCACAGGGAAGAGCTGTTGAGCCAGGATCCTAGAACCTCATAGTTAGAAGGGAGCTCAAAGGTCATTTAATCCATTGCAGTCCCACCCCACCAGCCTCCGGCCCTCCAGATGAAGCCTCTATGATGACTAGAGTGGTAAATGGCCTACACCAGGCAGAATGAAGGACTGTGGCTGTTTAGCTGAGGGAAGAGAAGGCTTTGAGGGTACACGCCATCTGTCCTAGGGTATCTGAAGGGCAGTCATGTGGGAGAGGGATTAAACTGTTCAGCTTTGTTCCCAGTGAGTGAAAGTTACAAGGATGTGGATTTTAATCTTAAGGAAACATTTCTTAACAATTAGAGCTATTCAAAGGTACAATGGAGATCTCCATGGAGAGATTAGATGAGCACTTTTTTGGGATGTTATGAATGAGATTCTTATTCAGGTACTGATGGGTTTTAGGGGGAGAGTCCCTTCTACCCTACCCTGGAGAGTCGGTGATCCTATAGTGCTATACATGCTTGTACAAATAAAAACTCATAAAGTTAAATTATCAATGGGCCATCCTTCCTTGTACGGTGAATTACTGCTCCCCTCTCCTTCCTATATGCCAATTCACATTTCTCCCATCCTTTAAGGCCTGTCTCTGTTTTGGCTCTTCCTCAGGCTCATCCTTAATCATTTTAGACAATATTGGTCTCTCTTTGGTGTTAATTTGTGATTTTCCTAGTCTAGACCAATTTATATCCTGATTACAGATTGTCTTGTGTTGTTGGGGCAATTAGTAGTACAGCATATGGAGAGCTAGATGTAGAGTCTGAAAGACTGAAGGCCACTCTGCCCCAGACACTCACTAGCTGTGTGACCCTGGATAGGGCATGTAACTTTTCTCAGAATTAGTTTTCTCATTTGTAAAATAGAAATAATAATAGCATCTACTTCTTAGGAATTTTGTCTGGGGTCGGGGTGAGGAGCTATTTATAAAGAACTTTGCAAACCTTAAAGCACTATATAAATGTTACGTATTATTTTTCACGGAGATACACATCCTATACTTATTAAGGATCCCTCACAGTTTCTAGAACAGAATTGGATACTTTGTTGGTTTGAAGACAGGCCACTCTTGAACATAGACTAATGCATAAAATGAGGTTTCTTTGAAAGGAATATATATGTAAATTTATAGACACATAAAGCACACACATATGTATTATGCATGTATTATATGTATACATAATACTTTACAGATATGTGTGCTATACACACATGTATTGTACATGTATACATGTGCATACATAAATATTTTATACACACAGCATGTGTTTAATATATGCCTATATATGTATTTATACCTTCACATATATATGTATATTATGTGTTCACACATGTTCATGATATATTTATATGTTACACACAAATACGTGTGCATACTGTGTGTTTTGCGTGTGTGTGTGTGTATACGCATCAACTAAAAAAAACACAGCACTTCTAGGCTTTCCTTAGGTCTTCTACAAATCAGATTTGGGGAAGAGTACATATTCCATTCAGACCAGTTGGTATTTGTAAATACCATAACAAACATGACTAGTCTTATGGTTTGTAAAACAGTTCCCTCACATCCACCATGGGAGATAAATAGGGCAAGAGCTATTGTGTCTATTTTAGAGAAGTGCAGAGAAAGAAAATGACTGACAAAATATTGTCATCAGAGAAGGGTTGGCGCTGGGATCAGGGCTCCTGGTTCTAGCTCCATCATTCTTCCCATGACTAACTGAAGTAAGAAGGGACCATAGAGATCACCCAATGCAGGCTCTCACCCCAGGCAGGAAACCCTCCTGGAGCATCTCTAATAGACAGTTGTCTGGCCTGTTCTTGGTCCTCATTCTCCTTGACCTCTCTGCCATTTTTTTGACCCTGTAGATTCCTCTCTCCTTGATACTTCCTTCTCTCTGGGTTTCTGGACACCAGCCTCTCCTGGTCTCCTCCTCCAGATCATCCCCTCTAACCTTTGGGACTATGAATGGGGGTAATTTCACCTTTTCCTGTCCGTTTCCTCAAGTATAAAACGAAGAGTTTGGATTGGATGATCTCTAAAGTTCCTTCTAAATCTAAGTCCTCTGAACCAGGGTCTCAGATCCCCATGGTATGGAGAAGAAGGGGTGGGGCAACACAGGCAAGATCCCTATTTTCTGCCATTTTCCAGGAAAAGAGTAAATAGAAGCAGACAGCCAAGTTCAGATTAATCTCTATTGAATTTTTCTGCCACCTTCTCTCTCTTTTTTCTCCTTTTCTTTCTTCCTCTGTTTGAACTCCTCATCTTTTCCTAGGCTGCCTCGTCCTTTCCACATCTCCTCACCCAGTTGTCTGTTTCTCAGCATTTCTTTCTTTGTCTCCTGTCCTGTGAGCCCCACCTCCTCCCAGCACAGCCCCTCCCAGCTCTCTGTGGTCCTAGCCATCCCTGCTGACCCCTGTTACCTCTCTTGCTTGCCTGCATTTTCTCATTAGCTGCAGCACCTTCCCCACTGAGTCTCCCAAGGCCTCTTAAATGTTCCCTATGGTTTTTCTAAATTATTTTATTGTATTTAGACTTTTTTGTACTGCTCCTTATGCCACCATGAACTGGAAGGTGTGCTGTATGCCTGTGTGTTTCTTCTTTGCTTTCTATAATATTTTTCCTTTAAAAAAAAATTCCTTAAAATTTCTCAATAAAGCCCACTATAGATTAGACCCCTTGGTAACTCCTGATGTGTTTCTTGAAAATGAAATAAGCATTTTTCACTTGTATAGCATTTTTTATTTTATAATTCCTTTTTTTTTACACATATAGTATCTTATTTGATCACAACAGTTCTGTGAAGTAAGCATTTTTTTCCCCATTTTACAGATATGAAAACTTAGACCCAGAAATGCTCAGAGGCCACACAGTAAAGTAGTTGAAAATCTTGAACTAGAAACAGCATGGCATAGTAGAACTTGATGCCAGAGAATTCAGGTTCGAATCCCAGCTCTGGTAGTTCTACCTGTGTGACCCTGCGTTATTCACGATTTCTTGAGACATACATATTGACATCCATGAAATCAGGAGAGTGACAGTATTGTGAGATAGAAATTGTATTGGATTTAAAGTCAGGAGCCCTTGGTTTGAAGGTTGACTCAGTTACTAACTACCTGTGTAGCCCTAGGCAAGTCCCTCTTAGAGCCTCAGGTTTGTTTTTTTTATTTGTAAAATATGAAGGCTAAGTTAGAAAATCTCTAAGATTGTTTTCAGTTCTAAACATAATCTGCTAACAAGATGAGCTTTAATATATAAAAAAAGGAAAAGGACCTATTTGTACAAAAATATTTATAGCGCTTTTTTTTCATGGTAGCAAAAAAAAAGAAATTGAAGGAATGCCCATCAGTTGGGGAATGGTTGAACAAGTTGTGGTATATGATTGCAATGGCCTATTATTGTGTTATAAGAAATAATGGGCAAGCAGATTTCAGAAAATCCTGAAAAGATTTACATGAACTGATGCTGAGTGAAGTGAGCAGAACCAGGAGAACATTGTGCACAGTAACAGTAAATTGCGCAATGATCAACTATGAATGACTTGGCTATTCTCAACAGTACAATGATCGAAGACAATTCCAAAAGACTCATGATGAAAAATGTTATCCACCTCCAGAGAAAGAACTGATGGAGTCTGAATGAAGATTGAAGCATACTATATTTCACCTTCTTTATTTTTTCATGTTTTATTTCCCCTTTGGGTCTGTATCTTTTTTCACAACATGACTCATATGGAAATATGTTTTATATGACTGCACATGTATAACCTATATCAAATTGCTTACCTTCTCAAGGAGGAGGGAGGGGAATGAAGGAGGAAAAGGACCTGGAACTCAAAAATTTTAAAAAGAATGTTAAAATTGTTTTTTACGTGTAATAGGGAAAAAATAAAATACGATTAAAAAGATGATCTCTAATAGTACTGAATTAAATTTCTATGGCATTGCAAAGCACATCAGATACATCACTTTTTTTGATACTACAGTTGATTTTGCCCTTTTTAAAATGATCTGCCCATTGTCAACCACAAGTTGGGAGTGGCTAACCAGCTTTAGAGTCAGGAACCACACCCAGGCCAAGGTCAGCACTTGACTTTTTTCGTCATATTCATCTGTAAGAGATGGAAAGCTATGGATGAGGTCATAATACAATCAGATAGATTTGGAACCGGTTGAATGGCCAGACTCAAAGAGTAATCATTAATGATTCGATGTCATCTTGGCAGTGGGTCTGCAGAGGCATGCCCCAGGGATCTCGGCTAGTTCTGCGCTGTTCAACATTTTTATCAGGGAGTTGGATGAAAGCATAGATGGCATGTTTATCAGATTGCCAAATTACGTCGTGTTGGGAGGAATAGTTAACACCCTGGATGACAATGTCTGGATCCTAAAGGATGTTAACCACATAAAAGCATCCATTCAGCGAATCTAATAAGATGAAATTCAATACGGGATAAATGGAAAGTCTTCAAGATGGGTTCAAACAAGCAACTTCACAAGTCTGAGAAGGGTGGGAGCAATCACATGGTTTGTGATCTATTTATATATAACGAACGGTTGATGTAAAAACTTTTATGCAGTTTCTATAAAACAAGATCTTTTGGCCTTAGTGGATCGCAAACTCAACATGAGTCAGTTATATGGTATGGCAGCCAAAAAAACCCAGTGTGATCTTGGGGTGCATTGAGAAGGGTGGAACTTCCTGGAATAAGGTAGTAAGAGTCCTTGCATGTTCTGCCCTTATCGGACCATATACATAATATTACGTTCAATTCCAAGTGCCACAGTTTAAGGGTACTGTAAGAAGCTGGAGGGTATCCAGAGGAAGGCACAATGAAGGGGCTTCCATGCCATTTGAGAATGGATGCAGGATCTGGGGAGGTTTAACCTAAAGAAAAGAACACTCAGTGTGGAGGTGCTAGCTGTCTTCGAGTGTCTGACAGGCTATCATATGGAAGAGAGACTGGATAGGTTCTTTTTGGCCCTAGAGAAAAGAACGGAGAAGAGTGCATGGAAATTGTAGAGAGGTGAATTTAGGCTTGGGATGTCAGGAGAAAATTCCTAATAGAGGTGTCCAAAAATGAAATTGGCTTCTTGAGTGAGAGGAAGTTGAGGTGGGGATGGGGGATCCTTTAGAAGACTGTTAAAGTGATCAGCATCCCAGGAGTCTCTCCTTCCCAGGGGGCACAATGGATAGCACACTAGACCTGTATTCAGGAACCTTGAATTCAAATTTGGCCTCAGACGTTTAATGTCTGTATGACCCTGGGCAAGTCACTTAACCCTGTTTGCCTCAGTTTCCTCATCTGTAAAATAAGCTGGAAAAGGAAATGGCAAACCACTCCAGTATCTTTGCCAAGAAAACCCCAAATGGGGCCACAAAGAGTTGGTCATGACTGAAATGACTGAATAACAACAAATATGTATATGTATAGATAGACACATAGATATACACATATACATATATACATTATACACTCATATACATACATATACACACATATTATTTAACTGGAGCACTGAAATCCCTCTGCACCATGGTTTAGTGAGACATAGATGACTCCCTGCTGTTTAATGTAGGATGGTATTTTCTAAGGGATTTGATGGTGTTTTTCTGATTTTTTTTCAACTAGACTGCATTAGATTCATGTTCCAAGAGAGCAGTGGGGAAAGGAAGGTCTATGGGGAATAAGGAGGGGCTTTGTCACCTATCCTAAAAGATCTCACCCTAGGAATTTGTGTTTGGCCAGAAGGGCTGTGGATAAGATCCTGCTAATGGGGAAGATAGCAAAGCTAGCCCTTAGGCACAAATGCAAGTTTATTGTAAGTCTGAACCTGGCTCAGGACACTGGCCATAGGATAATAAATGATTTTGTAATCAGTGTTGAGACTCGTAATATGGTAACTCCCTGCACTAATGCAGATCAGGGGCAGTTCGACAATTTATAGTCTTAGAGAGTCACCTGATTCACTAAAAAGGTAAGTCACTATCCTGGGTTTACACAGATCCAGGAGTTGTTTTAGCCATAATTTGAACTCAGGTATTCTTGTCTACAGATCATTTCTATACCCTTTTGAGATTTACAAAGCCCTTTCCTAACAACAATTTGGTGAAATGAGCATAAGTAGAATTCAATTTATTTTAAAAAGGAGGAAACGGATTCAGAGAAGAGAGGGGACTTGCTTAGGGTCACACGATGAATGGTCTGAGGCTCCCAGCCTTGAAAGTCTCCTGCTTCTGGGTCTATGCAATGTAGCTAAGGAGAACCTCTGTGAGAAGCTCACGGGCAGGTCCGAAGGGCTCGGAGAATCACAGCACTTGGCAATGGGAAGCAAAAGTGCTTAGAGATCATCTAGACCTCCCCATTTTACAGATGGAGAAACTAATTTAGGTGGATTGCGGTTCAATCCTCACTCTGCTACATACTGTAGCTGGGAGCTTGGCCCAGTCACGTTACTGGTCTAAACCTCTGTCAAATGAAGGTTGTTGGAAGAAATGGACTCTGATCGCTAAAATCTATGGGGCTTTCGGAGCAGCTAGGTGGTGCAGTGGGTAGAGTACCAGTGCAGGAGTCAGGAGGATCTGAGTTCAAATCTCACCTCAGACACTTGACACTCACTGCCTGTGTGACCTTGGGCAAAATCGTTTAACCCCAATTGCCTCATCCTGGGTCATCTCCAGTCATCCTGATGAATATCTGGTCACTGGATTCAGATGACTCTGGAGGAGAAGTCACAGCCCTCCCTCACTCAAAACAGAGTCAAGTGCAAGTCATGTCATCATTTCTCTGATGGCATGGTCTTCTTCGGCAATGAAGGATGAACACACACGGGGCTTTCAACTGTGTTAGCAGTGGAGCACTGCTATCCATAGATCTTGTCACAAGATGTGTATGTTTGTATTTACTTTTGGGCTTATGCAAGTACATGTGTCCAAATGTACATCCATGTGTGTTTGGGCATTTTGTATGGCTTTCGATTCACTATGCTTCCATGGATATAGGCTTCTTTCTCCAATTAACCCCTGAGCTGTCTCTTTCTCTGTAGAGTTACTTCCATTTCTTGGGTGTTTATTCTATTTTCATTCCCAGACTCTGGCTGAATTCTATGTTCTGTTGCTGTTTAGATCCTTAGAAAAATGATTCTTTTTATTTAGGCCTCAGTTCTCTCTCTGCTTAATTTCTTTTTGAAAATAATCTGTCTGGTGGGGAGTGCTGGCCTGTGTTCATAGCTCCTGCTACGGGGGAGGCTGAGGCTGGTGGATCACCAGCATTTGAGAATTCTGAGCTGCAATAAAGCTAAAGCTGCTGGAGTGTACATAATAAGAACAGCACCAGTATGGTGAAGCACCCCCTAGGAGCAGTGAGGTAGCTCAGGCCAATCAGTACTGGGGTCAGGCTTGGGACTGACCAAATGAGACAGGGAGAGCCAGTCCAAAAAATGCCCCCCATCCCTAATGTCCTCTCAGCTCAATTCAGCAATTCATCTGTGTCTGCTCACAGAACTGCTTCAATCTGGCTATCTCTGTTCTGTGGAAGTCAGGCTAGGTCCTTGAAAAGTGGTATTCCTGAGATGGCAGTGTTGGTGTGGCAAGCGGGCTGGTATATCATCAGTTTGACAGTTTTGCCAAAGACCATCTCTGCCTGGAGGGGGGGAGTCGGGGGGGGGAGAGAGAGAGAAAGAGAGAGGGAGTGAGAGAGAGAGAGAGACCTCTAGAGACACAGAGAGAGACAGAGGGAGACAGCGATAGAGCAACAGAGAGAGAGACAGAGAGAGAGAGAAAGAGACAGAGAGAAAGAGAGAGAGGAGGGAGAGAGAGACACAGACAAAGACAAAGAGACACAGAGAGAGACAAAGATAGAAACAGAGACAGACACGGAGAGAGAAAGGATGGAGATAAAGAGAGAGACAGAGACAGAGAAAATAAGAGAGAAAGAGACAGAGACAGAGAGGGAGGGAAGGGAAGAGAGAGAAAGAAAGAGAGAGAGAGATGCAGAGAGATAGAGAGAGGTAGAAAGAGAGGGAGGGGAGAGAAAGAGAGATACAGTGAGATAGAAACAGAGAGAGAGAGAGACTGAGAGACAAAGAGAGGCAGATGGAGATGGTGAGGGAGGGAGACAGAAAGAAACAGATGAGAGAGGAAAGAAAGAGAAATCTTAAAGGCTCCTTCTGTCCTTGACTGTACTAAGTCCTGCCTCTTGTTCTGGGGGCTTCATAACCTGCCACAAACAAAGGGTGTCACTGTTCTGTGGGCCTTAAGGAAAAGTCTAGCACCTATGGTCCTTATGGAAATGGGTAGCTTGTCTCAGAGCTCAAATCTCTGATTAGTTGTAGATGACACAATTCAATCCCTCTGAGAGGGACCAGGGCAAAGAGAGTTGTTCATGGCACCTTGTACTACAGTTCCTAATATTCTCCTTTCCCTAGCTTGATCTGTGCCCGTGGGGAGGTCTCACAATTTCCTTTTCATCTTTGCTTGAAAGGAATTAAAGTTTTAATACTTTAAAGGGAAAGAAATGAATTTCATGCTTGAAAACTTAATGTATGCTTCAGTTTTTCCTCCCTTTCCCCTGAATATGGAGCCAAAATGAGGTGGGACGTTAAAGGTGTCCTCTTAATACGGAGAGGTTGGCTCTCAAAAGTTAGAGGTGTCCGTGAGGGAAACCCAAGCTCCCACTCACCTGGAGAAGGCTACTTTAGAAGCACCTACATAAATTCTCATATTTCTTTGCTTTATTCTGAGAATCTTTTTTTTTTTAGGTTTGACTTATTTTTGATCTTAACAAGTTTTTTTTTTATCATCTTTGCCTGAGCTTTTACATTGTGTTTTTTTTTCTTATTTTAAAACTGTAGCTTTCAACCTTCCTCTCATCTCTGATTGTTTTATGTTTTCAGGTTTCCAAAAGTTTTTTGGCTGCTCCCGCAGGTTGGCTTCTTTCTCCCCCTCCCCACACTGTGGGTACAAAGAAAATATCATCTCAGGATAAGGCTTTCTTTGTTTCAGTTGAACTCTGCCTGGGCATCTCCTCAAAGACTTCTGGAGGGAATCTTGGTAGAGAAAGGGAACCTTCGTAGAGAAAGGGATTAGAGCTGCAGACACCTCCCTCGCTAGCTGAGGGCCATGAGGATACCCACAGAAGGTTCCAGGTGCTCATTAACTTGAAACACAGGTGACATCTAGAATCCTGTGCTTTTATAGGCTCATTGGGTTTTCCAGTTGGAAGGGATCTTTAAAATCACCTAATGTGACACCTTCATTTTACAGATGAGGAAACTGAGGCTCCAAGAGGGCAAAGTGATTTGTTAAGGGTTACCAAGGGTGACAGAGGTGGAAGTCAACCCAAGGGCTTTTGATTTCATGTCCAGCATTTTCCCCTTGGAGCAAGTTTTGGGAGCTGACAGTATAATTTGCTCTGAACAGTCCTAGAATGAAACTTCCAAATGGTTCATCATTTCTTTCTCCCTTTTCTGAAAGGACTTAGGGTTATTTCTTTGCACAACTGCCCTAGAAAATCAAATTCAAGGAAGGGGACTCACAGTTCTTTTCTTTGAACATCAGATAGTCTTTGCATTTTTCTCCTCCTCTTCTTTCTCTCCTCTTCCTTCTTCTTTTCCTTCTTCTTCTCCTTCCTCTTAACCTCCTCTTTCTTCTTCTCCTTCTTGTCCTCCTTCTTTCTCCTTTTTCTTCTTTTTTCTCATCTTCTCCTTTTTCTTCTTGGGTCTCTCTGTCTTGGTAGGAAATGCAGTAGCCACTCATGGCTCAGTTCAACTAAACATCAATATAGGAATTTTCTCAAGATATTCTCTAAAGTTCGAATTGACTGTCAATTTAATCAGTGGAATCCAAGTCGTTATTTTCATTATGATTTCTGTCTGCCCACTAAAAATCAAATTCGTTGTCAGGAGCCTGATTTCGTGTGGGACCATAGGTCCCCTGGCCACAATCACTTCACTGTGGACATCAAGAATCTTGAAGCTCCACCTCTAGATGGATTTGGGAGTGTACTCATTCCTTAGGTGACTTGGTCAAAGCTTTTAGGGGAATGTTGAAGAGTTACATGAACCCTTCGTTATAAGCCATCTGTAAAGTGAGGGGTTTGGACTATATATCTTTTGCGGGGGGCGGGGGGTATTAAGTGATTTGTCCAGGGTCACACAGCTAGTAAGTATCTGAGGCTGGATTTGAACTGAGGTCTGTGCTTTATCCATTGAGCCACCTAGATACCTGGGTGTAGCTAATATATAAAGGTTCCTTCCATCTCAAATTCTTTGATCTTCTGTCCAGTCAACAATCAATGGTTTGGAGTAAAGTTCAGGAGAGGAATTAGGGCTGCATCTATAACCTTGGCAATTGTTTGCAGAGAGATGATACCTGAACTCCTGGGAACAAATGAGATGACTGAGAGAGAAGAGAAGAAGGCCCAAGACAGTCTTGGGGATTATCTGTGTTTAGAGGACATGATGTGAATGATGAAGCAATAAAGCAGACTGGAAATAATAATCACGTTAGGCAGAAGGGAACCAGGAGAGAGCAGTATCTTTGAACCAAGGGAGGACATCATAACCAGGGTGACGTGAGCTTCAGTGCCAACAACTGCCAACCAGTTACGAAGAATGAGGGCTGAGAAAAAGCCACCAGCTTTAGAATTCAAGAGATTGCTGACAATCTTGGCCAGAGTACTTTCAACAGAATCATAGGGTTGGAATCTGGATTATGAGGGATTGAAAAATGAGTGGGAGGAAGGGCAGATAGGAGTCTAAGTGAGTCTTCCTAGGATTTTGGCAGTGAACAAGAGAAAACACATATAGGATGGCAGCTTGAGGGGATGGTAAGGTCAGCTGACAATTTTTTTTTTAAAGATGGAGTAGACTTGTGGATGTTTATAGTCCAGTGGGGAAGAAGCCAGTACATAAAGAGAGATTAAAGATGAGGGTGAGAGAAGGAATGATTGATGGGGCAAGCTACTGGAGAAGATGGGAGGAAATGTGTTACATGCAAATGGAGTAAGCATGTCTTCTTTGTTTTTATCCAAATCATTGACACAACAGTGAAATAACAGGGCCAAGGACATAGCCTGGTACAGTCTATTACAGACCTCCCTCCAAAGTAACAAGTGGTTAACGATTGATTTCTCTTTGGATCCAATCATTCGACTGGTTCCAAATCTGCCTAACTGTGCTGACATCTCACTCACATCTCTCCATGGTGTCCACAAAAATAGCTTGAGAAGCTTTGTTAAATGCCTTGCTGAAATCCATGTATGCCATGTCTTTGGCATTTCCCCATTCTATCTGTCTAGTCATTTTCTCAAAAAGGAAAAGAAAGGAATCTATTCTGACATGATTTATCCTTGAAACAAGTCACCCTCAGCATTATCAGCAAGTATTTATTAAATACCTAATATGTGCCAAGTACTGTGCTAAGCACAGGGAAACAAACAAACCCAGCCATGGCCTCCAAGCGTTCATATTCTAAAAGGAGAAACAATATGCAAATGACTATGTATGTATATGATGCAGGATCTAAATGAAAGAGGATCTCAGAGGGATTGCACCAGGAGGAGGAGGACAAGGAGAGCCTCCTGCAGGAGGTGTGATTGGAGCTGAGTGGAGTCTTGAAGGGACAGGCAGAGATGAGGAGAGAGAGCATTCTGAGCATGGGGGATGGCAAGTAAAAAGGACCAGTCAGGCAATGGAGTGTTCTATGTAAGAAGCACCAACAACACCAGTGATGCTACACTGAGAGTAGGTAGAGAAGTGTGGAGCATAAAAAGACTGGGAAAGTAAGAAGGACATTCTCCCTCAATCTCCCCATGCCCATTATCCATATCCAATAAGCTGTCAGGTCTTAAGAGATTCTACCTCAACAACAGAGGATTTTACATTTGGTCCTAGAGACAATTAGGAGACACATTGGAGTTGACTGAGTCGGGGAGGGAGTGGTCAGCCCCATGCTCTACGTCCTTGTTACTTTGGCAGCTGAATGGTGGGTGGTCTGGAGTGAGGAAAAACTTGAGGCAAGGAGACTAACTAATGGGTTATTGTGTTGGTTCAAGTGTGGAGTATTGAGGGTGGCAGCTACATGAATAGAGAGAAAAGGCTACAGATGAGCCGTACAGTAAAGGTAGAAATGACTCGGCAACAGAGTTATCAACAATGACATCACTGAAGTGATTGGAAAGTTGGTGGTGCCCTCGATAGCAAGGGGGAAGTTCAAGAAGAGAGGATTGGAGCAGAAATACGAGTTCCAGTTTTGAAAATGTTAAATTTAAGAGGTCTACAGGACTTCAGTTAGAAATATCTAAGAAGTCATTGGTGGTGGAAGAGTGGAGGTCAAGAGAAAAGGGCTCGATAAATAAACACAGCTGAGAATCGTGTGCATAGAGATGAGAGCTGGATCCATGGGAGCTGATGAAACCATCAATCAAGATATTCTAGAGGGAGAAGAGTGAACAGACTCTTGACTGGGGAGGGACACCAACAGTTGATTGGGAGTGATTTGGTTGAATATCTAGCTAAGAAGACAAGGAGGAGTGGTGAGGGAGGTAAGAAGAAAACCAGAAGAGAGCAGTGCCATGATAACCATAGAAGAGATCAATCTCTTAGTCATCAAGACTTCCCACCTAAATGCTCATGTGCAATGAATTAAAGTCAACTTCACAATCCCAGAAGCCTCTCTTCTCTTCTCCTTTTTGAAAACCTGGACAATATTGGCCACTCTCTTATTCTGCAGTGTATTCTCTCTCCCCTTCATTCCATCCTTCTCATGCTGTCCAACTAATTTTATGTATAGCACCAATAATGTTACTCCTGGGCTCAAAACCCTTCCCTGACTCCTCATTTTCTACCAGGTAAAGTTCGTACTTCTTTGGTGGTTACTTTAGAACTTCCCTGTTGTCACACAACTATACCAGTACTCCAGAATGAACTACTTTTTCTTCCCTGAATATACCTTGCATTTTCCCCACTGGGAACCGTTTTGTTTAGACTGTTCCCTCTGCCCAGAATGTCCTCCCTTCCACCTTTTATTGGTTGAATTCCAATCCATTAAAGTTTGGACTCACATGACATCTCCTTTGAAATCTTCCCTGATTTCCTTCTGTGAGTAATCTACCCTGATTACCACTTTACCTTACCTAACCTTTTGAAAAAGTAATATGTCTGCCTTTTGTCTCTTTATACCACACCTGACTGATACAGTCCCATTCCACATCAAAATCTTGCTCAGAAAAAAAGAAAAATAGTTTATCAAAAGCAGTTAGTAAAATGACTGGATCTGCAACATTTCTTACCCATAGTCCTTCAACTTCTTCATTAGGAGGAAGAAGCATGTTTCATCTCCCTTTCTCTGGAATCATGATTGCTCCTTGTAATTCATTATTTGGATTTTAAGTCCCTCTTAGTGTTTTCATTTACGTAACTGTAGTCATTCTATGTATTGTTTCCCTATTCTGTTTATTTTGCTTTGTATCTATTCATACACATCTTGTCCTACTGTTTCTCTTAATTCCTCACATGCCATTTCTTATATTCATTTTCTCTATTATATTCATATAGTACAATCATCCATTTCCCCAGTCGATGAGCACCCCTTTGTTTCCAGGTCTGTTTGTTTTGGGTTATGTTTTTGCTATCATTAAAAGTGCTGCTTTGAATGTTTTGTTATAATCATATCTATATCTCTGTCTTTGATCTCTGGCATATATGCCCAGTACAGGTTAGAGTAGATGAACGATTTAGTAACTTTTCTCACATAATTCCAAAATGTATCTAGAATCCACAGCCCCACCCATAGTGTATTGGTATACCTACCTTATCACAGCATCTCTGACACTTGCTATTTCCATTAAAAAAATAATTTTTGAAAATTCTGTGAACATAATCAAACAGTCACAAGCATTCATTAAATTCAATGAAAACTCAGTGTTGTTTTAACCGACTTTTCTACTATTAGTGATTTGGAGCATTATTTCATGTGCTTTTTTTCTTCTTTTGAAAATTATTTAGATCCTTTGTTCACACATCTATTGGGAAATGGCCCTTGTTCTTTTATATTTATGTCAATTCCCCATATATCTTGCCTTTCAGGATTTTATCAGAGAAATTTAATCGAAAGATCTTTTCCACTCAGCAGTTTTTCTTATCCAAGCTACTTTGATTGTGTTTGTACAAAAGCTTTTAAATTTTATGTAAAGAAAATGATCTATTTTATCTATTATGATTACTTCTACCCTTTCTTTAGTTAAGAAATTCATTCCCTAGCCCTCTTAGCCAAGGAGGTAAAATTTACCTCCTTCCATTCTACTTTTTTTTTAAAGTGATGCAACCTTTTATGTTTAATTTATGTATCCATTTGAAACTTGTTGTGGTTTATGGTATATGATGTGAAACTATCTCTGACAAATTGCTTTCCAGTTTCCCTGGAAGTTCTTGATAAAGAGGAAATACTTCCCACATTCATTTGCACCCTTGGATTTGGTTCCTCAGTTCTGGGCTATTTACTGCTCACCTTGTATTGGTTCTCCTCATGCTTGGTGCATTAGTTTGTCTAATAGATACCGGTGTGTCTCATTTCCTTAAGAGACTTTAAGGATTTGAGGCTGTGAGGGAATGGGCTATAACTCATCTAGACTTCCATTTCTCCCATGACCTACCCAATACTTTGTCAAAAGTTGGAACAATACAAATGGTTGATTGGTTGGTTGCTGCTTGTTTTCATTTCCATAAGGACACAGTTGAACTGGTTCCATAAAACTCATGGGGCCCTCAGTAACCCCAAAACTCAGTATCCCCAGGTAAATGGATCCATTTGGCCACAAGTATGTTTGACTCTGAGCCAGAATTCGTCCTTCAACTGTCAAAGTCTGGGACCCTCCCTTTCCCTCTTTGATGCTGAGAAAAAGGAGGAAATTATGGGAATGTGCTAGGAAAGGGGACTCTAACCTTTGCAGTGTGGGAGTGAACATTTTGATAGAGAGTATTTCCCATTAGAAATGTCATTAAGAGCTGTCTTTCCATTTACATTGGTAATTACTCCTACTAATCATCTGGTGAGGGTGTTTGGAGGGAGCCCTTCTGAAGGTTGTCAGCCTCCTTGTTTGGGAAACCCAGAGTCCTCTAAAGGGTCAGGGAACAGATCAACAGATACTGGTGTGGTATCTAAGAGGGGCTTGCATCTGTTAGTCAATAGAAATAATGAGTTAAATGGCATTTGAATGGCAGTGTGTTAAGGCATATTCTTTCCATAATCACTCTAAAGGCTCATTATAGCTTCTGGATTTGTGCACTAATAGGAGTGATGAGTACATTTGCTATCTGCTCCACACCTTTCTCTTCCTGATGAGTCTTACCTTGTGGCAGAGGGCATTTCACTCATTGGCTTTCTTGCTAATTGGCAAAGAAAACTTTGTGGAAATGGAGTTCCTTCTCATGTCATCAGGAAGCTTTTTGCTGCCAGCAGGGCCAGAAGACAAAGCTAGGTGCGCTGGAAAGAGGGTGTTGTGTTGTCCTCCCACCCATTCTGCTTTTGGTCTGCTTTTGTCCTGAGCTCTAGGAAGGAGGGAAGCTTCCAGTCATACCAGCCTTTACCTGGTTGCTTCTTTCTTCTTCCCTTCTATCTGCCTTCCTCCAAGTCAGAAGTGCTAAGTGGGCAGAGATGGAATGGTCAGAACTGGAGGCCATGGTCAGAGATAGGGGTGTGGTTGTGACAGAAGGTCGAGATTGAAGATTACCATCAGAGCTAGGATTTGTAATCAGTTAGATACTATGGTCCCTGTGGGGGAGAGTAGAGAATGGTTTTAAGGTGGTGATTTCATAGATTGGGTGAGATTTGGGGGTATAGTAAGGGTTGGAGTTAAAATGCACAGTCAGGTTTGAACATTGCCATCCAGGTTGGAGAGACTGGGAGGATTGGTAAATGGTTATATTAAGGGACCTGGTCACATGTGGAAGTCAATAGGGATGGATTTGTGATCAGGCAGGGCTGGAGGAGGGCCAGAAATTGAAATGTGATCAGAACTAGGGGCCTAGTGGAAGCAAAAGGGCTATGTTCAGACTTAGTTATTGCCAGGATCCCAGGTATCAACAAAGCCCTGACAGTGGTCAGGGATTAGGGGTGTGGTCTTAGTAGAGGAAAAGGGAAAGTCATTTCTTCTCCTTCATTAAATCATATGTCAGTGAAAGGTGGAGCTAGTGGGATGTGTGTTTTAGGAATGTGAGATAAGAAACTGGCATTAAGCAATGTGAGTAAAACCCAATTTGCAGCTGGGTAGAAAGCTTGTAGGTCCAAAGATTTTCTTAAACCTATCTACAAAGCTCCTTTCTTCCGGGGTGAGATTAGGGCCAAAGAGCTTAACTA
Organism: Potorous gilbertii; assembly: GCA_028658325.1. Lineage (NCBI taxonomy): Eukaryota > Metazoa > Chordata > Mammalia > Diprotodontia > Potoroidae > Potorous > Potorous gilbertii. The sequence goes on from CM053769.1 coordinate 317,985,866, forward strand.
GGCTTGCCACATAATATTTCACATTTGTATAACCCTTTAAATGCATGATCTCATTTGAGTTTTCCATGGGCTGAGAGGTAAATGCTATTGTCACCTCCATTTTACAGACAAAGAAACGGAGGTTCAAAGAGATTTAAATGTCTTTCTCTAAATCATCTCATTAATAAATGTCTGAGGTAGGATTTTAACTCAGATCTTCCTCACCCTAAGCCTAGTTCTCTACCCCTTAGGGGAGACAATCTCTCTGTAAGTCTTACTTTCTCTTTAATACGAATCCAATTATGCGGAAAAGCTCTGTTGGCTGAAGGGGCACTAAACCATTTAGATTTAGATGCCACTGGGCACGCAGGATCTACAAGACAGAAGACATAGAGTGTGGTTTAATTTCTCCAGTACTGGCTAATCCCTCCTTCTTGTCCTTTCCCCTCTCCTCCAGCACACCATTCCTCTGCCTGCTCCAACCCTGTTTGGTCCCTTAGAAATAATTTTTTGCTATGATCCCAGATTTTTTTTTTAGTGTTCCAAGTGAACGTCTGAAATAGTGAGTGGCCAGCTTGGAGTTTAAAAGGGAAAAGTTTCAGGCAGAGCCAACTGGGGATAGAAGCCTTGAAGTTGGCACGAGGCACAAACATGTGAAAGGAGGCAGAGAAGGGGAGGTCTGGAGCAGGAAAGGACTGATGGTCATAAGTAATGACTGGCTCAATCAATACAAAGCCAGACAGTTCTAGAAGGCAGTTCAAATATTGGGGGGTAAGGTGAAGCTTGGGGGAGCTGTTGATGTATGTGTGTGTGGGGGTCCCCTGTTTGGCAGGCTGGGGAGGCTGTGGGCTGCCTCCTTTCCTGACGGGGAGCCCTGCCGCTATCCTTCCAAAGGCCTCATGATGGAAAGAGTGAAGCCTAGAGAGAACAAAATGAAGACACAAAGGCCCATGAGGGGTTCAAAGGCAAAGCCCAGACTAAGAATGAAGTTTTCAAGGTACGTTCCAAGGCGAGGACTTTTCATCTCAAAACCTTTGAATTGGGAATCAAGGCGGGAAAAGTTACTACTAGGTTAAAGTTTAAATGGCACAGAAAGGGTAGAAACGAAGATGAAACGTAGGCTGTCTGGCCAGGGGAACAAAGCATTTGGATCCTGGTCTCTGCACCTGGCTATAGAGTTTCTAAGTTCCTGCAGTCCCAGGGAGGAGGCTCAACAAACGGTCTTATTGTTCAGATTAAGAACTGAAGTAATTGAAAGGAAAGTTAAGCCAAGGAGAAGCAGCCATCATGTGTGACTGCCTGTATAGTTAAAAAATAATTTAAAGGGAAAGTGACTATCAAGCAGTTCCTATTATGGAAATACAATCATTGAAGAGAGAATGAGGGGGAAAAAGCCTTTATTCTTTGAAAAGAAGGTTTTTTTGCCCTCAGCAAGTCAGACTTAAATATTATTTGAAAACCCAGTCATTTTCACAGACTTGTTTCAGTCCCTAACTGACCAGGCTGGGGGAGGCCCTTTAAGGATGTGTGTGTGTGTGTGTGTGTGTGTGTGTGTGTGTGTGTGTGTGTGTGTGTCTAAGCGGGGAATCAGGGTGGAGGACTAAGGGTTGTGGCTTCCTCTCAAGTTCTTCTGGCTTTGTGACTCCTGGGATCAGGATGTGATGGAGGGATATCTTTTTAGAGGGATAAGCCCCCCTTTACCTGCTCATTCCTCATTTTTTCCTGCTTCTTCTGCCATTGGAGTGGACTGGCTGGTACCTTTCCTGAACCCCCATGGCCGTCTCTTTCACATCTTCCTCCTTCTGTGTTTGATTGTGTTGATCAGTTGCCACCTGGAATTTCTGTAGCCTTGATTATAGAGAATTCCACTCTTTCCTTCAAGGCCCCTCCCTGCCATTGGCCCATCCTCCTAGTGGCAGCTTGTTCATAGATCATAGAGGAATGATCATAAATCTAGAGTTGGAAGGAACCTCAGGAACCATCTTGTCCTGCCCACCCCCCGCCCCATTCCCATACAGATAAGGAAACTGAGGGCCAAGGAGGACCAGTGACAGCAGAAAGTATTTTGTTCTTTGTGTTTATATCATTAGCAGCTAGTTCAGTACCTGGCACATAGTAGGTGCTTAATAAACACTTTTTGATTGGTTGTTTACCCAAGGTCCCACAAGTAGTAGACAGTAGATTCTATAGTCACTCTATTGTGCTGAAGTTGCATTGTATGCTTTGCCTTCTCCAAGAAAGCAGAAATTGAGATCCAGAGATTGGAATGGAATCCGCTAAGTTCATACAGAGAGAGAAACCAATTCTCCAAGCCAGGCCTCGTTATTCCCTGTTCAGAGTTCCTTCTGTGAGGGGATGTCTAGTGAATGGAATTCCCTGACTCGTACCACCGAGGCTGCCTCAGCCTCAAGTATAACCTGATTTTAGGCCTCCATGAGAAGAAGAGTAGGGCTTACTTCCTTTAGTCTCCTTAGATCGGGTCCAGGGACAGATGGCATTTTGGAGACAGAGTAGAAAACCTTGACTTTTTCTGTTCCCAAATTCTCCCTAGGTCCTTATCATCCCTGGCAGCCATAATAATGTTCATGATCCTGGAGAGGCTAGATCCCAGAGAAATTATATGGAGCCCAGTGAAAGACAAATACTGGAAAAAATGTAAAGAACACAGAGAGCTCTCACCTCGCAGCACTGACCCAGTTCTTCTGGGACTCCAGAAATACATATACATCTTTCCTGGAATATGAGTGGAGATTGATTGCTACACTAAGGAAGAGGTTGGTTAAATATAATCTAGAACAAGGTTTTTTGTTTAATAGAATGGTTTTAGATAAGATCTCACTGAGGGAAACCCAAATGGATTGATCTACAGTCATTGATACTTTCTTGGTGCCCTAGTACTGTGGATTCAGGTATATTACAAAGAAATAAATGGTCCATCTCCCACAAAGACTCTTAAACTATGGGGAGTATGTAGAGAAGTAGAGAGGAGTAGGGACAGCATTTCATGGCATCTCAGGTAGAGGACAGAATGAGTAAGGTTATGGAAGTAGGAATTTGAATAAAATATCAAATCACCTATTTCATAATTTTTATCTTGGAAAAGATAAAACTTAGTGGGAAGCTATGATCATGATCTTTAGATAATTAAAGGGATGTTATGAAGGAGAGGGATTAGCTTTCTCATTTGACTCCAGAAAGCAGAGCTAGGAGCAATGCATGGAAGTTGGCAGAGGGGCAGATTTTAGGTCCATGGAAATGAACACTTGGTAACAATTACAATTGTCCAACAGTAGAACTGTTTGCTCCAATCAATAGTGAGTCCCTCATCATTAGAGCTCTTAAAGCAAATACTTGTGGGGGAATTTTGTTTCTAGCATGGATTATCCCAGATGTTCTCTGAGGTCTCTTAAGGTTCTGGGATTTTCTTTTTTTTTTTTTTTT
>CM053769.1:317989785-318074200 GCA_028658325.1 Potorous gilbertii
GCCGCGTGGCCCGGGCGGGGGAGGGGAGCGCTCGGCAGGACAGGACTCGGCTCCCGTCTGGGGGACCTTTGCGGTCGGTTTTTCAGGGCTCTCTGCAACAGAAATCTCCTTCACTGTGTTGCTGCGCGGCTTCCACTGTTCCAGACTTTGTCAGGAGTTCCTTTTACAGGAAATCTATGGGCTGTGGGTTCGGACCTAGCATAGGTGAGTCTTTCTACTCCGCCATCTTGGCTCCGCCCCCTCAGGTTCTGGGATTTTCAAATTTCAAGTAAGACTTATTCAGGATACACAGACATAGATGGATTGTGATGTATTTGGCTGGAGGAGATCTATGAGAGCAACTGGAATATCATATAACATTCAGGAGCATGTTATCTTTCCATGCACCAGCAAATCCAGCCTCAAGTTTCCCTTTGGCACAAATTTTCAAAGGGTATATAGTATGATTGCAAACAGGCAGATCACGGGAGACCAGGTTGCCAACTCTTGGAGGGCATCTTCCAAAAGAGTATTTTGCAAACTACCAGTCCAGGAGGGCCTTCTAGTATCTTCCCCATGCTGGTCTGGCTCATCCAATCACATCTAGAACCTGCAAACCTGGATAAGAAAGGGGGCACTGGTGTCTACAGTCTTTGGAGTCCCAGGTCCCACCCTAGCTAGAGGACCGGCTCGCATGGCAGATGCCCAGGAGTGTGGGGCTGCCTGTATCAAGCGCACACAGCCATGATCACACTCATCTCAAATCTCACTTTTTTTACCCTGCTAGCTCAGGTGTTGTACATCTGTGGCGTGTTGGCAGCACTCTTGCCGCAGTGTTGGGGAGCTGTCAGGTTAAAAGCTGGGCTGCTGTATTTGATCCCACGTGTAAGCTGTTTTATTTCCCTCTCTTCCCTTTACACGGCTTCGGTGTGCTTTTATAAATATTTTACCAGCCTTGCTAAAGTCTATTTCATCTCTCTCTTAAATGTATTAAATATAAATGCAGCAACAACTCCACCATAAGTCTCTCTTTGCCATCAAATAGTCAAACTTCTGTCAAAGGAAATATAATTTGCTTTGTTTACTCCAGTTTAGTCAGAGCGTTATCTACTATAGACCCATCTTTTCCCTTTCCCCTCAACCCACCCAAATCTCCTGGTTTTCATTATCAAGAGCCTGTCTTCTCATCATTTGATGATCAGTTGGACTTCTCTAACTTCTGGGCCTATGAGGGAGAGACTTAGAGTCAGATGCCCTTGGAAGCCATCACAAAGTAGGGTTCAGGGGACATCTGCCCTCAGGGGATGGCCTGCATCAAGAGGCATCATTATCACCTAAGCATCCCTTGCCTTTCCATCCTTCTTTCTTTCCTAAGGAGATCCTTAAGTAGGCTCCAGAGCAGTGTGACCACACTCATTTGAAGGAGCGGTGTTTACAGATCCACAGTGTGATTACCAGAAAGGGATGAGGAGCCTTCCAAAGGGATGGAGGACATCATTTTGTCTTGGAAAATGATGCTTGGAGAAGGCAAAGCTGAACATCCCAGAAAAAATGACACATCCACTGCTCATCATGTTATAAATGTGTCCTAGCCCACCTGCAGTGCAATAGATTTCTATCAATGAGGAGAAAAAAGAGGTAGTTGGCAAGGTGGATATCCCAGGCCCTGGCATTAACTTTCCTTTTCTTTTCCTTTTTCCTTCATGCAGTCAGAGCTGAAAGGGACCTTAGAGATCATATAGTTCAACCTCTCATGTTTACAGATGAAGGGGCAGTGATTTGCCCAAGGTCTTCTAGCTCATTGGTGAAGGATCTGGAACTGGAACCTGGGTCTCCTAATTCCCTGTCCTGGGCACTATAGTGCCTCCAACAACTGAACAAAGCTTTATTGTGCACCCCCCTGTTCTATTGTTAAACTCCATCAGTAATTTACTCAGATTAGTGTTGGGGAGGGAGGAGACCATGATCAGAGTCTAGGTCACAACAGAGGTTATTCCTCTGAAAGAATTAGAATGCAGGGGAGTTTTGATGGACATACCTAGGTTATAAAGGTAGCAATGATCATCAATTTTCTCCTTTCCTCTCTCTCTCTCTTCCCCTAATAGATACACATGTTGCAAATGGCTTAAGATGGTAGCAGATGTTTAAATGGGCTCTAATGATCTGGGCTGAGAGAGCTGGTGATGATTTAGAATTTGCTCCTGGAAGCCCCTGAAAGTTCAGATTCTTATCCAAACTCTCTAAAGAGCCTGAGCCAGAACTCAGGCCTGAAAATCACAATCACTCTCTTGAAAGCTTTTGCCCTCCTCCTTTCTTCAAGTGGATACTGCAGATGCCTGGAGAATAGATCTGTGGTATTTCAGCTCTTTTGGATTCTGGTCCCACCTGGAATTGGGAAATGCCAATATGAAGAACCTTTCAAACTCTGGTAAGGGTTTAGTGAGCACTGGGGATGGAAGGAGCAAAGGATGCATTGTATATGAGAGAGCATGATGATGAGGAAGAAGGTGATTGACCTTCAACAATCAGCGAAACCCTTCTTAATTAAACCAATGTCACCCTACTCCTCCTCTCCTCTCTTCAAGTCACCATTTGACTCTTGGATACAAAATGCAAAGCATCCCCTCAGCTGGAGGGTATGACTGGAAGAAGGCTTTCCTGGGTTGTGAGTTGTTAAAATATAAATGGTAGCAGCCATCTATCAGTGGCAAATAATGTCTTTCAGCAATTGGAACTTAGCATCTTATACTTCCTGTCCCTGGCACAGAGACTGCTTTCCCATCTCCTGCTTTCCACTTTCCATTTCCAAGGAGGGAGGCGTGATGACTCAGGAGTGATCTTCCTGGTACTAGTTGGCTTTAACTGAAAACTTTTCTGCCGCTCCTTCTACTGATCACTGCTGGTAGGATTTGTCAGTTGGGTTACGACTTGATTCTTTTATCCATGTTTTGAGTTCTTTTGCAAGTATCCCTCTGTCAGGCCCAGCTTGTAAGTGCTCTCTCCCTGAGGACACATATTTCTTGAGTTGCTGAGGTCAGGAAAGTTCATACCCTGATAGCTAAACCTTTGGTGAGAAACCTCTCTGAATTTCATTAGATTTGTTCTCATAGGACAGACACTGAGTACCCTGTTGAGTCCATATTAGAAGTCTCTCCAACTTGGTATGTTAGAATCATTGGATTTTGGAGCTGGAAAAGTCTGTGGAACAAAGACTGCCATGGTTGGAAGGGGTCTTAGACCACAAAACATATATTTGCTGTTAGAACTGGAAGAGCCCTGAAATATCACTTAAATTGAAGTAACATGAAAGTGACTTGCTCAGGACTTAAGCACAGCTTATGCTCCAGGAATCTTTGAGAATCTGGAACCACCTTCACACCATCATGAGGTCAGAGGAGGGCTTTAGGAGGTTTGAAAGGTTTAGGAGGCTTTGAGTCATTTTGCTGAATGGGCAGGGTCATATTCTGGAATTCCACAGGGTACCTGGGAGAGCCTTAGCCTGGATGTGGAGAGACTGGAGTTATGGAGCTCATTCTGGTCCAAAAAGTTTCCCATTGAGCATTGATGTGCAAAATGACTCATAATTTTTGAGAAACTTTTGCATCTATACTCTCCTTTAATTTTTCTACAGTCTTGTAAAATAGGTAGGACAGATTTTTTGTCAATCTCCATTTTGTGGATGAAGAAACTGAGACCTAGACAGATTTCTAAATAACTTGCTCAAGGTGACACCATATCTGAGAGTCAAGGCTAAAGGGCTAGCCCTAGAGTCACTACACTGTTCCTTAGGACTCATTCATTCAACCTTTATTAGGTGCTTACTGTATACAGAACACTGCATGGGGATGACTTCTTCTTAGGGCTTATAGAATAGTAGAAGGAAAAGAGAATAAGAGACAGTCCCAGGTAACTATAATGATAAAACAAAATGATGCCCTGGCTGGGGAGGCAGGGCATTATTAACTGCAGGGATCTGGGAAGGCTTCACAAAGGATGCAATATTGTGAGCTGGCATTTGCTCATTGATGGTTACCTAGGGAAGGGAAGCACATTAGAGTAAGTGGTGCCCAGGTTGTGGCATCTTCTGTCAGTAGAGTTTAACAGGTTGATAGTTTTGAGCAGTGAAACTCAGCTGTTTAGAAATCTGGTTGAGGTTATGTCATGCCTGTACAATGCGGGGGGTATTTGTTGGCATTTATGCCAACCAATGGAGAGAAGAGAAGGAAGCCCTTGGTAAGAGGTATTCCCTGGTGTTGAATTTTTCTTGAACTCTATTGCCTTTGGCACTTACTGCATACAGGTCATGAGAAATCAGCCCTCAAGAAGTTGAGTCACTGGCCCCATAGTAAGTGCTTGCCCTCGTTTAATAAAAAGCACTGGTGTCCAACTGAAATGGAAATGGGGGCCTAAACCACATATAAGGATCCATGTCAACCACATATTATCTTAGGGGGGAAACTACATATTAATGCTTTCAATGTTCTGTTGTATTTTTATTTATTTTGTTATTGTTATCCCAATTGCATTTTTATCTGGTTTGACAGTACTGGTGGGAGTGGTTGCAGTATGTTGGCAGCATGTTTGATACCTGTGATACAGTGTTTAAGTGAGGTAGACTTTGGGTTTGATGGATTCACAAAAGACATGACTCTATGACTTTGTACCAAACCCTTGGTGAATTATTAGAATCTGTGGGTGATGGGGAAATGGGGCCATAATATGTATAATTCCTGGGATGGAGTCGAAAGGTTGCTGAGGTCCCTTCCAACTCCAATAGTCTCTGATTTTGTGATTGATTAAGATACCCTGCTTGTGGTCCCCTCTAACTTTTGAGGCTCCAAGTGTTACAGGGGGAAGAAGGGGAGAGACAAAGAGGGGGACAGAGAGAGACAGACAGACAGAAGCAGAGACACACACAGACAGAGATAGATAAAAAGCAAAAGAAAGATACAGAGAGACAGGCAGGGACAGAGATAGAAACACAGAGACAGAGCCCTTATGAGACCTTTATGTCCTACTGGAAGAGTGCAACATGCACACAGATAGGAAATGAAAAAGCAGGTTTTTGGAGGAGAGAGATTAGTAATATAATATAATATAATAAAAGGAGCAGATCAGAACAGATCTCATGTAGGAGACGTATGTGAGCTTAGCTTCTAAAGAAGGTGAGTATTCTGAGAGGAACAAGAGGGAGAGCATTTCCATAAGGGGAGCTCATCTTCACCAAAAACACAAAGTCAGGAGATCGGATGCTGTGTTGAGGAAATAGCAAGGAGGTGAGCATGGCTAAATGCACAGTGCATGAAAGAGAACAGTATAAAGCTGTATGGAAAGGCGTCATGGAACCAGACTGTGACAAGGAGCTAAACAAAGGAGCTCATATTTTATCCTGGAGGCAATAGGGAGCCAGTGAAGCTTCTAAAGCCAGGGAATGAGTGGTCAGTCCTGTCTTTGAAAGCGATTCTCCATCCCTCCCTAGTGGACTCAGAGTAACCATTGTTGGCTGATGGCTCTTTGCTAGTGTTGAGATACCCGGTCTCCTATTGCTCCTTTTAAAAAAAAAATCCTACAAAGCTCCTCACAATGACATTCTCTATTTTGTTTCCTGGCATTCACAGATTTTTCTTGTTTGATCTTGTGGTTGAAGGAATGAATGTGAGATTTTCTAGCTTAATCAGTATTTTTCTCCCCCTTCCTTAAGTAGTCTTTGGTTTTCATAAGCAATTTCATTGTTAAATGTCAGGCTAACAATGGGAATACTGAAATCTGACAGGTTTCAGAGAGCGTTTCAGATAGTAAGAGGTAACAGCTTTATTACTGGTTGATGACTGACCCATATTTCTTAACATGATTTCCCTGCTGTAACTCAAATTGAGTTCATGTTATTCTAATGATATCGGTTGACCTTGAGAGCTAGACCTAAAAGCCTGGGGTTATTCATCCCATTCCACTATAGATTCTTCTGATGTGTTTAGAGACACAACCTGCTCCTTATGGCCCTGAAGGTGGGGAGAAGGAAAAAAATTACACACTCATACGCACATACACACACACAGAGGCATCCCCCCACACCTGCTCAGGATTTTTTTCAACACATCTGGGGGATTTTATATCACAGGAGAATTTCTCTCTCAATTCAGCTTCTGTCACAAACCTCAGCTTTTCCTATGCAGACCCTTCAGGCTGGGGAATCTCACTAGGCCCCACTCTGTCCTGGTTTCTTTCCCAAGCACCTGGACTCCACCTGCTAGGAGGAGAGACTCCATCTCTGGATTTTTCATGGGTGAATTCATATTGGGAGAAAGAGGGAGAGAACATTGCATGTCAGAGAGAAATGGTCATGTACCTGGAAGCAGAATTTACTATGGGCTCTGGAGTAAAAGGACCTAGGTTCAGATCCCGTGTCTGGCAATTAGTACCTGTGAGTTCTTGGGCAAGTTATCCGGCCTCACTTTTTTCATCTGTAAAATAAATGGGTTAGACTAGGTGATCTCTTAGGTTCCTTTCAGCTATAGAGTTGTGATCCTCTAGAGACTGGTATCACTGTGCTGGGGGAGATCCACCCGCTAGGTGAAAGAGGCTGGAATAGCGTTGAGTTTACTAGGAAAATTAGGTAAAACATTCGCAGCACCTTTCCAGGCTCAGGTTTGGGAGCTGCGGAGCTCTTTCTCTCTCATTTAGAAGGCATACTGACAGTGTGCTGCTCAGACAAGACACAAATCACTGGACAGGGCCATATTTTGTGATTCTACTGGGTAGTAGCAAGAGCCTTAGCAGAAGTATCTAGAAACCTAAGAACTACTCCTGGTTCTGGTATGAACTCAGTGTATGTGACCATAGGACAAGATGCTTAGACCCTTTAGGTCATGGATTCCCTGTAGTGGAGAGAGCATCTGATCCTGAATCAGAGCACCTGGCTTCAATCTCTCAATCGATAAGCATTAATAAACACTTACTATGTTTACTACTAATAAACATAGCCAGACACTGTGCTGAGTTCTGGGGATGCAAAAAAAGGCAAAAGAGAATCCCTCTAGGTGCTCATGGGTTCAGATTCTGATGCCACTATTACAAGCTCTGTAACCTTGGTCAAGTCTTCCATTTCCTCATCTGTAAAACGAGGGAGTTGGACCTTTCTAACTCAGGAATATCTAGGATGAGGGGACATAAATGGGGCTACTGCTCTTTGCCCTCCCTTCCTCCCTCCCTCCTGGGGTCATAAAGGTAATATAAAATGATAGATGGAAAGGGTTTGACATGTTAAAAGCACTGTGGCATTTAACAAAATACAAATGGACCTAAAGGAGATTATTGGTTGCCCTGGGAATTTAGTTCCTACCAGTTTCTGCCTGCAAATAATGGAGAGGAGGAGAAAACAAGTCATTTTTAGCTCTTTCGGAACTAAAGCCTTGAATCTGGTCCCTGGTGTAGTTAAGTCTCTGAGAAGTCAAGATCATTTGCTTTTGCAACTCCATATTTTCCCTCTGGGTTCTTTGGAATCATCAAATTCCACAACCTTTCCAGATCAGGTGACTGACATTCTCCAAACAGGCTCAGCTGCCCCCAGCTGCTCTCCCGACCCCACATTTAAGCAGGAGGGAAGGGTGATTTTCACCGGCTGGTGGAGAGCTCGTGATAAGACAGGATACAATATTTCTTGAATCTTTGCCCTTGTTGAGCTTGAATGTGAAATTAAGCATTCAGACCTGGAAACCCCCAGTCTCCTGAGAATTCTCCTCTTTTGGAAAGAAGCACCTCTCAGCACACAATGGAACCATTGGATGGGGCTGAAATAAAAGACATTCCTGGAAGGAATGAAGATATGGAACTGAACAGCGCGGCTGGGTGGAGAGAGGTGGGTGGAAAGAGAGGGACAGGGAAGGTAGAAGTATACATAAATGTGTACATAAGAAATCACAGAAATGCTCCCATTTTTTCTGACTCTTTGGGTTAAGTGAATGAACACATTTCCCTCCAAGTGTACTGTTATGTAAAGAATAAACATTAGCTAGAGTGTAACATCAAAGCCTACACCAAACACAGATGCACACACAAACATGCACAACCACAAAAATATAGACACACAGATACTTCTATATGCAGAAACAAAATATGGCACTAAGTTAACATTTATATAGTGCTTTAAGGTTTACATAATGCTCCTCGTATATTATCTCATTCACACACAAGCAGACATATATACCCAAACACACATCTAGAACCATGTACATACAATGGCATGCATGAATACCCACCCAAATGCCCACATAAGCACACCCCCATCATTTGAGAAGCTAAATGTTTCACAGGAATCCAGGGATCATTTTCCTCCTGTTTTAAAAGTACTGCTTGGGTTTGGTCATTGAAACTGGTTCAGCAAAGACTCATTTGAGAGCTGTAGGAGCTCTCCTTGGCAGTGTTTTTCCACCATTATATCTTAAAAAAATAATTTTGGGAGACTATTTTCTGTTCTGCACCCTTTCACACCCTCTGTCTCTCTCACTTTCTCCAGTTAGGGACCTTGCATTTATGGCTGCCAGTTAGTGTTGGATATTGCAAGTGAAGTGTCTGTTGTATTAGCTAAAATTCTTCTATTCCCAGTTCCTAAAATGATGATGGTTGATTGGGCCCCAGGCATGGTTCCCTGAGTGAAGAGGGCGTGTACATGAATTTCCACTAATGTCCCTGATGTTGGCAAGCAGAGAAGAGGTGGCCTTGCATTTTCAGGGAGTTCAGGTGTCAGAATAAACCATTTCTGTCAGTTACCTAAAAAAGAAATTATCCGGTGGGCTTCTGTGATCACCCCTCCCAAAAGAATCAATGCTGACATATGATTGGGAGCATGACATGACAGCTAATGCCCCAATCCCGCCCAGCTGATACTGGGAAGAAAAGTCCCAGACTCCATGTGTAGGTTTGTTTTCACTGGATTCAGAACCTTCCATGGATGTTTTTCTTGGGGCTTTAATGAGTCAAAACTAGTCATTCCAACAGATACTAATTTCCCTTCTCATCTTGTCCATGTGTCTGCCGATAACTCCTTGAAATAAAAATAATATCCAGTAGCAGAGAGTGTACAAACTTGAGACCTTAAGAACCGCCTAGTTCAGTTTTTCACTTCACAGAGATAGAAACCAAGGTTCAGGGATGGAAAATGACTGATTGATCTTGCTCCTTAGAGTAAGAAGTGACAGGGCAAGATCTTTATTCACTATATTGTAATAGCCCCTAAAAAATGTCTAAGTTGTTTTTTCTTTCCATGAAGCACAGTGAAAAGAGCATTGGATTTGGCATCAGAAGGATGTGGGTCCAGATCATGGCTCTGTCAGTGGCTGTGTGACCTTGGATGGATCTCCTCAATCTAGTTGGACAAGATAATCTCCAAGTTGTTACCTAGCTTTAGCACCCTCTGTTTTTTATTTCATCTTGATGAGGTAAGTAGGACAAGGATTACTGTACCTATTTGACAGGTGAAGAATCAGAGGTGGTTTGAGGTCACACAGCTAGGTAGCCATAGTCGGAGATAGACCCTTGCTTTTCTGACCCCCAGTTATGGCTATTACTGCACGTCATGCAGCTATAATGTTCTATCCATTTTCTTAACCCCCATCAAAGGAAAGTGCTGAATCTGAAAAATTGAATTTCATGTCCAAGACGCTGGCCAACCTCTTCAGTGCTGTGAGTTAAGTCTTGAATAAATTGGGGAAATAACTTACCCTATTACATTTTAATGTTTACATAGGACATTATGTGTGTAATAACCTTTAAGGGGTAGATAATTCAGGTACTTCTCCCCATTTTACAGAGGAGGAAACTGAAACTCAGGAAGTCAATGTTAGAGCTGGTATCTAAATCAAGATCTAAATCCAAGTTTGGCCAGTCCTGACTCACATAGTTGGAGGTTTTACAGTTTAAGAATGACATTTCTTTGAGAAAGTTGAATGTTACCTACAACAAAGAACAGGAGTACTTAAGTTTTGGGTTTTTTTGCATCATAGATCCTTTTTTGCAGTCCAGTAAATCCTATGAACCCCTTCTCAGAACATTGTCTTTAAATACACAAATTCATAGGATTGCAAAAGAAACCAATCATGAAAATATCAAAATATTTAAAAAACCCAAGTTCATGAGCCCTAGATTAAGATCCCCTGTGACAATCACAGAATCTCAGAAGAGAAGGGGACCTCAGAAAATTTGTTCAGGCCGTACCTTAGCAGGAATGCCCTCTATAACCTCTATGACAGTTGGTCACCCTGTCTCCTTTTGGACCTCATCTAGTAGAAGGCAGCTCATTTCATTTTTGTTCAGTTGTAAGTCATTTTTCAGTTATGTCTGACCCACTGTGACCACCATTTGGGGTTTTCTTGGCAAAGATACTGGAGTGCCTTGCCATTTCCTTCTCCAGCTCATTTTACTGAGCAAACAGGGTTAAGACCAGGGTCTCATGGCTAGCAAGTGTGTAAGGCCAGATTTGAACTCAGGAAGATGTCTTCCTGACTCCAGGCCTGACACTCCATCCACTGTGCCACTTAGCTGCCTTCATTTCACCTTTAGACAGCTCTAACTGTTGGAAGGTTTCTCCTTAAGATAAGCTAAAACCTTGCTCTTAGTCACTTTGCCCTACTACCCTTAGTTTGACCCTCTGGGACCAGACGCAACAAATATCAACCATTTTCCATGTGGCAACTTGAAGAGAGCTGTCTTATCCTCCCTCTCTCTCTAAGCCTTCTTTCTAGGGGTGCCTCATGTGTCACGGCTACCAATCCTCTTTTTACCTGGCCACACTCCAGTCTACACCACATTCTATGGACTTGATTAGAGCAAATTCTTTTCCCATTCAGGATAGGAATGAATCTATTTCTGCGCAGATGTATGAGTCATTATTTCCAAATGCGAGCCATTGTTCTTTTATCTTTCTGCCACTTTAAACTCACCAGCCAAAAACATCTGGTTGAGTTAAGTAGATTTGCAAGTGGTTCTTTCACGGTAAGATGGGAAGGAGAGAGGGGCAAGTGTGTAAATGGGGAACCTGAATGATGAGTCCCAATGGGAGAAGTTAGTCTCTTAGGAACCACTGTAATTCAGTAAAGTCAACACTGAGCAATTTCTAGCTAACTTGCACCATGTTCGATGTGTTCATCAGAGGGAAGAAAGTAATCTTTACTGAGCTGGAGTATGTGTGTGTGTGTGTGTGGGTGTGTGTGTGTATGTATGTGTGTATGTATCTGGTGAGTGGGTAGAATCAGACCTGTGATTTCCCTGGCACAGGAAACTTCTGGTGAGGAAATTTCCTCTACCAAAATGTAGGTCAGTACTTGCTCTGCAAGTTAGGATTTTAGTGAATTGTGTAGGGGTCATGAGAGGTGATTTGCCCAGGGTTACACAACTAATATGAGGTAAAGTCAGGTCTTAACACCAGGACTCTCAGGCTGGAGATCAGTCCATCAGCACAATGCTTTATCTTGTATATGTATGTATGTACACACACACACACACACACACACACACACACACACACATACTCACACTCACACTCTCAGTGTACCCTGTGGTTTCTCTAGGTACAGAACTCCCAATGAAAAGAAACTCCTATGATTTCAGAATATATATCAGCGAATATTCTGCAATTTAAAATCTAGACACTTGTCCAGAGGTCCCATTAAATTAAGTGACTTGCCTGGAGTCAATATGTGTCAGACATGGAACCTGCACTCAGGTCTTCCTGGCTCTGAGATCAAGCCTCTATTTACTATGCCATACTGCCATACGTATGTATGTGTATGCAATATGTATTGTACAATATATATTTTCTGCTCCCCCCCCTACTCCAACCTGCATTCAGCAAGCATCATCTATAGTGTGCTGCAAACTCATGTGAAATAGTGACTTCCTTGTGAAGGTACAGAAATGTCAGTGTCCATTGAGATTGGCACTGCATTGGCGCAGGCCTCCCTTTTCTGTCAGAGCTTCAAGGGCTCTTTCTAAAACCTTGCACCTGAGTTTGAAACAACCTGAACACAACGTTTAAAGAGATTAGCTAACCATCAGCCTCTCAATAAAGAAATCTTTGCCCCTGGACTAGCTAGGGGCTCTCCTACTGGGCGTGGTGGACAGCTCCTTGTTCCTCGTTGACCAAAGAAGACTGGTCTTCTCCTGGTTCTGTGTGTATGTGTATTTCAATATGTGTTCTTCTCCAGATATGTTAGGTGTGTGGGAAACTGCTTGGTTTTATGAATATCTTATGTATTTAGAAGTGTTGCTGACACTCCCCCAGCCAGAAAAGACTTTTCCTATTTCCAGCCAAAGGACTCTTTTCTTACTGAATACAGTTTTGTAGTATTTACTCATCTCTGCTGTAAAATTTCATGATGTGTATGAAAACAATTAGAGGCTATCATATTACTAGAGGGCATTGACTCAAGGGAAAAGAACTCTCACCAGTAAGTCATGTCCAACATCGGGGCTGATCTTGCTGTACCCATTGCTGGAGGTCCTTTCAGTGGTATGGTTTAAAGGAGGATGTGAAGGCCCTCTGTCCAAAAACCTCTCCTTCAGTGTTGCCTGAAACTCTATCTTTAGGGATTTATTGAATTTAATTGAATATGGAGTATATGCTGAATGTAAGTCTCTGGATTAGACACTGCAGATGACACAGAGATGTACAAGGTATTAGGAGTTAAGATCAAAGAAGAGATATAAGAAGACATCCCTCCCCACTTCTTTGAAGAGATGGGAGACTATGGTATGAAATACTATATATAAAATCAAAAAATGTTTGATATATTAGTTTTGTTGAACTTTTCTCCTTTTTTAATTCTTTATGATAAGAAATGACCCTCTGGGAGGGAGTAGAGAGGATACAGTGGGAAATGTAGGTGATGTAAAAATGAAAGATATCAGTACAATTTTATATAAAAAGTAAAATTTTACGATTTTTTTAAAAAAGAAGTTGGAGACTTTAAGAGCTGAAAAGGAAGATAAAGGCAGGTATTGCCAGGAAGATTTCTTCCCTGCCTTTCACCATTATGGGAGGTAACTGTGAAGGGTGAGGGAATGATCACAGTCTCATGGTGAGTATTTAGGAGTGTCAGGTGGTAGCCAGAATCCTGGTTTGTGTCTTTTTGAGGGCTTTGGAGCTATGGGTGCTGGGAATTCAGTAGCAGCAGTGTGGAAGCTGAGGATAGTATATTATGGGTATGGGTCCAGACAGATGGAAGTCAGACTGTATGACAGATGAAAATGAGAGGCACGGGTGGGTGCAGAGTGGTAACCAGGAATTTTGATACTCAGGGCAAAAGTCAGAGCAAACAATCAATGTGGCTGGGAGAGGGAAAAGAAGAGAGGAGAGAAAATACTGACATTGACTTAGCTCAGTGCTGGGCAGCTAGGGGGCAAAGTGAACAGAGAGCTGGGCCCAGAGTCAGGAAGACTCATCTTCCCGAACCTAAATCTGGTCTCCAGCACTTGCTAGCTGTGTGACCCGTGGCAAGTCACTTAACCCTGTTTGCTTCAGTTTCCCCATCTCTCTCCAAGAGAAGGAAATGGCAAACCATTCTAGTATCTTTGCCAAGAAAACCCCAAATGGAGTCATGAAGAGTCGGTCATGATTAAAAATGACTGAACAACAAATAATAGAGTACTTAGCAGATAGTAGGTTCTTAATATTTATTGACTTAAGGAAGAAACCTTGAGATGTCATCCCATGATGCAGAAGACAGAGATTCTAGGGCAGGATGCTGACATCTGTGTCAAGACATCACAAGGCTACTGAAGGTCATCTGGCAGTTTTTCATCTTAACTAATTATGAACAAATTGAGAAGTACTTTGGTATAATGGAAAGGGAGCTGACCTCAAAGCCAGGAAGATGTGGGTTTAAGGCCTACTTCTAACAACCTGGCTGTGTGACCTTGAGTAAGTCAATTTCTGAGTGCTCTGGATAACTCTTGAAGCCTGCAAGTTGTAGATAAAGTGCTAGTTGCATTGCTTAGAAAGACCTTCCCTACCTGGAAGTTCTCAATACCATTTGTTTCTGTTAACTAAATACTAAACACAATTGTTTCTCCCTGTTGAAGGAGTGTAAGTACTGTCAGTACCCTCTATGTATTGGTGTTCTGGGGGAAAGCCCTAAAAGTTCCGCCTTGGTTACGGCACTGGTACAAAGCCTCTGGAGGAAGGAAACTCCTAATGCTCCCCATGCTGCACATACTAGCTGGGGACAAAGATGATGAAAAGCCAAAAGGTCAGATTTTGTCTCCTATGAGCTATCTAGGTAGTGGGTAGCTAAGCTCCAGTCCTGGTTTCTATGTCAGGAGGCGACCATTCACAGAACCTGGGGCAACTTAACATAAGGTATCAACATTCCATCTAGGAGTTAATATTCCTTTAGATTAAGCATTGCCCTTCCTCTCCTGTCTTTTAAAATACAAATTCCCCTAGGAGGGGTACACATGAGTTACTAATAATTGGTGCAACTGAGTTTGCCAGGTCACTTTCTTTGCTTTGATAGGAGATACTAGAGTAGTATGTGCTCCTTGGCGGGTGGAAAGGAAAGTTATAGTTGTGAAGACAGGGGATCAGTAAATCAGCATTCATTAAGTGCCTACTATGTGCCAGGCACAAATGGCATACATTCCACAAATTTGCCAAAGCCTAGAATGAGACAGACCAAGACAAAATAGGTCACATTTCATCTCAAATCTAATTCTTACAAATGATCTTCCTTCCTTCCTTCCCTATTATTCCATCATGGAGGGTGTGGGAAGACTGAAACTTGGAGAGGCTGTGATTATATGCAGGGTTTTTCAAACTCTTAGTGCAATTTTAAGTTATTGAACCTTAAAATTACATGAGAAAATTTGGGCATCCTCTGTGTATACATGTATATATACACATATACATATATAGAATTTACACAGATATATAGTGTATTTCATCTGTGACTCAGAAGATGAAGGTTCTAGTCTTAATTCTCCAACTATTTGACTGTTGAATTATTTGTTAAATGTTTGACCTTAGACCTCTCTGAGCCTCAATTTTCCTATTTGAAAAATGAAATTAGATCAGAGGTTCTTAGGTTCATAGCCTCCCCGCCCCCTCCCTCCCTTCCCCCCACCAAGAGGTTGTTAATAGATTTCAGGAGGTCAATGACATTGGATCTTTTTTTCACTTACCTCTGACTGAAATTTAGCATTTCTTTCAATTATTTAAGAACATGATTCCAAGAAGGCATCCATAGGCCTCCCCAGATGACAGCCAAAGGGGTCTATGACACGCATTCAAAGAGTTAAGAAGTGCTGCTGAGACCATCATTAAGGCATCTACCAATTCTGACATTCTGTGATTCACAGATAAAGAATGCGGCTCCTTTTAGAAGGCGACTGAGAATCTATTTGCAGTTGTAATGGCTTCCAGGCCCTGGCTATGGGACAGGTTGGCTTACTGGGTTATTCCTGGAAGATTTGTCAGGAAAATTTCCCTGGGAAGAGGTATTTGCAGGGACGCGGTGTAGCCAAGACTAATCCCTAGCTCTTTAGATGGATCAAGGAAAGGGGGTGGTTCCATTTTTACTGTTCCTTCACTTTCTCTTACTCTTTGAGCAGGGGGAAAACATGCTACTTAGGCAAAGGCTTGGAATGTAGTTATTGTCCTTGGAGGGAAAGCTTGCATTGCTAAAAATAAATACACCTCTCTTCTGACACACAAAACTGACTTTTGGTTATTATGGCCACTTTTTCTGTCTGTGTGGAGTGTAGGGCTGGGAGAGCTGGAACAATGCTTTATTGTTACAGAGCTGGCTTACAGAACAGAAACTTTCATGGAGGGAATTCTCCAGACCATCCTGATAAAGTGGGGGTGCCATTGGATTTTTACCTATGAAGGTAATAGGTAATTCATTTCAGTTCAATTTAATTAATAAGCATTTTAAAAGCACCCGCTTATCATATGCTAGGTGCAGGGCATTCCAAGACCAGAAAGGGCACTGGGCCTTACCTGTGAGAAGCTTGTAATCTACTGGGACTTATTTCCGGGGAAAGGTTTATTTATATAATCAATATTGTTTCCAATATTGTTTCAATATTGTGTTACAGTCTGTGCGTGGAGGAGAGGGCCATTAAGAGAGATATAAAATTTAGCCCCAGCCCTCAAAGATTTTAAAATTGAGGCCTACACACATGAAAAGGTAACTGGCATTCAATGTCTGAGAACTCTAAGAGAGGAAGAGATCACTGAGGGCTTAAGTGATCTCGGAAGGCTTCAGGGAGGAGAAGGAATTTAATCTAGGCCCCGAAAGATAGGTTAGATTTGGTGGGGAGATGGGAATACATTCTAAGTGGGGAAAATGGTAAGAAGGCACATGGTAGCCTTGGGGAGCAGCACGTTGACTAGAATGGCAAGAGCAGAGATTTTGTGTAAGGGAGGTAAGCTTGGAAAGACTCATTTGATTCAGTCAGTATATTTGTGTTCCTTCAATGAATAGTTTATGTTTCTCTGTGTATATGGGAACAACTCAAATAGTTGAATTTAGGCTCTGAAAATTGTCTAGTTGCTTAAAAAATGTCAAGGAATGTTAGAGCTGAGGCATATCTTAAAGATCATCGTATACAACCCCATCATTTTAAACATAAGATAACAGAAACGGTTAATCGTTGTGTTCATCCTTTGTTTTTGAAGAGGACCATGACATCAGGGAAATGATGACATGACTTGCAGTTGACTTTGATTTGAAGGAGGGAGGGCTGTGCAAGGTCACCAGCCTCACATTCTCCTCCAGAGTCATCTGGATCCATTGACTAGTTATTCATCAGGATGACTGGAGATGGCCCAGGATGCAGTGAAAGACCCTGCATCTTTCAGAATGGTTAATACTGTGTTCTTTTAGGAAGTCCTGGGTTCAAATTCTGACTCAGACACTTACTAGCTGCTATACCATGAAGTTACTTAATCTGAGTTTCTAATTCCTCTGTAAAATGGGTAGTAAACAATTCTGGTAGCACCTACTTAACAAGGCTTGTTGACTCCAATGAAATAATGCAAGTGCTCTTGTTTTCCAGCTTTAAAGCTCTATATAAATGGTTAAATTATAAGACAATGATGATTTACCCAAGGTCACACAGGTATTGATAGGGTTAGGATTTGAACTCAACTCTTCTAAGCAAATCCAGCACTCCAATGTGCTATCCCATGCTGCCTCTCCTAGATGTTTGATTGGAGTCCATTGTTTCTAAAACCCACTTGTGTGAAGGCACAAACTGAGTTAATTGCTCAGAGATTTGGCATTATTTTGATGAAACATCTGGATAGCTGAATGAACTCCAAGAAAAATTTAAGAGATGGTTATTGCTACTATTGTCCTTTTTTCTTCTTTGATCCTTCCCTCACTTACTATATGAAAGTGGGAACTACATAAGTGCTTAGACATCTGGATTTGGCCAGAGGACAAGGCAAGACAAACCTTCCCCTTGTGAAGTTATGCCTTTCAGGTGGGTGGAATTTCTATCCATGCCATGTTGTCAGAACTTATCAGCATGGCATTTTGAGTGGGTGGTTGCTAAGTACTTTGTAGCTCCTTTTCTAAATGTCACCTCCCTTCAATGGACCATCTACCACTTGATACCTGAGGCCACCTGGGAGGGTAGCTTGGCTCTCTCCTGCCCCTCAGGCTTGGCCGTGCCTGCTGCTCATGCTCTCTCCTCTGGTTCCATCACTTTCTAAGTCCCCACCATATCACATGGAGAGGGTAGGGCCAGTGAGCTGCCATTCTTTCTAGAGAACTGGTCCAGCCCTTCCTCATTTGATCGGACAGACCCTGGGAAGACTAGAAGGAATTTTCCTTTTCATGTGCTCAGACCGGGCCAAGGCACCATGAGAAGCACCAGTAGTGAAAACATTTATCTACCCCACTGGTTTGGGACCTTGGCCTATATAAGATCCAGGGGAAAGCCCAGCTATTTTCTAAAAAAAGGCAGGTGATCTCATAGTGAGAGAGATCTTGAGCTCTGAAGTCGATGGACGTGAGTTCAAATCCAGACTCTGATGTTTTAAACCTGTGTGACCTTGGGTACATCATTTAACTTCCCAGGGCCTCAATTTCACCATAATGAAAGGGTTGAACTGGATTCCTAAGATTCCTTCCAGGTGTAGATTAATTATTCTTCAATTCCTTCCATCTTTGGAATTCTATGGTTCTATATATGCCAAATATCTAACTTAAAAAAAATACACAACTGAATACAGTCTCTTTTTCCCCTTGCATTTAGACACAGATTCAGGATACGGGTTTAGTAAAGGGAGAATGATCACCTTCAGCTCCTGGCCCAGATTCCCAAAATAACATCTCTCCTAGCCATGACTGGTTTCTGTCTAGGAGAACTAGGTGGCTGCCTACCCAGTGTGAATTCAGGGCTCTCTCTCTCCCTGTTCAGCTTCCCTCCCCCTACCTCTCCTGTGTGCTCACAGATGTCTTTGTGGGGCTGAAATTATTTCTGTGACTTAAGCCAAAGGAGGTCTCTGTGCCAAGAAGGTGCAAATACCCCTGATGGGGTTGGCAGCTGACAGTTCTATAATATCGGTAACAGCAGCATGGCATAGTGTATTAAACTTTGAGCCAGGAAAGCCTGGGTTCAGATTCTGCTTCTGACATAGTTTAATGGGGGAACACCATCCTTTGAAGGGATCTGTGATTTTACTGCTGGAGGAAGATTTGGAGGAGGAAACTCCTACCAATGGTTGCACTGAAATTTACTGTCTTTTTAAAAAAATATACTTATTTATTTATTTTGCCCCAGTATGAGCTCCAAATTTTCTCCCTTCCTCCCTCCCTACACCTCCCGCCTTGTTGAGAAGTCAAGCAGTTCAATATAGGTTACACATGCATAGTCATGCATAACATACTCAATAATAGTCAGGTTATGAAAGAAAACAGACAAAACCTTCAAGAAAAATAAAGTTGAAAAAAAGAATTCTTCAATCTGTATTCAGAGACTATCAGTTTTTTCTTTGGGGATAGACAGCATTTTTCATCCTACGTCTTTTAGAGTCCTTTAGAGTTGTCTTAAATGGTGGTATGCAATTAAGTGTCTTATAGATTTGCTTGTTGCATCCAGATGTCAAGTGACTTGCCCAGGGTAGCATAGCTATTATGTGTCTAAGGCAGGATTTAAGTCTGCAGCCTTTCTGAATTCTAGATCAGCTCTGCATTCTTTCTGAAATTGTTTTCACATCTGGAAAATGAGGGTAATTATAGCTATTATACTTACTTTATGAAGTTGTTTACTATTCATATGATAATATAAATACACACACATATATGCATGCATATATATATATATGTAAAGTGTCATATAATATCCTCAAATACTACTAATTGCTAACCTCCTTGTGAATTAATTTGTCATATCCTTCCTGGAAAGCAGGTTTGACATTCTTAAAGCACAGTTCTTACCATGTTACTCCCTCTCTCAAGAAGTTTCAGTGGCTTCCTCTTGCCACTAGGATGAAATAGAACAGATGTTTTGTTCAAGGCAGCTGGAATGTGCAATAGATAGAGATTTAGGCCTAGCATCTGGAAGACCTGAGTTTAAATCTGACCTCAGACACTCCTAGCTGTGTGACTCTGAATAAGTCAGCCTCAGTAAAGTTCAACCATAAAATATAAGGATCATAGTAGCACCTTTCTCTTAGGGTTGTTGGGGGGAATTAAACGAGATATGATATTTGGAAAGTGATTAGAACAGTCCTTTAACACATAGGAGCCCTTTAATAAATGCTTGTTGAATGAACGAAAGGGGGAGAAAAGGGGGGAGACAAAAATACTGAGGTCAATTCCACAATTCTGCCTGTGAGCAAACTCTTGCCCTAAGATGTAGGATACTCCCATCTGGCTAAACCAAAGGACCAAAGCCTGCTTGTTAGTCACAGAATTACAAGATCTCAAGGCTGGAAGGGACACCAGGAATCATCTGGTCTAGTCAATACTTAGAAAAGAATCCCTCCTTGATATCCCACATCTGACAAGTGGCCATATAGCCTTTGCTGGAAGACCTCCAATGAAGAGAAGCTCCCTGACTTGAAAAGTGGCCCATTCTCCTTTGGGACAGCTCTAACTGGTAGGAAGTGTTTTCTTTTAATCAAGCCTCCAGCACAAGACCCTTGCTCACCTCCCCCACCTCCAGACCCTCTGAGTCATTGGGGTCTCTCTTTATGGTGGTTTCTCTCTTTATGTTACTCCATATAACCTTGCATCTACATGGTATTTACTTGTGTATTCTCACTGAAATGTAAGCTCCACAATTGAAGGGAATGATTTTATTCTTGTCTAGGTACCCTTAGTACAGCGCCTTGCATAGAGTCATTGTATAAACATTTTTTTGAATTGAATGAAATTGAAAATTGTGGTTCTCTTCTCAATTTCTACCCATTACTTTTTCTTCTATCCTCCAGGCAGAATGAGTTTGATCCCTTTTTTCACATGACAACACTTCAAATACTCCATGAGAACAATCATGTTCCATCCCTTTCTCCTAAGTCTTCCCTGCCCCAGGCTAAACAAGCACAGCTATAAAACTTCCACTGGTCCCCAGGGCACATGAACTCAAGGCAATTTACCATTTTGGTTATTCTGCATTCCAGAAAGTCCTCCCTAAAAAAAGATCACCCCCAAATGAATATAATACTCTAAATATTGTCTGACCAGTTCAGAGTGCTGGCAGACTACCATCTCCTCATTCCTTATGCCTCTTTTAATGTAGTCTAAAAATAAAATAACTTTTATACTACTTGTCATACTACAGCTTCTGGTCCACTAAGACCCCCACATCTTTTCCAGACCAACTGTTGTCTTGCCATACCTCCCCTGTATCATCTGTAAATTTCAGTCTTGGAACACTTGTAAGATTTTGCAAATTTCAACTTCTTAAATATGCTTCCATATTCTGGAAGAAGAATCTGTTACGTTCTTTTTGAAGTCTAATTCTTGTCATTCAGTATATTAACTCTCCCTTCCAGCTTTGTGCCATCATCAAAATTGGTAAGAATGTCATCTCTGTCTTTAATCTTTTTATAAGTAAATGGTAAAGATGTTAGAGAACATAGGAAAAGTACAGATCCCTGGAGCATTTCCCTGGAAGGCTTTTTTCCAAGAGAACATCAAGCTGCTCATAACTACTCCTATACTTTCTTCTAGCCCTGTGGCCTAGATTGGAAACCTGTCCCTTAAAGAGCCAAGGATTTAACCCTTGTGCTGTTAGAACTCCTGTTCTGTCTAGTGGCTGCCTTGATTGCCCGCTGCATCTAGGATCAGCTCCAGACATACTTCATTCCCCTCCAGGCCTTTCTTCCCTCCGGCTATCTTGACAACTCTAGAATCCCCTTCAGGTAGTTACCATTTCCCACTTTCCAGTTCTTGAACCATAATCAAATCATGTCACCTTTTCTCAAACGAGTGCGGCAACCTATTACTTTATGACTTCCAAATACCCTTCCCTGGCCCTGGCTCCCTTGCATGTGTGGTCTTTCCTAATTAGAATATGAATTCCTCGAGGGTAGGGATTGTCTTTGCTTTTGTTACTTTGCTGGTGTAATAAATGCTTATTAAATGCTTGTTGACTAACTGGCTCTTTGAGGCCAACTACTACTCAAGCAGTTTTTAATTCACCTAATTATGTCATCCCATAGTCCACTTCTCCCCATGTTTTTTCAAGAAAGCACGAGAGAATTTATCACAGTCTACACTGACGATGGCTCGATAATTACATCTGCCAGTCCTTTCAGTGGTGGTGTTGTTCAGGTGTTTTCCAGTCATGTCTGACTCTGTGTAACCCCATTTGGGGTTTTCTTGGCAAAGATACTGGAGTGGCTTGCCATTTCCTTCTCCAGTTCATTTTACAGATGAGTAAACTGAGGCAAATGGGGTTAAGTGACTTACTCAGGGTCACACAGTTTGTAAGTGTCTGAAGCTGGATTTGAACTTAAGAAGATGAGTCTTCCTGACTCCAGGTGCAGCATTCTGTGCACTCTAGCTGTTCTGTGTCCTAAATACCTGAGGATGTAGTTTATCTGGACTTGATGTTTTAAACCCAGCAAGGTTACTAGGTACTTTCTTATTCTTCTTTAAATTCTTATTTGAAATTCTTCTCTAACATCCTAAATTCTACAGTCCTGATTTCTGATAACAATCATTTGTCCTTCTAAGTCTTCCGCTTCCTTGATGCTCTGAACTTTCCCTTAGCCTGTACTGTTGCCTCTTGTCTCTTCTCCCAGGCTATAATCCCTGTTTGGCTTCACCTCCTTCCTAGAATTCATTGTTAGTCAGTTAGGAAAGACACAGACTACTCCACTCTTGAATCTTGTCCTTCCACGGTTTCTACCCTATAAACCCTCAGCTCACCTCTACTGTCCTTCTCTTCTCCTATACCCAAGTGACTAAACAGTGCTAGAAGAAGTCAGTCACAAAGTCATATTGGCTGGACTAAAACAGATTCATGCTTTCTAACCTCAATAGGGCCCTCACCACTGCATGGCAACCTTTTAATTTAATCTCTGTCTTACTCTGCAAAGTGCCTGTTACTGAGCTGCTTTTTCTTTGTTCATCTCAACTCTACCCCACCTTCTCCTCTCTTAGCAAATGAGCTTGTCTCCTAATTAACTGAGAAGCAAAATTATTATACCCCTGTATTACGGTCCTATTCTGAATCCTCATCATGGCATGGAGATAGCCTTGGGTTTCTGAGTGCTTTGCAAGCAAAGCCCAAAGATCCAGTAATGGTCTGTTGTATGGATACCATCATGGAGAGGCTTATCCTTATGTTGTCCCAGGGAAATTCATTTTTGACCTTCTATTAACTTATAGGGAGATTCCAATTTGTGTTAATTAAAGGAGTACCTATACCAACAAAATGACAGATCAGTAATGGGCCTGGAGTCAGGAAGACTCATCTTCCTGAGTTCAAATCTAACCTTGGACACTTATTAGATGTGTGACCCTGAGAAAGTCACTTAACTTTGTTTGCCTCAGTTTCCTCATCTGTAAAATGAACTGAAGAAGGAAACTGCAAACCACTCCAGTCTCTGTTGAGAGAGCTCCAAATGGGCTCATGAAGAGCTGGACACAACTGAAAAATGACTCCACAATAACATCAAAAAAAAAAAGTAACAATTACTCACATTTATATAGAGTTTTAATTTTTTAAGTGATTTTCTCACAATAAGCCTGCATGGCAGAGAAAATGTTATTGTTTTCATCTTACAAAAATGGAATTTGAGACTAAGAGGTTTAAGTGATTATGGTTATACTGCAAGCGTTAAAGTCAAGATTTGAAACCACTTCTTTCCTGACCCTAAGTCCAGATTGTTTTCCACTACATCTAGTGTAAGTTTCCTTTCCTCCTCTTTTCTCCTCTTCTTAAACTCTGTGCCATCCTCTCTGAAGATGAGGCCTCCTTGCCACAGCAAACCCCTCTACTCTGGTCCTCTTCTTTCCCATCCCCTTCAGGAACTTACCACATTAGTTATTCCCTCTTTTACCCGCATTCGCTTTTCCTTTCTTTTCTTTTTTGGGAGGAAGGAAAGGAGGCAAGAGGGACTTGGTGTCCTTATCTTACCTAGACTAGAAGTATAGTGGCCACTTGGATATTCAAAGACCTGATTCTCCTATTGTTTGACAAGGAAGTTTCAATTTACTTCATTTCTGACCTGGGCAGTTTTATCCCTCCATAGGTAGCCTGGTGGTCCTTCCTCCCTGGAGACTCACCATACTGATACTTAACTTGGCTTTATCCCTACTGCAGTTCACAACTCAGAACTCCTGTGATCCACCAACCTCCAGTGTCCCCAGTGACAGGAATTACAAGTACACACAACCATTCCCAGGTTTTGCCCTCATTTTTAATCTCTACTTCTTTGCCACCCTCACTCTGGTCTCCACTGTTACAAAAAAATAAAGCAAAACAAAACCCACCCTTTCTTTACCTTGATATCCCTCAATCTGTCCTCTTCGTTCTTTTCACCTCTTCACTGCCAAAGGTCTAAAAAAGAATAGTCTACACTTGCAGCCTCTATTTTCTTACCATCTATTCATTCCTCATATCTGAGGAATCTGGTTCAATCCCTTTCCTGAGTGCTAAATCCAAAAGCCTTCTTTCAGGCTTCATTCTCTTTTACATTTTTGTAGCATCCAATCCAATAAGTATTAAAAGAAGTAATTATTTATTTCCAACATTCAATTTAAAAAAAAAATTTGAGTTCCAAATTCTCTCCTTCCCTTCTGCCCCTTCCATACCCCTTGATAAGGCAAGCAATGTGATACCAATTATACATGTGAACTTAGGAGAAGCATATTTTCATGTTAGCCATGTTGTAAAAAGAAAAGCAAGAAAAGTAAAGTGAAAAAATTATGCTTCAATCAGCACTTAGATTTTATCAATTCTCTCTCTCTTTGGAGATAGCATTTTCATCACGAATCCTTTGGAACTGCCTTGGATCATTGTCTAATAAGCATTAATTATCTATCATGTACAAGTCACTCTGCTAGGTTCTAGGAATAAAAGGATAGAATGAAAAAGTGGTTTACTATGAAACTCTCTTCTCTTTTGTTTCCCTGAGTAGAAGTATCCACCAAGAGCTTACCTCTTTTATGTTCTTTTCCCCTCCCCTTCTCTTGCCTTCCCTGCCCTTCCTTTTTCTTAATGGTCTCAGCTATTCCTATAACTCTAACTCGCATGACCACCACTTTCACTCAGGCCTTCATCATCTATTGCCTGCACTACAGTGAGAGCTTTCTAACTGATTTCCTTCCATGTTGCCATGATTTTCCTAACGTATAACTCTGGTCGTATGACTCTCA
This sequence comes from Potorous gilbertii, assembly GCA_028658325.1. NCBI lineage: Eukaryota > Metazoa > Chordata > Mammalia > Diprotodontia > Potoroidae > Potorous > Potorous gilbertii. Next base: position 318,014,604 of record CM053769.1, read on the forward strand.
TGCTCAAAAATCTATGGTGGCTCCCTATTGCCTCTAGGATGAAATACAAACTACTTAATCTAGCATGTTGGGCTTTCTTCAGTGTTGTTCTCACTGATCTTTCTAGTTTTATTTTGCACACCTTCCCCATATAAGAGTTACTGTTCCAGACCAATTGGATAATTAGTCTCAATAATTAGACTCAATTGCTTCCTGTGCTTTTGCGCTGACTGCCTGCCATCCTATGCTTGTAACATACTGCTTCCTTTTTTCTGCCATCTCTTCCTTGGAGACCCAGTTCAGGTATTGCTTCCTTCTTGAAAAGTTCAGCAAAGAGAAATCTTCCCTTCCTTAAATTTCCTAGAGGCCTTCCTCTGGACTTATCCTTTGTCCTCATGACATTCTACTTTGCATTGGGCTTAGTTTGTGGATACATGGGAAGGGAATGGTGCAGCTAGCTGACTCTTTGAAGTAATTGCCTTCAAGGTAGAGATGGATCGTTTTCTTTTTGATCTTTGCATCTTTAGGAGCTAGAATAGTGCTTATGCATAGTAAGTATTTAATAAATATGTCTTGAATTGAATGGGAAGAAACACATAATTTCAGAGCTGAAAGGGACCCTGGAGACCTTCATTTTACAGATGGGGAAACTGAGACCCAAAGAAAAGCAGTGCTCAAAAATCATACAATGAATCAATGGCAAAACTGGGACTCAGGACCTAAATCTCTTGACTTCCAGGACCACTGATATGTCTTCTATCCTTTCACTTCACCTTTTCCACTCTACTGTTATATTAAGCACCTTTGTAAAAGGAGCAAGCTGGTATACAGTTATGTTGAAGTGATGATAGGCATGAATATTTTATCATATATTTTTCTTGCCTAAACCCACAGTATTGCTTTCCATAAATCAATTTCACTGGGGCACTCCATCCCAGGCATGGGGAGCTAGCTAGCATGCCTTTCTGTACTTACTGGTTAATTTGGTCCTGGCCAGCATTTATCAATGACCCAACTCTCAGAGACACTTCAGAGCAAGCACAGTCTGATGTGAGCCCTGCTGCTTCCTAACTTGTGTGACTTCTCATCAACTTTAACATTTTTATATTAAAATAATCATTTCAGCTCAGGCTGCTGCTGGCTGATTGTTAGCTGCTTAATTGAATACTGTCTTTTAGCCCTCTTCTCTGAGATTGATTTCTGCACTTTCTTAGCATAATAAATATTGGGTCCCGCAAAATCAGGAAACACGATCCTCTTAACCAGAGTGCTAAAGCAAACTGACATGTTTCTCCTGTTAAATTTACTGGCTTTATTGAAAGTTCTTTGGGGGATTGCTTGCTCATTAAATACACCAGATATAAAAATCTCTTTTAATACCATATTATCTTGGTAATGGAAGATCCTTCCCTAATGTAGGCTTGGAGTTCTTGAATTTTCAAAGCATTAGCTTCCAGATAGCCACATTTCGCAGAGGCAGTGCTTTACCTCATATATTAGCTCTCTTTTCCCCTTGGCTAATCAGCCTGCCTTACTGTGAGTCTATTAAGATGTGGATTTTTCCCCCTCATGTTCCAGACAAAAGTGTTGCATCTTTCATATGTTAAATAACACTCACCAGAATTGTTGAAAATTTAACACTGGATTCTTTTCTCCATTCTTTAATTATCTTTTTAGCAGCTAGAAACGGGAAATGATTTATCTTTCAGTTGATGCAAGAGCTGGGTTCACTTAGCAGTATGAGAGAGGGGGCGTATACTTGGTGTGGCACTGGGGACAGGTGTGCTTCCTAGTCATCGATGTGTTTGGGGACAAAGATGCTCTTTGTATCTGATTCCCATATAACACAATGTTCTCCTAGGTCAGAGCTTTAGCCCACCCATCCAGGACAGGGCAACTGAGAGATATGCTATGAAAGGCATAATCTCCCACTCCCTCATGCCAGTGTCGAAAGGAAGGGGGCATGTGCCAATATTACCTTCTTTTTTTTTTTTTTTTTGGTGTTATCTTCCACAGATGGTGCTGACTTGGGTTTATCTGCGTTGCTTTTCTGTCTTCCAGGGGCTGCCAACTTCTCTTTTCCCCAAACCTCAGGGATTAATTGTAACCTTATTTGCTCTCCTTTCCATGGTAAAACAAACAAAAAGAAATCATAGAACGTTGGAGCTGAAGGGGAAATTGGAGATCAGCTAATTCCACCCCTTCCTGATTTTGCAGGTTTTTTCATTTGAATAAAGGTAAATGGAGTGATTTACTTAGAGTCACACAGTGATTCTAAGAATGATCCCACACTGGGTCAGGCCCAAGGTCTCTATTCTGGGAGTTTGTTTCTCATAGGAGCACTGAAGGATGTATTGGGAAAGGCTTGTTATCCTTTATGAACTCAGTACCAAAAGATTGGAGATGTTCCCAAACATACTTAGCTTTTTCTTAGCCTGTTAGGGACCTTTCACCTATGAATTTCTCTAAACTCTTCTCCTCCTCCATCTTTATCTTCATCTTCTTCTTTTCCTTCTCATCTCTTAGATACGCACCATTGTCATATGTAAGGGTAATTTAAATGGGAAGATCTTTCCCATTCATTAATAGGCCCATGTAACCTGCCTGGGTTACATGGAAGCCTGAGACACATGATTCTGAGTCACACAGAGCCTGTGGTGAGAGGAGTTTGCTGAAGGGGTGGAACAGGAAGAGGTGGAGTTAAACAGATCTGAGAGGAAATTGATCAGAGTCTAGTCAGAGCTAGGAAGGATGCAGACAAACAGGCAGCTGGCTAGCGAGTGAAAGACTTGTTTGGGATGTTGTTTAATAGAGATGGTTTGTGGGAAGCCTAGCAGAGGGAAGGCTTGGGGCTGGTGGTGTTCTTTGCATTGTTATTGTGTATAGATTTTTGTTACTATGATGGATTTGACTTTCTGGTGTCTGGATAAATGTTTTGGTTTTGTCTTTCATGTGGAGAGTCTGGTATTTCATGACAGAGAATTGCCGGCATATTCATGGCCACGGTAGGCACTGTGAATTTCGCATTGGCACTACCTCATACTACTAAGTGTATAAGGTAGAGCATTATTTTTTCCTCGATCATAACTTAATCTTCAGGTTGCCTCTAGTTGTAGAAACCTGAGACTTGCTGATGAAGGCCATCCTCTCCAAGTCCTGCATGAGTTTATAGAGCTGAATGATTTTCCTGCTAGCTTGAGAGCCTTCTCTCATTTGCCTCTCTTCCTGGAATCCACATCAGTGTGAATCAATTCCCCAAGTCCTAAGAGCAGAGATCAGCTGAGGTCTCTGGGAATGACTAATAAGTCTGAAATACCATCTGTTCGATTTGTTTCAACTTCTTAGAACCATAAAATCCCAGAGCTGGAGGGACCTAGAGATCACTTAAATCAAACATATAGTTTCCAGATGGAGAAACCAAGGCAGAGAGGTAAAGGATCTTGCCCAAAGTCATTTGTAAGTTAATTCCTGAGCTGGAACCCACCTTCTTCTGACTCTACCACTTCATTGCCAGTCCTTTTGGGTTGGCAGCTGAATGGATAGAGTGTTGGAGACTTGAACTCAAATCCTGCCTCAGACGCTAGCTGTGTGATCCTGGACAAGTCACTTATCTTTTCTCAGCCTCAATTTCTTCATCTGTAAAATGAGGATAATGGTAGGCCCTATCTCACAGGATTGTTGTGAGAGTAAATAAGATAATGTAGGCAAACATCAAAATGCCATATAAATGCTAGCTTTTCTTATTATGGTCTTGCTTTGTCCCCAACCTTCACCTGGCCCTAAGACCATCAGAAAGTCCACTGTTCCTTCCTTGTGCATCTCTTGGCACAAGTCTGCCAGTAGACACCCTCCCAAGAAATCTCCAACCTTTGTTTTCTAGCTTGGGCCACCTGACTCAAAATAGCAAGAAATTCAGTTCTGTTTCCCATCCCAATACTTGTCCAAAATGTCCTGTAGTGTGTCCCTCTCATTTCTGCCTCCTCCTCTAACTTGGTCACACAGAGGAGACCCTCTGGTCTGTGGAAGCCACCGCCATAATGGGCCAGCTTCTGTTTTGTGCTGAGATATTAGGGATGCAGGTGAGCAGGAGAACCTGCCCCAGGTAGTCATATCTAAATGAGAATTACAATTAAGGATCCTCCATGCTGTTTGCAGCCAGGGCTGCTACTTGTTAACATGAGCTGGCAACAATTAAAGTATCTTACCATCTGGACAGGACTAGTACAGCTTTCTACACGGAGAAATCTCCTCTCAATCCTGCCTCCAAGCAAAACTTCAGCCCCCGCTCACACTAGCACAATTCTTTCAAGGGCCTGTGGATAGAGTATGAGCCAGAATGAGATGGACACAACATTGCACATCTTGGGGTGTGTGTGTGTGTGTGTGTGTGTGTGCGTGTGTGTGTGTAAGGGTATGTGTGTGTGTGTGTGTGCATGCGTGTGTGTGTGTGTGTGTTGTTTTTAATGAAGGAAAGTGTTCTGTGAGAAGCTGCCTTATGGAAGGATTAGATTTGGCTGCTGAGGTCAGACCCAGCAGATTAGCCCATGCAAGCCCCGGGAATGGTTAAGATTCTTTTTAGTAGCCCAGTATTGTGGCCTGAGTGCTCACGAGTCTATTTTTCCTTTTTGAAAGTCGTAAGCATGGGGATGCGCCTTTCCCCCTTGTCCCCTCTGCCTCCGCTTCCCATTTTAACTTTTCTTTATGCCCTGGGCATCACTAGCCTCACTGCAAACTGGAGGTCTAAGTCAAAAACACAGAATTATCTATTTTCCCCTTCTTAATGTTAGAAATTACTTGAAATTATGTCATTAAGGGATACAGATTTAAAGCTTGAAATGACTTACCCAAGGTCATAATGTCAATAAATAGCAAAACTTTCACTTGAATTTAGGTCATAGGATTTGGAGTGGGAAACAATTTTGGAGATTTTCTGATCCAATTTCTTTATTTTATAGATAAGGAAATTAAGGCTTAGAAAGCTTAAGAGACTTGTCTAAAGTTACACACTGAGTAAGAAGAAAGGCCAAGATTCAGACTTATATCTTCTAATTCCAAATCCAACTCCTTTCTGCTGAGCCACACAGCTTATATTTCTCCTTAGATATGTCTTATTTTGATGGGGAGGCAGTAAGGTGCAGTAGAAAGGGAACTGATTTAGAGTCAGAGAACCTGGATTCAAATCCTGACTGATATTTACTATTTCTTTGAGCTTGAGCAAGTTATTTCTCCCTTTGAGTCTCAGTTTCCTTATTTCTAAAAGGCAGAGATTGGGCTATCTCATTTTGGCTGCTGGGTGATAGTACAATGGACAGAGCACTGGGCTCCGGAACAAGAAGATTTGTCTTCCTGATTTCAAATCTGGTCTCAGACAGTCCTAGCTGTGTGACCCTAGGTAAGTCGCTTAACGCTGTTTGCCTCCATTTCCTTACCTCTAAAATGAGCTGGAGAAGGAACTGGTAAACCACTCTAGTTTCTTTGCCAAGAAAACTTCAAATGGGGTCACAGAGAATCGGTCACAACTGAAAAGACTCAACAATAACTACTTGCCTGTAAGTACTCATTCATTAAGCATTTATTGAATGCTTCCTATGGGCAGTATACTGTTGAGGACACAGAGATGAAGAAGTCATAGTTACTGCCCTCATGAACCACCCCCCGCCCCAGTGTAGTGGAGGAAATAAAAGCTACACAGATAATGTCAATAAAAATCATATGGGATGGGTGCCACACAACACAGGAACAATCAATCAACAAACATTTATTAAGTGGGCAAGAAATTACACAAGGTTCTATGGTCATGGAAAGTGGTAGCATTCCAGAGAGGAATTGGTTTGATTAGAGAAAGCTTCTGATCAGGAAGGGAACTTAAAGACTGTATATTTCCATGATGGGCAAATTGAGAACCAGAATGGGGAAAGGACTTGCTCCAGGACACACTGGTAGTCATTGGAAGATGGCATTTGAATTGGACTTTGTAGAAAGCATAGGCTTTAAGACATTGCAGGGAGAGGGAACTGTATGCTCGGAGGAGTGGAGGGTGGATAGAACAATGGGTTTTTCAGGGAGTGGCAGGTGGGCAAAGAAGTAACTAGCAAGGGGGTATGGGGCTTTTTTTCCAGGGTGCTGGCTTGCAAAAAGGCATTCTTCTTACTTCCGTACCTCACTTCCTGATCATACAGAGACCCAGAATGTAGCTTCTCTTGTCTGAGAGATGGGTCAGTCCTTCCGGTTGATTTACTCACTGGAGGGGACTCCCTACCTCTGGCTACGTTTGCCCCAGATATGGTTTAGGCTACTTAGTTGTCTAGAATTGGCCGATGTTCCAAATAGACAGGAGTAGGGGGTCTATGTTGAGGAACAGTGGGAGACTGGGCTGGCAAGGGAGAGTGGCACCAGATCCTGGAAGGCCTTGAGTGTGCGGTCAGCCTTTGGAGTTTGCTGGGTTGTTAGTAGGCTCTAGAGATCCTTGGAAGGATGCGGAGTGGGGGAGAGAGAGATGATCAGAGCTGGCTCTGATGATCTCTAGGGTCCCTTCCAGCCTTAAACTTGGAAGCTGACAAGTTGGAGTTATGAATCCCCCTTTTTATGAAAAAAGAATACCAACTTAGGGTGCAGGTTGCAGCATTTTATGCAGGCAGTTATTTGGGGCATCCCCATTTCCCCTAAATCTGCGGTTCTTTGATGGCCAGACTTTGTCTTTCCGCCTGTTGTTGCCATCTGGTGTACATTGTGTCATTCCCCATGTAGGGTATATATTATCCTCTACGCTCTATTTCGTTCAAAAAATTTTTTTCTTTGAAAGAGAAAAAACTTAGCATCAAAGTATAGTTGTGGTTTTTCTTTAAACAAAACAATTTTGTTTTCCTCTTTTGCTGCCTGAGAAGGCAAAAAAAACCAAACCCCAACAAAACACACACACACACGCGCGCGCGCGCCACATTTTACTGCCTGCAATTTTCCTTTCATAGTCCCCAAGTCATTGTGAAAATGCTTTGATTTGGGGGTGGGGAAGGAGAGACTGGTTCCACAATTGTAATTAACTTGTTAGTGACAATGAGTCACAGCCAAACCCCTTGCTTGTTTAGGGTGTGAGATAGTGTGTAATTAAAGTCTGGGAGGACAATAAGGAATAAACAGCCTTGAATTACCGCAGACACTCAGGTTCTTTTCTGAGAAGGCTGGTGTCGCCAATTTAGATCAATCTAGGGTTCTCTGCCTGTCATTTGGGATCCATGTACTTCTATGTTTCTTCTTTCCCTTTTTATGCACAAGGGCCATTGGATGTTTTCAACGAGGGCAGTGGTTGTTGGAACATGGATCTATGAGCTAGTGAATAGTGAGAGGGCTGTTCCAAAATGTGTCACCCCCAATGCAGTGTGTTTCCCACTGCCAATCTGATTCCTTAAGAAGCATAAAAATGTGTATTACATAAATGTAGTCACAGTAAGGGGAAGCTCCACCACACTTGAAAAAATCAGCAGGTGCTTTCTGTGATAATCAAAGAATTGGGGCTCTTTCCCAAGCTTGGCTTTTGGCCTGTCCTGCCCTGGTGGAGGGTAAGGAAAGAGACATTTATTCATAGGATTTGTCGATGTAGGGATGAAAGATACCTTCTGGAGGTTTTCTATTCCCATCCTTCCTCATTTCACAAATGTAGAAACTGAGGCTGGACAGGCTATGTGATAGGTAGAATGTGGAACATCTTAGATTTGGATTTGGACAGAGGCCCAAAATAAATATTCTTTCCACTGTACCTCACTTTCCAAAGTCAAGGTAAATGCTTGAAATTGTACTCTATTTGATTAGAATGGTGAATCAAAATGTTGAGAATAGGAAGCTAGATGCCACAGCTCCTGGGCTTTCTTATTTTTCTACTCTTGCTGTCTCTTGGGCCCCCAAAGTCAAGTCCTGAGCCCTTTCCTGAACGCTAGCTCTGACGTTTTGTTAAGTGACCAGATTAATAATGGGGGTTAAGTAACTCAGTGGAGGTAAGCCTTTTTAAGGACTTATAATGAAAAGGTGCTTGGTCAGAGAAGAGTGTGATGGGGCTGCCTACACTTCTGGTTTATCACTACACACCATAACGGCCTAATAATTAGCCATCCAATTAGGCCAATAATAAAGACTTAGTCACATAGTTAGTTAGTAATGGGACACAGAAGGTTTTTCATCTGCTAGCCCCCAGCTTCTGGTTTCTAAGAGACGCCCTACTTTGGCTCTGAGTCACATCCCACCCTTCTCTCTGTTAGATGGCCAGTGGCCAGATGATATCTGCAGCCCACTCTCTATAGCTCCCTCAGCCCAACATGTTATTAGAGCTTTGCAGACTGTGCCTACCTATATTGTCTCAGGTGAATTCTGGAGAGCTCCTATAGGGGTTCTTAGATGGTCCCGGGAAATCCCACTAGATGCTTAAAAGAGCCCCAGCCACTCTATTACCCAGTGAGATGCAGAAAGAAGCTAGCTAAGACTGGAATACACAATGAGTACAACTATGTAAGTAAAGGTACACAAGAGAAAAAGTTGAGGTCAAATGTAACTGATGGGCCTGGTACCATACTACTCAAGTTAAAGCAGCCATCCATTCTTTCCATTAATAATCAGTAAAAGACACAAGTGGAAAGGAATATGGGTTACCAGTTGTAATCTTGTTGTTTGGTGATTTTCCTTAACTGTTTAGGAAAAATGTATTTTGTTGGGGGGAATAATATTTGGGTGTTGGTTGAGAAGGATCTGTTGCATAACAGCAACACATGGCAAAGCATTACAAAAAAAAAAGAAGAAAATGCACTTCTTTAAGAATAAAAGAAAATTGCTTTTTAGAAACCAAGCTACTTAAGGCACTGAGAAACAGAGACTTCAAGTACTGAGCTCTTTCTCATTACAAAGACACAGCAATTGACTCATCTTATAAAATCCTTCATGTTTCCAAATGAAAGACTTAATTGCCTTATGGACATTCATAGAATGGATGCCCTTCTCTAGGGAGATCTCTCTCTTTCTCTTTCTCTCTCTCTCTCTGTCTCTCTCCTTCTTTCTCTCTCTCTCACTCCACCTCCCTTTCTTATTCCTTGCCCCTCTGGACCTTGAAGAGATAGAACTCACAATTGATGAAAGGATAGAGACAAAATCACATCTCCAGACAAATGCCAGGATTTTCCCTACATTTAAACCATCTCCCTACCTGATGACTTTCCAGAGATGATTGTTTTACATCTGCAGACACAGAGAAAGAGAGGAGGTAGAAATGGGGGATTGCAATACTTCTTTTAAAGGGAATCTGATCTTCCTTATTTCCCTACTATCTGTCTTCATTCTTCATTCTCTATCAAGTGAAGCTAGGTCATTGAAGCCTTCCCTTGTGAACCCCATGTTTCATTGAGAACAACCTGGCGGGGCCCAAAGAGTCTCAGGGAATCCTCCACCAGCCTTTTGTTGGCTTCCTCCTAAGCACTCTGCCATTGACAATGGTTGACAATGGCGTCGTCTTGAAGTCACCTTACTTTCCAAGCCAGGCCCGGTGTGTCCAGGATAACGAATCTACTTTAACATAAATAATTTGCCTCTGGGGTGCAAGAAATGGGGAATATTTTTAGAAGGCCTGACCCCCTAGGGGAAGAAAATGACATAAGAAATCAGGATTTTCAAAGTGGCCTTCTATAGAAAAAGGGAGCTGTGTGTGTGTGTGTGTGTGTGTGTGTGTGATGGCCAAAATGAAATTCTATGAATTAGTGCGACTCATTATTCAAGCTATACACACACTTTTCCCCCTGCCTTACATTTCATGGTCTTAGCTCAAATCTAATAGAAAAATCACTGCAGCTCTCCTTCCCTAGCCCTCAGCGGCGGTCTGTCTGATTGGATCCCTCCTACAGCCCAGCCATAGCATCAAGGAGGCAGCAGCCGGGGCCCACGCTGAGTAGCCGTTTCTTAAAGTGTGCGCCGTAAGTTACCTTTAAATGTTTTTTTTTCGTATTATTTTTTATAAAGTATTTTAGGTTCAACAGACACTTCGATTCCTGTTAACAACTCATTTAAGGAGAAAGTGGGGTGCGGGGGCCAGAGCGGGGGAGCTATTCAGATCAAGGCAGCTTTGACAACATGTGCTTCCTGACTTTGAATTCTTACAATATTGATGGGATGAAAGATTTCAGGAGACCCACAAACGGGTAAATTTGAAGGAGAGAGGGGAAGAGTGTTAGCTGGAGAGGCGCCCTCCCACCAACAGAACCCGTGGCTCTTTAGTTACACCAATAACATGTAATATCTATTTGGTGGGGGATATGGGGGGGGGGTGGAGGGAGGTGGGAAGACATGGAAACCAAGACACAAAAACTACTTGTGTGGCCATTGTATTTCTGTCTGAGTCTTGATCTAGAGAGGACATGCTGTTTGGAGAACTAATAAGGAGATGAGCCTCTGTTCAAAGGATGTGCTCTTAAAACTAGATTTGGTTAAGATTTTCCTGTATCTAGTTCTCCATTGGCCCCATTTCCTATGAAGGCAAAACAAGACAAAACAAAACAAAAAACCCATGAAGGATGGGGCAGGTGGGGGTTGGGAGCTCTCATCCCCTCCTGAACCCCTCTCTTCCAAAGAGTTTGCCATTGCTTGTTTTTTAGCTTGAATGGTTAATGATGTCCTCCTCATTGCTTGCAGGATAAAGTCCAGGGCTTTCAATCTAGCATTCAAGATCCTCAGTAATCTGGCCTTAACCACCCTCAGTGGCCAGACCAGCTAGACTTGTTTAATTCACTGTCCCCCAAGACTGCCTGTTCTTCTTTACTTCTACACTTTTGTCTGTGCTATTCTCATTGCTCTTAGTCTACCCAAATACTACCCATTCTTTCAGGCCCAGCTGAAGTCCCACCTCCTCATTGAAGACTCCTCAGATCCTCCAACTCCCAGTAACCTTTCCCTTTCTTGTCTGTGCCCCAACTGGGCCATTTACATGGATTATGTAGTATTTTTTGTTGTCTTTACATATGCCCATGTTTTTCTTCCTACCTTGACTAAAGAGAGGGAAGAGGTCTTCCTTTCTATTGCCCAATGCAGCTAATGAAGACACATAATCGAGGCTCAGCAAATACCATGCAATTGTGATTGAAACAGAGAGGAAAACTAAATATGCCTTGGTTTCTTCTCAGTAGAATGTAAGAAAACAAGCTTCCTAAGGGCAAGTATTGTAGAAATTTTACCTTTTATCCTCAGTGCAAACATTTACTTGTTGAATTACTGAAACAAACGCTTGAGATAAAGACTGATAGTACAGCTGATTTATATCTCCCCTCCCTAGGGAGCAAGTTTTCCCAGAAGATCATGATGGAGAAGGCAAATCCCGCTTAGCCCTTGCTTTCTTGCTTGGTGCCACAACCTTACGGGCAGTGTTGTTTCCAGGCTTGGCCAAGGCTTCTCAATTATTTTTTTGTCAAGGCCAGGAGGATATAATGAATGGATAGAGTGCTGGGCTTGGAGTTAGGAAGGTCTGAGTTCAACTTCTGCCTCAGATACCAGATACCAGTTATGTGATCCTGCACAAAATGCTTAATCCCTCCTGGCTTCAGTTCCTCATCTGTAAAATCAGAGGTTTTCCTAGATAGCCGTTGAAGTCCCTTCTATAATGATGATGCTATCAGTTCTCAATATCTGTTCAAAACGTAACATCTCTAGGTGGTCTGGGGACCTGTAACCTAGGGTAAAGATGAGCGTGTTGGCCCTTGGCAGCTGAGGCAGGAGCAACTGTAGCTTCAAGTCCACAAGCATTTATCGTGTTTACTATGTGCCAGGCACTGTGAGAAGTGCTGGAGATACAAAGAAAGGCAAAACAAAACAAAACGAAAAAACCAGTCTCTGTTTTCAAGGGACTCATGGTCCAAGGGCAGAGACAATATGCAAACCACTATGAACAAAGAGGATATATATGGAATAATTTGGGCATCATCAACAGAAAGAATTAAGGGCTCAGGAAAGATTTCCTGTAGGAGAGATTTTATTTGGAACTTGAAGGAAGCCTGGGAAGCCAGGAGGAAGAGATGGGAAGGCAGAGAATCCCAGGCTTAGGGAAACACCAGTTGAAATACAGAGTAGGGTGATGGAACTCTTGGACTCATCACCCAACAGTTTGGCTTCTTGGGGACAGGCTCGACAAGTGTTTCATTTTGGTATCTTCTTCTCTCTTTATTTCTCCTCCGAAATGGTGTGCATTGGAAGAGGGGTAGGGCATAGAGGGCAGAGTAATGTCTCCACTGTGTAAAGTGACCCTCACTCCAAGTCACAGAATCCATGCAATTCAGAGTTTAGATAGACCTCTATCCAAATCTTAAATTTAGGGAGAAAGGGGAAGAGTGTTAACTGCAGAGGCTAAATCTATCCACTTTTTCAATGATTGAATCTGTTTTGTGTGGACCTGCTGTGGGGTTGAAGTGGCTCCAGCTAGTAAAAATCTTCCAACCACGATGAAAACAGAAGGTCATGGTAGTCTAGCTTGGGAGTTGGAGGAAGTGGGTTCAAACCCCAGCTCTGCTGCTCCCTGCCTTTTTGTCTTTAGGCAAGTCACCTTCCCCCTCTGGACCCAAACTTTCCTCTTCTATAAAATGAGGGGATTAGACTAGATGTTATCTAAAATCCCTTTCAACTTGAATCCCTGTTTTCCTGGGCACTGTGGCAGCAAAGATTTCTTAGGAATAGCACCTGGAGCATTGTCATCCCTGGCCTGCTGGCCTGGAGACTGTGGTGGCTGCCTTTGGAAGAGGAGAGGCTTGACTGCCAGGCAGAGCCAGCAGCCAAGGGGTTAAGCTGGGCTGCCCCTTGTGGTCCAGGCCTGCTAGCTTTCTCTTGCTTGGGGCCACATTCTGCCATCCTGCAGCTGTTCGCTGGCACAAAACCTGTTCTGGTCTCTTCCATATTAATGATGAGTTCAGGGGGGACAGCTTATGGCCTAGCAGTATTTTTTACCCAGAAAATGGAGTTGGCAACTCACCTTCTCAGCTACACAACCCAGTGTGACCTTCCTCCAACCCTGTAAATCCCCAATGAGATCTAACCTCCCTACCCCTTACCCAAATTTCTTAATGGGGAAAAGGTTATCACATTCCAAATAATCTCAGGGCCCCTACAGTGCTCAAGGTCAAGGCTAGCTTGATGAGTAGATTGCTGACTCTCTGGCTGCTGACATGGGGTGATGAGAAATAGTGGGGATGGTTTTTCTACCTACAAAATCTCTCCTCCACTCTTCTATCATGATGCTTGACAATGTTAAGCAGCTGTGGCATAATAGATAGAGCACTGGACTGGGAATCAGGAAGATAAGACCTGAATTCAAGTTCTACTTCACTTATTTCCCTGAGCAAATCATTTAGCCTCCCTAAGTCTCAGTTTCCTCATTTGAAATAGGTTGTTGTGAGGATACAATGGCAAAACATTAAAAGACTATAGAAATGCTGGCTATCATTGTTGTTACCATTAACTACTAATTGGGTTGGGTCTTGAAGGCTTAGAAAAGCCCTCAATCTGCACAGCATTGTTTTTGTTAGTTGGGCTGTGCAAGAATCCTATGGGGTGTTCAGGAGGACTAGTATCTCTGGTGTGATGACTTGCCGAGCCCTTTTCAGGACTATTCATCCACCTTTGGTGGATTCACTCAACTCTCACCTGTGACTCCAAAAAGCTATAACATGTGCAGCAACCGCACCCACCATTTCAACAGATGGGCTTAAACCAGGTCAGCCAACAGACCTCAAACCTGTGGGTGAATTAGGGAAATTTCTACTCCAAGCATGTGAAGACTTTCCCTGGTAGAATGGGTGGATGAGAACAATTTGTTCCAATGGCCATGAAGGCAGCTAAAACAGGGGCTGGAGTGCTGAGAGCTTGGTCAGACATTGAAGATGCCAAGGTCATCCGTTGAATGGTGCACCATCATTAGTTGTCTAGACTTTTGTCCTGCCACTAGATGATGACTCAGGAGGAGAAAGTGAGGCTGATAACTTCATGCAACACTGCCTCACTTAAATCCAGTTCATGAGCAGTGTCATCACCTGCAATGACCCTGGTCCTCTTTGAAAATGAAGGACAAGCAACAATATTGGTTAGTTGTCCCCTCCCTCCCTCCTTCCTAGGGCCTTTAGCTTCACCTGAGGGTCAGTCCTATCCAAAGCTTTCATTTCCCAGCTAGTTACCTTGGTGTCCTCTGTTATATACCATTGAAGTTTTTCCCTCTTTCCCCCTGACAGTCACCAGTTTCTGGACAAGAGGGACAGTGCTCCTTATTTGTTCCTTATAGGCTTTAGCTTAACTTAATGGACCCAACTTTTCCCAAATATGAAGGGGCAGTATTGAAAGTTCTCATTCACCACTGAAGAATTATTCTTGGTAAGGTGGGACCATCCTTGTGTTGTTGAACCACAGGCTAATTTGCCTCTTCAGGGGAACTAATGAATCTGGCTGAGCCTTGGCCTTGCTAGTACAAATCACTCGTTGCAGGACACAGCCTGGGTGCTGTATTCATCAGTCCAATAGCTGGACAAAAGAACCATAAGCATCTTTCTAAGTTATACCCATTGGTTTCTGAAGGTCTGATTCCTTCCTTTTATTTTCCTTATAATTAGGATCTCCCTGGGTTATAGGCATTTGCTTTCCATTATGTACCCTAAAATATGGGAGTAGGAGATCCAATGTCTAAGTGAAGAAGTAATAACAGAGAAGAACAGGACTGAGCCAGTAATAGGTCTCTTCATTTTTCCAGCCATTAGCCAATGCTCTACTCATCGCTGTTTGGAACATCACTCTGTTCATAATGCATCATTAAGTGTTTCACATTAAGCATCTGTTCAAGGTAACCCTGTTCATCACTGTTGGTGATGGCTGGAATGATAAGAAATAACGTTTGATACTCACCAGATTCAGACTTATTTCTAGATTTTAAAATTTCTTTACTGTTATCTCCTATCCCAAATAAATGGCTTTCTAAGAATTGTCCAGGCCCACCTGGGATTCAGTTCTTTATGGGCGATTTCTCTTGCATAAAGTTTTAAGTCTTGTAGTCAAGATCCTTGGCTGACTAGCTGTGCTGGGGGTGGGTGGGTGGGGAAAGAGCAGTAAGAATGTATTGTTCTCTCTTCTTCCTCTGCCCAGACTCAGGATGTCCTGTGCAAATCCTGTCCAAGCCAGCTGTTATTTCCCATGTGGTCTTGACTGGCTTCCCAGAATCATTCTCATACCACCTACCTTCCTTTTCCCTTCTATGCCCCCATCACCTTCAGAATCACAGAACCTCAAGCTTAGCTAGCACTTCAGAGACCACCTAGTCCAACCTATCTATATCTGAATAGCAACTGCCTGTATTATATAGCCAACAAAAAGTTCAACCAGCCTTTGCTTAAAGACCATCACTGCCTCCAGAAGCAGCCCATTTCATTTGAAGAGAGCTCTAATTGTTAGGAAATTTTTTTTTAATGTCAAGCCTCAATATTCCTCTTTGTGTCTTCCACCCATTGCTCCACATGCTGCCTTCTGCCTCCCTAGTGATCTGAGTCCAATTATTTTTCCCTTCTCTTACTCTGCTGCCTTCCAGGACCATTGTCTTCATCATCATGCAGATGAGGCTCTCGACCTTCATCTCCAGCTCCAACCTTTCTTATGAGTTCCAGGCTCACATTTTCAGTTGTTGAACATTTGGGAACAGAATGGTGCAATGTAGAGAACACTGGTTTGGATGTCAGAAGACCTAGTTTCAAATCCTGACTTTGCTACTTACTACCTATATGACCTTGGGCAAATAATTGGACTTCACTTTCTTATCTATAAAATGAGCAGACTGCACTAGATGGACTCGAGAGTACTTCCAAATCTGTGATCTTACGATCTTGACCCCCATGTCTCACTATGGCCTCAAGCTTAACAAATCAGACTCATTATACGCTACTCTCCCTCAATCAAACAACAAACTTAGTTTATTTTTGTCAATGCTGTCAATAGTGGTTTTTGTGGGGCCTGAGACTGAGTATTCCTTTGTTTCCCCCACAATTCTTGACACCAATCTTTGTATGTTGTAGATGCTCAATGGATTTTGAGTGACAGATCAAAAGGAACTGCGTAAATTGACACTTTTTCTAATAGTTGTAGTAAATGAAGTGTTAAGAGCAGAAGACTGGATGTTCAGAGGTTCTTGGATCAAATCCTGGCTCTGCCACTTAGGACCTTTATCACTTGGGGTGAAGGAAGGAAGATCAGACTCCTTATCCACACACTAAGGAGATTTGAATGGATGATCTCTTAGTTCCCTTTCAACCCTAAATCCCATGATAGTGATCACCCATGCTTAAAACCTTGTAGTTATCCTTCAATATCCCACATCTAACCAGTCATCAAAAGTTCCCATTTGTCTATGTGTCTTCCATTAGAATGTGAGATCCCAGAGAACAAGGACCACCTTGTTTTTCTATTTATATCTCCAAACATGAGTTTAGTGCTTTGTAAATAATAAGTGGTCAGTACATGCTTTTTGTTCATTCATTCATCTTTTCAATCAAGTTCTGTCAATTCTTCTTTTTAATGTTGCTCATTCCTTCATTTTTTTCTATCTACTTACATGCCTAGATGATTGAAGGGGTCCCCCAAGTATCTTCCTCACCTTCATTCTCCACTTTTTCCAAACCATCCCACCCAAGTTGACAAATTAATCTTCCTAAAACTGTTTTCATTGCATCATCCTAGTAGTCAAAAACTCTTATCATAGAATCAGAACTGAAATAGACCTTTCTAATCATAGGATTTAGTGTGGGAAAGAACGTTAGAGATCATTGACTCTAGTCTCTTTCTTTGACAGATAAGGGAAGTGAGCCCTGGGAAGATTAGAGGACTTGTCACATATAAGTGGTAGAACCAGAATTCAGACCAAATTTTGTTTCCTTTTCTCTATGCCATTCTCCCTTCACTTTTTGCAGATGAGAAAACTGAGCCCAAGAGATGCGCTTTAGTAAGTAACAGAAATGCAACTTGAACCCAGTCCTTCTTGCCTTTCCATTGTGAGCATTCCTCTCAAAAAATGCTCCTGGGTAAGTAGCACAAGAAGTATCCTCAAATCAACTTTTTAAGGCAAATTCAGTTGAGGGAGGGACATCAGATCTCAGGACAGAAAGGCCTATGGGGAGATGGCAAAGCCCTACATACAGGTCTGTATGTATTATTTCTCTTCCCAAAGTTCATTCATTCAACAAATTTTGGAGATATAAAATTTAATTCAAAAGATTTAGAACTGGAAGAAATGTTAGTGATCAATCAGTCCTGGGGTGATTCACCAATCAGAGAAAGATAGTCCCCTCCCATAACTGTAATAGCTACTGTGGGACTATAAATGAAGCCATTCCATGCCCTCAAGGGATTATATTCTATATGCCACAGTGTTGGCTTGTTTTGAACCTGCAGTCCACTGAAACTCCCAGATCTTTCCATGTGAACTTCTATCTAGCTACACTTCCTTCATCTTGTGCTTCTGTGTTTGATCATTTCCCAACACTGCTTGGCCTCAGGTTTCTTTGGTTGGCACCTCAGATTCATCTTCATTGAGGTGGAATGATGTGGTCAAAGCTCATCTCCCTGAGCGTTGTCACTAGGAATCTCTTCTAAGAATGTTGGTACCAGTTAGTGACCAGTACTCCATGTTCTGTACTAGTCTGAATTCTCCTTTGGCTGTCATGAGGGACTGTGAGTTAGAAGAAACCTGAGGTTGGATCAAGAGGCAGATAGGTGTATGCCAGCCAGCCTATGTTCTTGGGGTCTTGAAAACTAGGAAAAATAGCCTTAGTATTAAACTATCATTTCAGTCTTGCAAATACTATCTAGTCCTAGGCTACATTGGTGGTAACGTAGGTAGATTTTCTTCTCTTTCTCACCTGGGGTAACACATAGGCCTATCTTGCATAGAGGAGGCCAATATTTACTAGCTTACAAAATTATTTTCCCAGTCTGCCTTTGATCCAAAGGAGGTCCCTGTAGTGGTCCTACAGAAAGACGATTGGATTTGGAGTCAGAAGAATTCTGCTCTGTACTACCCATGTCATTTTCTGAGAGTCAAGTTTCCTTGTATGTAACATGAGGGAGTTGTCCCAGAGGACCTTTAAGGTCCCTTCTTACTCTAGCTCTTAGGACAACCATGCCCTCCCAAAAGGCTATGTGTAAGGCTACTATGTCAAGTGTCATTTTGCTAAACTCTAAATTGAAACTAATAGTGACTTTTTTAACGGAGCACCAATTGGGCAAAAGAATTTAAGAACTGGAAGGGATCTCAGAGGTATCTAGTCCGATGTGTTCACCTGACCAAGAATGTCCATCACAACACTTCTGACAAGTTGTATAGTGGGAGGCTAAAGGATACCACTGGAAAAGCACTGTGTTCTGGGCCAGTAACTGCTAAGAACTCTACCTTCCTCCTTTTCATTTTGAGTGAGACAGAATGAGTCACACAGGATATGCAGGTGGGGAGTGGTTGGGATCTTCACTGAAGATCTCATATCTTCTTCTTCTCCTCCAAACCCACCCTTCTTCCAAACATCCCTTTTACTTTCCATGACAACAGCATCTTTCCAGGTACCCAGGTGATCCTATGGTCTACTGGAAGACTTTCAGTGATGACAAACCTACCACCTTCCCAAAACAGCTCATTCTACTTTGGGCAGTTCCTTAGAAACTCAGTGATGGAAGGGTTCTCTGAGGCTATTTTGGACAACCCATGCCTAGCAAAACCAAACCAAAACAGAAACTTACAGGATCGGAAAGCCTCTGCTTAAAGCCAGCCTTCTCTCCCTCCCACTCCCATACAGAAACAGACTTGGCCAGAAGGGAAGCAATGTATTTTCTAAGACAATAAAATCTGGGGGGGAAACTCCAACAATTGGACACATCAAGATAGTCTTGGAACTGAATCTGAGCCAATTATTTTAATCAGTTGCATTCTTTGAGAGGGGAGTGAGGAGATAAATCCGAGATATTTCTGGACCGGGCTTCTGTATCCCTGCCTCCCCCCCCATTCCCCTTTAATGCCTGGGCATGCTGTTGGAAAGGTCAGATTTCACTCTCCTTCTTAGATTTTTTGCGGAACTTTTCACCCTCATTCTTGCCCTAGGTTTCCATCAAGCTTTTTCAGAGGCGACTTCCCCCCAAAAGGGTGGTGACTTTGGAGAGTTTTACATTAGATTTGAAAGTCGATTTCTCTTTGAAGCCAACTGGCTGCCCAGGCAGCCCCCATTCCCTCCCCTTCTTTGGCTCAGGTCCTTCTTGCCTGGGTCCCAGGGGGCAGTGAACTGCTTGTTGGGGGTTGGGGGATGGACTGGCCTTTGCCTGAAGCAAACTGAACACCTCTGAGAGAGCAGGGCCCACCAATCCCCTGCACGGCACCCCCCCCAGCTACAGGCAAGCGGCCCTGGGATGCTGTGTGCATTGACTCTGGCACTTGATTATTAATGTATTTGCTTCTGCGCATGCATCTTAATTTGTATCTTCTTTTCCTCTTCCTCCCCTGCTTTCTCTTTGTGAGGATGAGGAGGAGGAGATAGCCAGGTAGTGTCTTTTTCCTCCTCCCCCGTGACCTAGGGCTCCCCATCCTAGTTAAGACCATGGGAACTGCCTCCCTCCTTGAGTCCTCTCTCCTCTGTGTATTCTGGAGGGGCCTCTGCCCAGGGTGTCTCTGCTTCCACTGCCAGCCCAGACCAGCCCAGACCAGAGGAAACTGGCTAATGTTGCCCCCAGGGAGGATCTAGGGCTTCTTGGCAGGAAGCAGCATGCATGAAGGCTAATACAGGGATGGCTTCCACCGTCAGCGTCTGCATAGGTGCAGAGAAAGAAAGGCTGCCAGCAATGCCAAGGAACTCGCTTAATGGGAGGGTCTGGGGAGGCCCTTAAGAGAGGTCTGACTTGGACTTGGTGAGCACTGAGATCCCTTCCAACTCTGGCATTCTGCAGCACCTGCCAGGTCTGGGGACTTTGTTTTCCATTAGGGGTAAAAAGCCTTTCAGTTCTGGGTTCGGTATTCTCACAGAAAATCTAAATTCAAGTCCTGTTTCTGACAAGCATGTATTGTATTTCTCTGGTCAAATCAATTTATTTGGAACCTGGTCTCCATATCTTTGAAATAGAAAGGTTTGCCACTCACCTCTTAGGATGATTATGAGGAAAGTGCTTTATAACTTAAAGCAGTGATCTCCAAAATGAGGGCTGTGATCTGACCCTAATGACTAATCAGAGGGTGGAATTATGAGCCCCTAGTCCCACCCTCCAATGGCAGCCCATTTATAGGACTCCCCTCCAACAAAACCATACTTATCTATACCTATCTTTGTTCTCCACCATTTCCCTAGGCTTCAGTTTTTCTACCAAGAGTCAGATCCTCAAGGTAGTTCTAACTGCAACTGCATTCACTGTATACTACGTTGCTTTCACAGCAATAACTACACAGGTACCATTGAGAAAATTTTCTCCCTGCTCCCAGCATAGAACCCTCTGCCTCATAGCTAAAGCAGGTATCCCTTAGGGAGAGGGCTCTGCACTCTGGGCCATAAATACTGTGAGTCCCACTTCTTCCCTTACCATATGGGGTGGGACAGAATACGACACAGAGGCTGAGCAGGCATGGGTGGATTGAAATATTCATTAAAAATTTTATTCTATTTTCTCCCTGCCCCCTTCTCCTTCCAGGCCCACTCCCTTTCCAAATTTTCCTATTTTTGTTCCAAGTAAACCCTCCCCCCCATCCTCTAATCACTCAGCTTGTCATTTAGTGAAACCTGAGTATCACCTTCAGCTCTTTACTTTCATTCACTCAGTATATTTCATTCACTCCAACTATTCAGTTGTCAAATCTTGTTTTTTTTACTTTCACAATATCTAACATGTTCCCTTTCCTCCTTCTGTTCTTTCAACTCCTCATCATTGCTTCATAGAATTATTGCAAAAGCTTTCTTATTACTCTCTTCAGCCCCCCATCCTCCAAAACACTGCCAATACCTCTTCCCCTAATCAATAAACTCCTAATAATTCTAGGGCCAAATATTATTTCTTATTTTCTCATCTTTTCTTTTAAAAAATATAACTAGGCTTTCACTCAAGTCTGGGGCATTTTATGTGCTGCTGAAGGAGAGACTTTGGATTGATGGAGAGAATGTTGAGCACAGCATGATAAAGATCAGTAAAGGAGGAGCTTTTTTGGGGGGACCACACAAATTCTTCTTGGGATGGAGACGTGTGGAAATGCTTTAGAAGATGTATACATATAGGGGATAGTAGCTCTTCAGTCTGTCCCTGATTTCCACCTTGCCTCTGCAAGGATTCCAGAAACTTTCTCTGGTGAAATTAGGTTCTTTCTTTTGGTTGAACTGAGATCTCACCTTCTTGTTTCTCAGTTGTTTCAGTTATGACCGACTCTTTGTGACCCCATTTGGGGTTTTCTTGACAAAGGTACTGGAGTGGATTGCCATTTCCTTTTCCATCTCATTTTACAGATGAGAAAACGAAGGCAAACAAGTTTAAGTGACTTGCTCAGGGTTACACATCTAGTAAGAGTCTGATACAAGATTTGAACTCAGGAAGAGGAATCTTCCTGATTCCAGATCTGTCACGCTATCTACTGTGCCACCTAACAATCATCCAAACAGCTTATTCATTCTTCTGTGTTTTTTGGTGTATTGTAATCTGTATAACTACTATGATTTCTTTTATGCTGTTTCTTAGATAAGTGGGTTTGTTTGATATTCTAGCTGCCTCCAGTCCCCTGTGTCTAGTACATTTAGGGCAATTAGAAGCTGGTCTTGGTCATCTGGAGGTAAGGTGGAGATGGGAATATCTACCTTAGGAACAGCTGGCTTATGTCTAGACATCTGGGGGGAGGAAATGTGTGTGAATGAGTCTATCCTGATGGCCTTTTTTTTTTTTAGAAGAACTGAGGTATGAGGGTATATTATAATAGGGATTATACCATGGATAGGTTGGACTAGAAAGCTGTCAGTGTCCCCTCCAACTCGAATTCCGTGAATCTGTGGCTCTGGGTCAAACTCTTGGTTACTCTGTCTAATGTTCTAACTTGCTGGGGTTGTATCTAATTCGGGGAATGGGGAAAAACAGCACCCCAGATGTGAAGTCAAACAACTTGAATTTGAGTCCTGGTACTGATATTAGGTAACCTTTTCTTCTCTGGGCCTCAGTTTCCTTTTCTTGAAATAAGAGAGTCAGACAAGATGATCTCTAAGGTCCCTTTTATCTCTAAACCTGATGACTAGTGATTAATACTGAAGGAGTCCCCCGCTTTGAAGTCTGTCTCCCCCTGTGTGTTGCTGTCCTTGAGTTTTGCTACTCTGCTTAAAACAAAGAAAAATAACTAATGTCTCATGGGGAGATATTTCTGGGTGAATGCTCCATTAAAAACCTCCTTGGTACCTCTTCTCCAACCCCCAATAGTCACGCAAATGGAATTAGTGGCACTGGGAGCTCTAGCCTGCTCTCCACTTAAGCTGTGTATGGTCTTCCCAAGGCCCCACAGGTTGTTTTGTTGTTGTTAATTTTTATCTATATCTTTTGTTTTTATTTTCCAATCTCTCTCTCTCCCCCTCCCACAGAGTCATTCATCCCTTGTAACAAAATAAAAAAGGAAAATAAAAAAAACCCAGTTCACCCAAGTTAGTCAACACAATGAAAAAAATCTGACAAAAGTATGCAGCAATTCCCATCCTTGTTTGCCTGTCTCTGCAAAGCAAGGGTGGAGATGTATTCCCTCCTCACCTCTACCTTTCAGATACCATGGTTTCTTTCATGACTCAGCTCATGTACCACCTTATCCAGGGAAACTTTCCTGATTCCCCAATTTCTAGGCCCCCTCTCCCCACCAAATTGCCTTCTATTCACTTTGGATGTCTTCTATATATACTTGTATACATACAGTTGTCTACCATTAGGACATAAAATATAAGCACTTTGAGGGCTTTGCCTTTTCCATCTGTATCCCCAGTATGAGCATAGTGTCCAAGTCACAGAAGGCACTTAATAAATGCATGTTGATTGATTCCCAAGTCTCAGCTTTGGGTCTATCCCATCGTTTTCAGAATTCCCAGTCAGCTCCTTGCAGAGCTGGAGCTGGTGGTCAGTATGTCATGGGCTGGATTTTGTACTTACTCACCCAGGGTGGGGAGTTTGGGTACATGCTATTCAACTTACTGATTTTATTTATTCTATTTATGATTTTGGAAATCAGTGACATTTCTGTCTTACACAAGAAGAAGGAAATGATGGGACCAGTGTATGTGTGTGCATGCGTGTGTATGTGTGCACATGCAATGGGGAAGAACAATGTCAACATGTGAAGTGTAGTGAAGATAACTCTTTCCTGGGATCTAGAAAGTATGATGAATTTTCTGCTGTAACTGAGCCCCACCTGGTGGTAGATTTCAGGAACTGATTTATTATGGAAGAAAGCCCAGGAAAAAATGGCAAAATTATTTCCCTAGGTTAGGAGCTGTCCTGGCTAAAGCAGAGAGTGAGAGGAGGACTTAGAACTCAGGAAATTATAGTCAAAGATAAGATGTGCTGAAGAAAAGATATTTTCCCCCTCTTCTTAAGTCTGTCTCAATTCAATCTATAGGAATATAGTTATACGAAGCTATAGTTCCAACTCTCCAGTTTTTACAGATGAAAATATTGAAGGTTGGAAAAGTCATTGGCTTCCCCATGGAGTAATAAGTAGGAGAGCTTGGATTTGAACCCAGGTCTACTGAATCTCAATCTAGTGTTCGTGCCATTCTACCGAGCTACTTGGAAAGAGTGCTGGGAGATGTGGGTTTGAATTCTACTACGTTAAATCCATTCATTCAACATGCATTTATGAAAACCCTAGTGTGTACAGCATCTTTATTTTTCTTTACCTCATTAAAGGGGCCATCCACTGGCTACTTCTTAAACAGGGCAATTTAATGAATGGGCATTACCTCACTCTAAGTGATTATCTGAAGGGCCCAGTGCATCCTGGGTCATCTCCAGTCATCCTGAGGAATATCTGGATAGCTCTGGAGGAGAAGTGAGGCTGGTGACCTGCACAGCCCTCCCTCACTCAAAACAAAGTCAAGTGCAAGTCATGTCATCATTTCTCTGATGGCGTGGTCTTCTTCAGCAGTGAAGGACGAACATAACAATGTGAACATTACAACGTGCTGGGTGGTGGAGATCCGAAGTCAAACATCAAAAAGCCTGCCCTCAAGGAGCTTACATTTATAAATTCTGCCACTAATTGATTATTTTCTCCTTTTTTTTGTATCCCCAACATTTATCACAGTGCCTGGCACATATTGGTACTGAATAGATGTTTGTTGACTTGATTTTATTTGAACTTCCTGTGTGATTCACCTGTTTGGACATCCGTTTCCTCGTCTATATAAAATTGGGACTCTGATCTCTAAGTTCCCTTCTGACTTAAAATCAATGAGCCTGTGAATTTGATTTGATTTTATCAGCAGATTTTGTGAGGCTCTGTACTCCTTGCTGGAGATAACACAGATGGATGCAAAGATCCTCAAGGAATTTGTACAGTGTTGGGGATGGGGTCATGTGTGTGTATATATATACACACACACATATATATATAAACAAATAGGCATAATACAATGTAGAATGTAACGGAGATAAATGTGGGGTCCAGACAAAGTCTCCCAAGAAATTTGAGGAGGCAGGGATCATTTAAAGGCTTTAAATTCCAAAGGATGAGGGGAAGTCTAATTTAAGCATTATAGACCCCCATCCTCCATCCTTTCTTGGGCTCTGAAGTCCTATTGGCCAGTGAGTGGAACTGGATTTTGGAAAATGAGCTCTGGTATGGTGTCAATTTCTTTTCCTTTCATTCTTCCCAGGGCTTGGCGGTTGAGGGGTGGCAAATGTGGAAGCTTAGTTATCCTTTACCGAAGCTGACTACTCTCAGAACTTTCCTACAGGGACTTGGAGGACATTGGAGTGGTGGGCAAGACCATTATAAAATGTCTTTGGCCTGTTGTTCTGAACAACATATTCACTGCTTTGTAAAAGTTTTAAAGGGCAAAGAGGTAAATTGTAGATCAGAGAGACATGAAGATAGCTCCTGCAAGGCTTTCTGTGACATCACAATCCTCTGGAACTAAAACTTCCCTGTCTCCTTACCCCTATTCCGGTAGACCACTTGGTAGATTGTACAAGAAGAATGGCTATGGAGCACAAGTCTGGCAAGAAGAACCTGGTGTTCTTAGTGGATCACGAGATGAGGATGTCAGCTACATGTTACCATTGGTAAAACAAAATGAAATCATCTGTACTGGGAAAAATGGTTTTAGAATCAGAGGGTATGGGTTTAAGATTCGGTTTTGCCTCTTACTATCTCTGTGATCTTGGAGAAGTCTTTTACTTCCCTGGGCCCCAGCTTTCTCCTCTGAAAAATGAGGGACTTTGATCTATAATATCTTGCAATTACTTTGTCTCTTTCATAATCTCAAGGCTCTTCATATACTTATCCATGTACATGTTGATTCTATTGGTAGAACAAACTCCTTTAAGGCGTAAGATCGTTTGCATTTTCATCTTTCTTCTTCCTAGCACCTAGTAGTTTCTAGCCCCAGCACACAGTAGTGTGTTTAATAATTGCTTGTTGACTGCAAAATAAAAAGTCTCTTATGGCTCTAAATCTACCCTACATTTTATATAAGGTCCCTTGTAATTCTAAATCCTATGAACATAAAATATGACATTGTTATTAATTAGGAGTATGCTATATGTAGGAGGTGGGAAGCAGCATTACAGTTTGTCAGACTTCTTATGTTTAACCATATGTGTGGGAAGGGAGTGAGGAAGAGGAGGAGGAGGAGGAGGAGGAGGAGGTAGAGGAGTGTTGGGCCTCCCTTCAGTATCAGCATTTTAAAAATGCTCTAGGAGAGGAGCTAAAGAAAAGTGATCAAGGTGAGAGGACCAGTGCAGAATGGGCCATAGGAAGAAAAGTTAATGGAGTTTGAGTCACTAAGCCTGAATGTGAGAAACCAAGTGGTGGGGGGTGGAGGGATGGGAAGGGACAATATTGTTACCTATTGTTAGAATTGGAATTTTACTTAACTTTGCAAAGCCCTTTAAAGCTCACAAACTCATTTGATACCCATTCAGTTCCCCACTCTTACCCCCAACCCCCAAAGTAGTTATGAGGAAGATGCTAGCCCATTTCCCCTCTCCCATGGAATACAGGGTAAGAGGAAATGGTCTCAAATTGTAGCAAGAATTAGGCTAGACATGGGGAGGAACTTTCTGTGGGTAAAGATGCTTTAAGTACTAGAAAGGAAACAACCAAATATATGTACAAAGAAGGCAGAGTGAAGACAGTTTTAACCTGACCGGGGGTTCAAAAGTCTGAATTTATCCTTCTATAGTAGTTTTTTTTTTGTAAAAGGCAAAACTATTTCTTTGTAGGACTGTTTTCTAGATGATGTTTTAAATTATCTGTTGCTTATTTCTCTGAAGAAAAACAAGGAACCTTATTCACACCAGCTGTAATGGATCGTTCAACAGCAATGGATAGGGTATTGGACTTTAAAAACAAAACAAAACACTGTTTTTGGATTTTGCTCATTAATAGCTAAACAGATCGCTGGCATCCTTTAATGGACTGGAATTAAAAATAACAACAGTATCTATTCAAATAAGGAGATTGAGGTGTAGGATGAAACCTAAGACCCCTTTCATCTTCAGCATTCTATAGTTCAGGGGTTATATAGTGATTTAAAATATTTTTCATATTTACCTTCTCATAGTATTGGAGTGCCTTCAGTTTTGAAAGGAAAAGAAACATGAACCTAGAATTTTTTGAGGAAGAAGGGACCAAGTCTAGTCTGGTTCCTACCTTCTGTATAATAGGAGTTATATAAGAGGATCATAGGTGAAAAGTTGTGCAGCACAGTGCAAAGTGTAGTAGACTCCAACAAAGTCAGAAGACATAGATTTTTAGTAAAGCTTTTGTTACTCTGTTGTGCAAACTTGAGAAATTTTCTTTTTTTTTGGAGTTCAATTTCCCCTTGTATAAAATGGAGAGGTTTTTACTTGGATACTCTTTAAGTCTCCTTCTAACTCACATATTCTGTGCTCTATGATAGTTAATAATTGTTGATTTTCCTTTAATAAAACCCTATGTGTTTGAAAGTGATAGAGTTGATGTTTGTCTACTGGACTCTCTCCCATATACAGACTTTTCTAGGTTTTGAAGGTCAAGTCAATCAACAAATAGGACCCCTAAAAAGGAACCCAACCCCGCAGTGCTACAAATGTCTCTGATACAAGGGTTATAGAGATAGATGCAGATAGACTGACCACCAGGCAATTCAAGCAGATGCCTGGCTTACAGCAGGAATTGTTGGGCACAGAACAAGGTTGGTGGTATGGCCGCAAGGCTGAGCATGATGTGGAAGGAATCGTTCTTTTGGGGCCTTTCCTATAACTCTGAATTTGTATTTCCATACCCTGAAGTTTTTTGAAATACACATTGGAAAACGTGTATGTTGGGATGGATTATTTTGACTTAAAGGGGAAAAAAATGAGTTTCTGTTGTCTGAGGATCAGCCTGGCTTGTTTTTAGAGGTCTCATAAACCAGATTGTCCATGAGGGTGATGAAGGTTCCTTTGTTATTGTTGTGGGGTTTTTTTTGGGTCACAACAATTTACAAAGACCACCATTTCCAAGGCAATGAGGGAAGGTGGTCTACATGAGGGGAAAGAAGTTTTATAGCTTGGAAATGACTGGTTTTTGAAGCATTGAAGGCAACTAGCTCTTTCTCTTTCTTCACATGCCTTTTAATAAACCTGGATTAGTGCTTTGGTGGCCTTGGTTTCTTATAAGGAACTGAACCGGGAGAGTCATGAGCCAGATCCTGACATTCCCAGGGAGAATTCTGGGTAGGGGTGAAATGAGCCATTGACCTATGATTAAGAAGCCTACATGTTTGAAGCCAATCTAGGTGAGTGTGGAGCTTCCATCATTAGTTGTGTGTAACATTGTGGGAAAACTAAGCAATGGATTCTCCCAGATTGGTTCTTCTCTGAGAAACAACACAAAGCCTCATAGCAAGCAAATATCCTAATCTACTTTGGGTTTGTCACTTGTTGCTGCTGGTGTTAAATTATATATCAGATCTGCCTAAAAATTAGCGGCTCGGGGCATGGTTGCCTGATGGGCGGTGTCAACTTTTCTGAAGTGGACCCAAGTTAGCCAAAGAGAAATGGTGACTTAGAGGGCTATGCTAGATTTTCTGTCGAATATCTTGTTGGCATTCATTTCAGATTCATTCATGTGAGGATGAATGTCTATATTCATTCCTGCTTCCTTACACAGCCTGAGCAAGGTCTGGATGTTGTTCTTGGAGAGCCGCAAATACCTGTAGGAGCAATTTAAAAAAATAGATTTTTGGTTGAAAGTGTGAAGGTGAAAATGTCTCAGCATCCTTGCACTTTATTGGAAATGTTCCAAAGAAATTGTGTTACCTTTGGCAAGTACAGATGTTGCTGCTGAGAAATCTGGGGCCTTTCAAAATGAATGTTACCCAGTTCTTTATGTGGTGGCTAAAAATTGGAAATTGAGGGCATGTGTCCATAAATTGGGGAATGACTGAACAACTTGTGGTATGTGATTGTAATGGAATATTATTGTGCTATAAGAAATGATGTGCAGGGTGACTTCAGAAAAACCTGAAAAGAGATGAACTGCTACAGAGTTGAGTGAGGAGAACCAGGAGAACATTGTATGCAGTAATAGTAATATTGTATGATGAACAGCCATGCAATGCAATGCAATGCAATGATCCAAGACAATCCCAAAGGACTCATGATGACAAATGCTATCCACCTCCAGAGAAAGAACCGATGGCTTCTGAATACAAACCAAAGCATACCATTTTTCACTCTTTTTTTGTTTGTTGTTCAAGTTTTCTTCCACAAAATGACTAATGTGGAAAAGTTTTACATGGTTGTATATGTATAACCTATTTCAGATTGCTTACCTTCTCCGAAAGGGGAAGGGGAAAGAGGGAGGGATAAAATTTGGAACTCAAAACTTTAAAAAATGTTTAAAAAACTATATGTAATTAGGAAAAAATAAAATATTATTTAAAAAACCAAAATGAATGCTACCTCAGATATTGGTGCTAAAAGGACACTTTAAATCACAGTGTGGCAGATGTGAAAAAAGGCAGAAAACCAGGGTTGCAATGCTGTCTCTGTTCAGTACTGTTGGACCTTGGACCAGTACTTTGCCTTTCTCAGCTTCAGTTTACCTATCTTTAAATATAGGGGTTTGGACTAGAGCTTTATGGTTCCCTTCCAGCTCTAAATCATATACATACATGATAACACATGTTCCCCATGGTTTAGTATGTGTGTATATATATATGTATAGGTATTACTAAAAATAATATATAATACATCATCATCATCATCATCATTAGTCTAGTGGGAGCAGTTGTGAGAGTTTAAGCAAGTCACTTTCTCCTCGTTTTCCTCTCTTGTAAAATGAGGTTAGACTAAATGCCTGCAAGGTTCCCCGATCCCCCATATATGTCCATGTGCACATATGTGCATTACACAAGTACATAGCTAGGCACACATGTGTGCAAAGAAGCACACACATACACATATGTACATAGCTATGCACACATGCATATAAACACATACATATAAAGAGAGAGAAACGCACATGCTCACAGACAGAGAGAGGACCTTAGAGGCCCTTGAGTTTAACCCTCTCATTTTACAAGTGAGGAAACTGAGGAGAAAGAGCCTTGCTTAAGCTCAGAGGCTAGAACTGCTCTGATTCCAATGATGATAAAGAATTACATAGAGATTTCAAAATTACAAAGCCAAATTCACACGTGATCTTATTTAAAACTCACAATAATCTTGTGAGGCAGGTGCGAAAGACATGATTTACCTTTATTTTAAAACTGGAGGAGCTCACTGTGAAGACTCTACCCTGGAACACAGCTAGTAAATAGCAGTTCCATGGACTCATGCTCTCCTATGATCTGAATCGCCTTCTGTCTCTATGCATCCCCTCCCTCTGGAGCTGCCAGCTCCCTGCTTTATGATGAAGTTATTATACTTCCCCAAGTGAATGAGTTTCCTCTACAAATAGGGAAAAGGCTGTATTAAGCAATAGAAGAGGAAATTTGCATTAAATGAACAAATTTCATGACATTTCTTTTCCCCAACCCTTTTCTAGCTAATGCTCTACTATTCATCCTTTAGGGTTTGGCCTTTCCAGAAAGGTATGTCTTTTAACTGTGAACTATATTGCCTTTGCCTGCTCCTGTAATGCCATTTAGTCTAACCCCTTTCACTTTTCAGAGGAAGAAACTAAGGACCTGAGAGCAGAAGTGACTTTCCCAAAGTTACATAAAGTCTTTCTCATGGCACAGGCCTCAATATATGCCTGCTGAATTGAAATCACTCTCTAAGATTCTGATGGATTGACTGGATTGATTTTGTTAATGACCTTGTGGACTACTTGTATTTTAAATAATGTGATATATGGCTGAGTCGGGATAAAAGCGAGATAAAGGATGGGCCAGATTCCGTTAATGGGCTATTGCAGTGATACCATGGATACTAAGCAGCCCTCAGTGGCTCTCTAGCTGGTTCCTAAAGAGTTAAACTGAATGACATTCATTCAACAAATATTTACTGTCTGATCAGTCCTGTGTCAGGTACAGAACGGAACTGAAAGAAAATGGAAGACATGGCTCCTGAGCCCCAGAGGCATACAGTCTGTTGAGGTGAGAAAAAGGCACATCTGGGGAGTCAAAAGAGAGCTAACAACATAAAATAGGATTTATTGAGTGCTCAGTGATGATGAGTACAAACCATGAGGGCAGTCGGTGAAGGAGGTTAGGGTTAGGGCATCCTCCAAACAGAGAGGACCCCCAAATTTGGGAAGCAGTTCAGAAAATATTCTTTGAAATGAGAGGAAGACTGTGGCACAATAGAAACAATGGTGGACATGGAGTTCAGAGGAAACCTGATATCAAAACCTGTCTCTGACCTCAATGACTGTGTGACCTTGTTACATCTCTGAGCCTTGATTTCTGTATCTGTAAAATAGAGATAGATAATAAGCCAGTCCCTTCACTGGGTTGATGTGAGATAATCTATGTAAAGTACTTTGTAAACCTTGCAGTCTCTATAAAGGTCAGCTATTACTTTTCATTGAAACTAAAGAAGGCCACCAAGCTCCAATGCAGGTTGGCAGAAATGGTTACTTCTCCTGGCCTGACCCAGCTCACCAAGTCATTTTTGAATAACTAGTTCAATTCAAACCAACAAGCATTTATGAAGGGGCTGCTACATGTCAGGCTCTGGGTAAGGCATCAAAGATACAAAGACCAAGAAGTCAGTAGTCCTCAAGGAGCTGACATTGTACTGGCAAGAGACTTGTGAGCCCATAATAAATATAAATTCAGTCTTGAGTGCCAGGAAGGGGTATCCTGGATGGCAGGTACAAAGTATACTGCTCCTCCATGACACACCATAATAAATTGGCTTTTAAACTAATCTCTGGTGAATCTGGTTACTGTGACTGATTTTGTATTCTCTCATAAATCCTGGATAAATGAGGAAAGTGGAGCTTTTAGATCAATGGGAAGCCCACACGTAGGGGCTCATCTTACCTATCCAGTCAGCCTTCTTCTGACCCCACACTTTTCAACATTATTCTTACTGCAATAAGCATCAGAGGCAAAGAAGGCTCTGTGGAGAAGGTCAGCTTTGACTCTGGCCTGGAAAGACTGGGTGGGACTTGATCAGACCTAAGAGCAGGGAGGATACCATGGTATCTAGGGTGATGTGAGATCATGACTTTGAATTAGAAAGCAAGTGTTTGTGTTGCTATAGTGTTCTCCCTATCCTATAAAAGAGACTACAGAAGGCAATTAAGAGTCAATTCCCAATCAATCAATAGGACTTTCTTCTATGAGTCAATTCCATTCACATAATGTCCAAAGGTTGGAGGCTGATTGCCTTCTGTGGCCTGAGAATGGTAATGTTTTATAGTGGAAAGAGTATTGGGTTGGAAGTGGAAGGGCTGGGGCTCAGATGAAAGCTTTGGTGAGTCTTTTTCCATATTCACAATGAAGAGAGGCTAGACTAATAAAAATATCTAAGCTTTGTATAACACTCTAAGGTATGCCTGACTTTGATTACCTTGTTTGATTTTCACAACTTTGTGAAGAAGGTACTGTTATTTTCATCCCTCTTATTCAGATGAAATATCTGAGGCCCAAGGAGTTCGTGACTGTGATCACACAGCAGGATTTGAACTCCGGCCTTCCTGACTCCAGAAATGGAATTCTATCTACTAGACTATGTAAGTCCCCATGCTAGATATCCATGGGCTAGGATTTGATGGTGCTTAATCTAGCTAAAACCTGCAATAATTAGGTCATCTCTGTACCAAGTGAGAAAATTGAGCTTATTATGGAAATCAGAGCTTTAAAGCTATTTGGGCAGAAGCTGGTAGGAGCTAGTTAAAGGCCTAGTAGAACTTAGCAATAACATCTAGATTTAGTTGGAGTCCTTCTAGAGTCCTCTAGAAATATATTCTATATAAAAAAATGTCCCTTAGATTTCCTTTAGAATCACCATTTTCTATGAGTTGGTTAACTATGGAAGCTATCAGCTTCTCCACTTGAAGCCAGGCTAAACAAGAGTTTGCCCTTCCAATGTCCAGAATATTCCCTGTATAGAGTAGTCATGTTACCAAAGAATGCTTGTTCAAATGAATTGGAGCTCACTCTAGAAGTGATACTTCTCAGGCTAGGTTCACTTCCAGTAAGGTAAGGAAGTAATCAGTCCATGATTTTATCAGTCGTGGAATTCTTGTAATCCACAGGGATTTTAGCAGTAATCTCACCTAACCACCTACCTGAAGCTTAAATCCTCCCTTCAGTCCCCGGAGAGCAGTTAGCCTCTTACTTGAAGAGGTTTAGTGTTGGGAAACTCACTATCTCATGAGGCAGCTCGTTCCACTGTGGAACGTTCTAATTGTGAGGAAGTACTTCCTTACACTGAGATGACACCATCTTCTCTGATTTTTCCACCAAATTTCTCATAGTTCTGTTCTTTAGGACCAAGCAAAATAAATTTATTGC
Source organism: Potorous gilbertii (assembly GCA_028658325.1). Lineage (NCBI taxonomy): Eukaryota > Metazoa > Chordata > Mammalia > Diprotodontia > Potoroidae > Potorous > Potorous gilbertii. The sequence goes on from CM053769.1 coordinate 318,047,747, forward strand.
TTCTATCAGTCTGTCAGGCCATTCTCCGCTCGTGGTTTTTTGTTTTGTTTTTGGTAATTTGCAAGAAAAGAGAAGACACCTAGGCCTATTGCCCTCTAGGAATTCCGTCTGTCAATGAAGGGCCTTGGCTATCAGTGTCCACACCAGTTTCCTTGATAAACCCTATTCCCTACCCCCATTTTCCTCACCTACAGCTCAGGACTTCCTGGGGCTGCAACAGTGTGGAGGTTATTTCTGGCTTCACATTTGGAGTCTTGTCCATCAAATTCTTTATCTTGCGATCATACCCCTGGAAACTAGATTGGGGATCTATCACTTTTGTAGTCATTCCCTTACGGGAAGAAAAGGTATCCTGCGTGAACTGGCTGGTGGTAGGATCCATGCTGGTCCTACGTGGCATGCTCATTCGTGGGGTTGCTGACATTACAACTTCTGGCCCATCCAAGTCTGAAGAGGTAGAAAAAAAGCAGGAAGAATCTTAATAATATCTATTTCTGAATTCGCTTTAAAGGTGAACAGACGATTTTCTTTAGTGAACTTTATCCTAAGTTTACAGATGAGATAACTGAGTCCCAGAGAAGTGACTTGCTTAGGGTCCACACAGCAAGTATCAGAGTTGGAACTCAAATTTTAGTCTTAATCTCTTTCTGTTCTGCCACACAAAATGTAACGATCTTTGGAATTTGCCATTAGTGCATTGGGGTGGGGATGAAGGAAAGAAAAGTGGTAGAAGGCAGACACTCCAACAGAATTTTAATGAGAGGAAGTCCTTTGTTAATTGTTTTTCAGACTACCCAGGATAATCATCTCTTCTTATGAAGCATCTTATGTAAAATGAGAGGGACTGAACTAACATTTCAATGGCCCCATCCAGCTCTGAAACTCAACTCCTATGAGTTCTATGAGTTCTGTTGCTCCATCAGGAACTCCAACCTGACAGCATTATTTGGCTATAGATTGATCTCACTGTCAGTCTAGGAAGTGGGATGGTATACAGAGAGAACATTTAAGCCTTGGAGTCAAGAGACCTGTATTCAAGTTGCAACTGCTAACTTTAGCCATGTGTCCTTGGGCAAGTGACATTCTCCTGTGCTTCTTAGATTTTTCCTAAGTAAACTGTGAGCATTGAACTAGAAGACATCTAAGGTCCTCCTGGTTCTCATGGTCTATGAATTATGTGAGCAGAGCTGCATTTCAAAAGCTGTTTTCATTTTCAGTTGTAAAACTACAGTTACCATTTAAAGAGATACCTGGTCTTCTTGCCAAAAGAGTAGTGGAAGAAAAGTTTAAAGTCCTTTATGGGAGTAGCCACCCTAAGTAAGGAATCAAGGCCAATCCAATCCCTCCAAAACATTTATTAGATGTTTATTATTTATTAGATTACTGAATGTAATACATGGTGCTATATTCTCAGGAGACAGAACAATTTGGGGCAAGCTCTGAATGTCCTGGATGACAATCACAGATTGGTTATTATTTATTAGAGATGGAAGGAAAGTTACAGACCAGGCAAAGTGCCAGACTTAAAGACAGAAAACCAGACTCTGAATCCTGGCCCTACCACTTGTTCCCCATGTGACTTTAGGAAAATTATTTAATAACTGTGGGTCTCATTGTCTTCATTTGTAAAATGAAGGGATTAAATGAAAAGTATCTTTAAGGTCCCATATATATATGTATATATGATGATAATTTAGTTTAGACCTCTCATTTAACTGAAAAAGAAACTGAGTCCCTGAGAAAGCATGAGACTCACCCGAAGAGGAGTAAGGAATTAGTGGCAGGGTTGAGATTACGACTCAATTCTTGTTACCTAGTCTTGTATTTTTTTCTGTTGGCAGCATGTCACCTCTCAGTAACAGGAATAATTACTGATTTGTATTATGAGTGGTCAGAGAGAAGAAAGTAAAGTGTGCCACAGGAAACTGGAAGATGCACCTTCATTTTAAACCAAATGAGAAGATGGCAACATGGTACTGTGGAAAGAGCTTAGACTCCAGTCAGAGAACCAGGATTCAAATCCCATCTTAGGTGCCTTTGGGTAAGTCAAGTTAACCTCCCTGTAAAAGTACAGGGGTGAGACTAGATGATCTCTGAGGTCCTAAATGATTTATCAGGTCCTTTCTAAAGCCCCTAGGGTTAGGAAAAATGGAGACGAGATAGTCATGGTTCTAAGCTAAAAACAAAAATAGAGAGGTCTCTTGTATTCCTAGGGCATGTATCTAAGACATAACAGAAAACCTCCTAAGACTAATAAAAATAGGTGACAATAACCTGCTTCTGGGTTCACATGGACACAAATGACAGTTCTAGAAGGAATTTAAAAAGTATTGCCAATGAGTGTTAAGTGTTTGGCCAGAAACTGAAGGACATAGGAACATAGGTTGTTGTTTTCCTCACCATCGTCTATTGAAGGAAAAGGATGCAGAAGATAAAAAAAAAATAATTTGGGAAGTAGATAGCTGGTATCTAAGAATAGGATTTGGATTTCTGGATCAGACCTAACAATATAATGTTGATAGATTTCTGACCAGATGGAATGGAATACATCTCACACAAAAGCTGATAAGAATATATATATATGTATATATATATACATATATCTTTGCCAGGTGTCTTGTATACAATCTAATAAAATGGGCTCTAAAATATTAAGGATTAGGAAGGGGAAGACTTAATATTTGGGTAGCATTATGTATTAAAAAAGATATAGTCATGTGAGGAAATTCAGGAACCAGAGTGAGGAAGCACTATTGAGAGTATATGGGTGAAGGTCGATGGAGGGAGAAACAATTTATTTTGTCAATGGAATATACTACAGACTTCCTGGGCAGAAAGAGGAAATTGATGAGTTTGGGAAATAGATCAATGAACTTGACACAGAGGCAAGATACAGTAGTGATGGAGGCTATAAGTAGTATCCAGATATCTTCCAGAGCTGCTTTTCCCAAAAGCAAAGCTGCTAATAACTTGATTTAGTGATAATTTCATCTTTTAAATCTTAGAAGAACAAGCAAGAAAGAATTCTACTCTGGATTTGATTCTCACTAATAAGGATGAAAAGGTTGTTGGAAAGGAAATAATAGAAACCTAGAGAGTAGTGACCACTCCAAGTGAAGAATTTGTGACAGAGAATGCGTGGATATCTGGGACACGTACCCTAGATTTTGGAAAAATAGACTTCAGGGTGTTCAGAGGATCCCATGAACTAAAATGTGTCATGGCAAGTTAGATCAAGAGGAACAGGAGTTGCTTGAGAGTGAGGTTCTGAAGACATAGAAGGAAATAGTTTTAATGACGTGGAAAAATGGAATTTGCTTGAAGATACCATTGTGTCTGCATAGGGAACTCAATAAATAATATAGATTTTAAGAAGAAATGTGCAAAAGATAGAAATGTACAAGTCCAGGTAATAGAAAATGAATATGAAGAAATACTATCAAGAATGCTAAAGCTCAGAATGAGCTGGGGCCCATGAGGGAAGCTAAGATGAACAAACAATTTTTTTGGGTGGGGCAGATGAGGGGAAAGTGGAGGTATCAAAAAAGAACAGGACCATTACTCAGAGTGGATGGGATGACATCTCACAATGGAGAGAAGACATCACTGCTCAATTTTAAATTCACTTCTGTTTTCTTTGAGGAGAATACCTTAATATTGTAAATAATAGAATAAAAATGATTAACAGGGAATTGATACCCAAGATAAGTGAGGAGATAGTAAAAGAGTATCTAGGTGTTTCTTTTGAATTCAGGTCATTACCTGGCCTAAATGAGTCACATCTTTGGGTTCCAAAAAAATTGGAAGATGTGATTTCTGAGCCACCATCAGGGATATTTGAATGATCATCAAAAATGGGAGAGATGCTAGAAGATTGGAGAAAAGCAAATGTTGTCCCAGTTGAGCCTGTACACACAGCAGGTTAGCAAACTTGATTTTTCTTCCTGAGAAAATTCTCAAAGTGATCATTTAAAGGGGTGGTTGGCGAACACCTGGAAAAGGAAACAGGGATCCAAGGAGCCAGAATGGCTTCATTAAAGAACATAATCCTTTTCTGATGAGATGGCTCTAGTAGTAGAATGCTATGGCCATAGTTTGCCAAGGTATTAGCAAAGTTTTTGATAAGTGTCTCATACTACCTTGTTGAGAAGATGGAGAGATATGAATTGGAAAACAGTATGATCAGACAGATGTGGAACAACTGGTTGGATGGCTAGACTCTACAAGTAGTGTCAATGGTTCAATGTCAACATGACTAGAGGTCTCCAGCGGAGAACCTCAGGACTTAGTGTTTGACCCTATACTGTTTAACATTTTTAGCAACAACTTAGATAAAAACGAAGATGGAACACTCACCAACTTTTCAGATAAAAACAAAACCAGGAGGGGAGAGCTAGCATAGTGGATTCCAGAATCTAGATCCAAAAGAATATTTATAAACTAGAAATAAAATTTAGTGAGATACATGCCAAGTCTTGCACTTGAATACAAAAACTCAACTTCCTAGGTATGAGAGGGAGGAATCAAGGAGAGATAACAGTTGTTCTTAAAGAGATGTTGGGGTTTTCCTTGTCTGCAAACTCAATATGTCAGCAATGTAACATGGCTAATGCCAAATTGGGCTGCACTATTAGGGGCAGAGCTTCCAGGGAAGTGATGGGATAGGGAAGTGATGATGGTCTTTGTACTTTGACCTCATCAGACCTCATCTAGAGTGATATGCTTAGTTCCTGGTGCTGTGGTTTAAGAATGACTTTGATAAATAGGAGAATGTTCAGAGAAGGTATCTCAGTCTATGGCACATGAGGACCATTTGAAGGAAATGAGAGTGTTTAGCCTGGAAAAGAGAAGATTCATGAGGGGACATGATAATTAGCAATCTCCAAGCATTTGGAGGGCTTTCATGTGGTGAAGGGATTAGATTTGTTCTGTTTGACCCCAGACAGCAGAACCAGGAACAGCGGATGGAAGTTGAAAAAAGAGGAAAAACTCCTTAATGAGTTTTAAGAAGAAGTTCTTACATGCCTTGAGAGCTGGTCGAGTTCCTTTCCTTGATGGTTTTCAGTAAGAGACTGGATGGTACTTTGAGGGTGAGTTATTCTGGGAATTCCTTCGTTGTAGGGATTCAGCTACATGGCAGCTTGTGTTCCTTGCAACCCTGACATTCTGTGACCTAGTCTAGATTCTCTCATTTTACACAGGAGAAACCTGAGACCTGCATTGTCTCAGGTTTTGTGACTTGTCTAAAGTCATATAAAGAGTTAGTGAATGGGGCACCTAGGTGGCAAAATAAATAGAGCACCAGCCCAGGGAGGACCTGAGTTCAAATGTGACCTCAGACTCTTGATGTTTTCTAACTGTGTGACCTTAGGCAAGTCACTTACTCCCAATTGTCTCACATTCCCCCTCAAAAAAACAAACAAAAAAGAGTTAATGAATGAATCAAGGACTGGAACATACCTCTTCTGGCTCTTCCTTCTATTATATATTTCTAATTCTATTATACCTATTGTATCTATTTATATTATATCTTTCTGTTATATCCATATATCCCTTGAATCTACAGGGACCTCTGAGGGTCATGTGGTGGTTTTAATTCCCCTTCTCAAGTCTAGAAGTCCATCATTTCCTCTTTGATAATAGGAACTCAAAACTCAATGCCTCAAAGAATCAATCAAAAACAGACCTTTGCCTTCCTGGCTCAGATTCTCTTGTGATGACTTGAGTCACTTTGTTTCTGGAAAGTAACTTCTTTATATTTGCTATAGAAGGAGCTGCCTTTGCCTCTTGCCTGACATTTGGTAGCGGGGAGGGCAGGGAGGAGGAAAGTAAAATGGCAGGAGGGAAGCAGCATCTGATCTTTGTCAGTGTCCCCCAAAATCCATAGAGTCCATCATTTCTAAAGGAAGAGAAAAGGCCTCCCTACTCCCAAACCCACGTGGCTCCCTGCATTTGAAGATGGAGGCAGCAGGAAGGGCTGAGAACTGCTATATAGGTCAAATCAGAGGAGCCCTGTGAGCTCTCAGGAGGAATGTGGCTGCTTTACTCCCACCACTGTTTTCACAAACTTCTGTTCCCCCTTCCCTGTGGCTGTGGGAGGCGGCCACTGCACCTGCCTTCTCGCCTCCAGCCTTCTTCCCCAATGCCCAAGGGCTCCTGCCTTGTGGGTCCCTTTGGCCCTCGTTCCAGTCTCCCTCCTCAGCCTGCCTCTGGCCCCAGGCTGTCAGCTCCTTATCCTATGCCTTCTGAGGTGGCAGAATTCCCTTCCTTCATTTATATTGTCACCTTGCAGGTATTTATAGATTGCAGTGTGGTCCCCTCCCCCTTACCCTTCCCCCCACTCCGGAGTCTTCTCTTTTTAAAAATGTTCTATGCCCCAGTCTTTTCTCTTAGAATGCAGAGACTTAAATTGAGAGATGAGATGGGAGACAGAGACTAAGAAAATGATACTGCATACAGCCTGTCTTTTCTTGCTGATGCTGGGAAGAGGTCAGTCAAGGGAGACTGTTTTCTGTATTTTTATTTTATTTTTTATTTTTGTCATTTCTTTCTAATAGTCCTTAGGACTCTCCCTGCCCTCATTCCTCTTTGGATGGATTAAGCTTCAAGAGGAAAATATACCAAGGTCCCTTGACCCTGAGTCTTTTTGGGACTTAGAATTATAGCTTCAGAGAGTTTAGGGATCACAAAAATAATAGGATCTAGAGTTAGAAGGGAAATTAGAGACTATTCTATCCCTTTCATTTTATAGATGTGCAAACTGAGGTTGAGGGAAGTGAGTGATTTACTCCAGTTCATACAGGTAATAAATTTCATAGCTAGAATTTGAACTTAGGTTTTCTGATTACAAATCCCTGGGAAGTGAGAGAAGATAACAGACTAAGTTAGAGATAGAGTCAGGACAGAAAATTTAGGTCTTTTCATATACTAGATCTATGCTTTTCATCTTATGTTGTAAAAAGAATACTGAATTTGAAATCAGGAAACCTCGGTTCCAATCCTGAATCTATGAATTTTTATCTTTAAGTTTTCAAAAAACTAATTTAGGAGGGGAATTCAAAACAAAGCAATAAATAGAGACCACAATAGACCAAATGGACTGTTTTTTACTTATGCAAAATTTAAAAGCTTTTCACAAACAAAATTATCTCAACTAGAATAAGAACACTTGAGAGAGGCTTCTGACAAAAGTCTGATATTCAAGATATATAGGGATTTGATACAAATATGTAAGACCAAGCATTCATTCTCTAAAGGACATATGGTCAATGGATATGAACCTATAGTATTAAAAAGAAGAAATGCAAATTGTCAACCATCATAAGAAAAATTCACTGCCACTAAAAATAAGGGAAATATTGATATTAAAATTAAAACAAACTTAGTGTTTCACCTCATACCAGTACACTAGCAAAGATGATGCAAGAGAGAAATAGTCAATGCTGGCAAGGCTGTGGATGAGGGAAGGCACACTAATACCCTGTTGGTAGAGTGGTGAACTGGTCCAGTTCTAAAAGAAACAATTGAGAATAACTGGAGAAAATCTCAAAACCACTCACATGATCCAGTAATCCCATATAACCTAAAGAAGTCAATGACAGAATGGTCCCATATATACCAAAATATCAGTAGCAGTGCTTTTTATGATAGCATAAAATGAAAACAAAGCAGATGTACATAAAGTATATAAAGGCTGAAAAATTTGTGATATATAAATGCAATGAAAGATAAATACTTAAGAAATGGTGAAAGAAGGAATTCAGAAAAATGGGAAGATGTCGTAACTGATGCAAAGAAAAGAAAGCAAAATCAGAAGAATCCTATGTACATATACAATGATTAGAAGAATGTAAATGAAAACAGTGTTCCAAGGCAGTGAACTCAGATTAAATGCCATACCCAATCACTTTCCTCCTTAATTGGTTGGAAGGTGAGGACTGTCAGAGGCACCTACTTTGTTAATGGATTTTACTTAATTATTTTTCTTTGTTATAAGGGACGGTTCTGAAAGGTGTTTCTATTAGGAGATGAATTTGCAAATGCATAGGGATGATAAAAGGCATCAGTAAAACTTCTCAAATATGGGAACCTATCCTGAACTTAAGCCTATTATTTTCCCTTTCCATGTCTCAGTCTCTTCATCTGTAAAGTGAGGGGGAAAGATTGAATGAGACAAGCTTTAAGGTCCCTTCTCACTGTAAATCCCATAATCCTCACTAATCCTTCCCCATCATAGATCTCAACCTTTTGGCTCACTGTGTGCTGGATACTTGTTGGCCAGAGTAAGACTCTTTGGGGTATGGTAGGATTCAGGTCTGATGTAATGGATGCATAATATAGGTAAGTAAAGTGCCCTGTAATGCATTGAGAACTGCATGCTCCAAGGGAGAGGCATCCTCCGAAATGAGCGGTGAAGTCAGAAAGTGTCATGCTCTGAAAAAGCTGAAATAGATAGTGGGTAGAGATTAATCTTGTATAGAGACACCCCCTCCTTTGGAGGCGGATTGTAAACGTGATGATAAGATAAGGTTATTTCCTAAATCTGAAAGGATCTCCCTAAAAAAGAAACAGCTATTTGCCATGGAACATAATATTATAATCTTGGAAAGAGTAGAAATTTAATCATGAAGAAATATAAAGACAGAGAAGGCTTTCGTGACTGGGAAAGGTTTAAAGAGGAGAGTAAAAGAGCTTTTATCTGTTGGTTGGTCAGTCAGTCAACAAACATTTGTTAAATACCAACACCATGTGCTAGATACTCTGCTAAGTTCTAGGGGTACAAGAAAGGTAAACATTTCTATTCTTAAGGAGTTCGGTCTAATGAGGGAGATATGCACATAACTATGAATTAACAAGTGATACACAAGATAAGTTGGAAAGTATCACAGAGAAAGGATACTAGAATTAAGAGGAATCAGGAAAGACTTCTCATGGAAGGTGTGATTTTAGCTGGGACTTGAAATCAGGAAAACCAAGAGGCAGAGATGAGGAGGGCAAGCTTTTCTCAGGCATGGGGGACAGTCAGTGAAAGTACCTAGAGATGGAAGATTGTCTTGTCTAAGGAACAGTAAGGAACCCAGTGTCACTGCATCATACAGTATGGGGGAGGAGGAATGTTGAACTGTCCAATGTCCAAGGGAGAGGGTGACCTGACTGACCAACAAGAATGCAGTGGTCCATTTGTCTACTCTTTTTGTACTCTTTTTAAACTTCGAGTTCATTTGTTTATTCTCTCTTGTAGATTCAAAGACACACAATATCAGAGCTGGAAGGGCCCTTGGAGAGAAACTAACCTCTATTTCATATGACAGATGAGGAAACTTGAGGTCTGGAGAAGGAAGTTACGTGGTAAAGTCCCACTGAGCCAGAGGAAGAACTAAAGCTAGAACCCATTCATTCATTCATTCTTTAGCATGTCATGTGTAGGGGAGAAGACAGTGGATGGAGGAAGTTATCTAAGGCTGAGTATTAGAGTATTAGGAAGTGAGGGGGCAAGGGACTCAGGAGGACAAATGTAGAGTTGAACTGTTTCCTCCAGGGGTCAACATGGGGAAAATAGGAGAGTGTAGCTAGCATAGGATCGATAGTTTGGGAAAGGGCTGGCAGGATTGGAGGTCATGGTGAGGATGAAGAACAGGGTTAGGGACTGCAAGCAGAGGGAAAGGTGGAACGACAGTCGACTATGATCAGATAAGCAAATTTCATCATTCATGAACGTGGAGGTGGTGCATTTATAGGTGAATGTTATTGCAATAAAGGATCAATAAGAGAAATTTGGATAAATAGAATTTTCATGAACTAATGCAGAGTGAAGTAAGCAGAACTAGAAAAACAATATAAACAATTGCTAGAAAAATTTAAAAGAAAGAGCACTCAGTTGAAGCTCAGAATTGTATACTTTTAATGATCAGTGTTGGTCCTAGAGATAAAGAAGTTTTCTTCCCTCCTGTCTTTAAAAAGATAGAAAACTATGAGTGTGGAATGTTTTATATGCTGTCAGACTTGGTCACTGCATTGGTTGGCGTTGATCAATAATTTTGTTTGTTCTAAGAGAAGGCTCACTGAATGGCTAGTGAAGGGTCATGGTGGTTCAGCTATGTTACCAGAAAAAAACAACAACCTAGTGTTACAAGAGCAAAAGTCATCAATAAAAGTTTTAAAAATGAAATGAATGTATTGGATTGAGTGATTCTTATTCTGATCTATAGTACTTACTTCATAGGGTAGCTGTGAAACTTAACTGAGATAATACACATACAAAACACTCTGCAAGTCTTAAGTGCTATATAGATGTCAGTTATCAATACCATCATCATTGTCATCATCCATCATCATTAACCAGCTGGTGCAATTCAGCTCTGAATTTCGATGATTATATTAAAACATAGTTTCTCCAATATCTCAAGAGGAAATGAGTTTTATCACCTTTTCCTCAGATCCTAGTGAGAAAGGGGAAGAGCACAGTAGGAAGGAAGTGGGTTGCTGAAGACTAACCTGGCCAACTTCACCACTTGACCAAGAATGTTCTGTTTTTTTTTCCATCAGCTGTTAAGAGAATATGCCAATTAAGCCCTTGTTTCTCCAGAGCAAGGAAATCCATGGTCAGAGGTGTGATTCACAAATGCTGCTGACATCCTTTAAGGAAAAGGAAAGGCTCCCCTCCAAGTTTGGGAGAAAAGGCAAAAACATTATTCCCACTTACCTCCGAGTAACTTCTTGTTTGCATCCTTCAAAGTGGTGAGATAGCTAGGATCTTGGATAAACGAAGAATCCTCTGAAGATATTTTCATTTGTTTCAGGGAATTCCTCAGAAAGAACTTAGCACAAGAGAAAATGGAATCATAATTCTGGTCTAGGGGGAAAGAGATTCCAGAACTGTTGCATCTTGCCCTTGTTCAAGAGTAAATCTAAGCAGGATGATCTTGAGAGAGGTTTCCTTCAAGTGCAAAGTCAAGTTCACAAGTGGTTTAGGAGATACTAAAGGGTCTGAATAAGAGATGTCTCCACTGGGGCCAGGAAGGTAGGTCACTTTTTAGTTCTCTCCATTTCTACAACTCAGGAAACTTCAATCCTTCTCTGTCTTAGAAGCAATTATTTGTGACTCCTTTCATAGTCTGGATCTTGTCCCAGCAGGAACAATCCTTATTTATCAAAGGGGATATTAGGTCTTTGTTTATCTTTGTGAAATTTGTCCATGGAAGAACTAAGTCAACTGAGAGTACTGACCATCCAGTCCCCCCCAGGTAGGAGTGAGGGTGGGGGATTTGAATATGGATTAGTGGGAAGAGTATGGGCTGAGAGACAGGGGATACTGGTCTTGAGTAACTATTCAGTAGTAATTACCTGAATAACTTTGAATGAATCATTCTACCTTCCAAGGCCTTAATATTCATCTGCCAAATAAGATTTATAACAAGCTACCTTACAAGCGGTGCTGTGAAACAGAGACAATAAGTGGCAAAGTGCTTTGAGAAATGGACCATGGCATGGCGAACTGATGTGAGGTGGTATCATTGAAAATGAAATTCTACCTGCCAACAGTTTCCTCAGGGAAGAGGATGTGAGTAGTTGGGGAATAAGAAGGGAGGATGGACAGGAGTATCTGTGATTTCAGAAGGAAAAGGGCAAAAGAAATGGACAGATGGATGGATGGAAGTAAATAGACCCTGTAACAGATCAGGTAGTTTGTGGTACCACTGAGAGCTGGTGAATTATCAGGTTGGGCCATTTGATTTGCTTACTAAGGTAGGCACTGAGAAGTCAGAGCTATAGGCCTGACCATGTCTTTCTTTTGGTTTACTCTCCTTGGGTAGTGCCTAGGACTTGGGAAGCAGAAGAAACTGATTTACCGGGATATGGGGAAGGCTGTCCAGTTGGTATTCTCTTGTGGGTTTCAATAATAGTTTTCTAAGCTTTTTTTCTTCTTGAATCATCCTGTATTCTTGAAGATGCTTCAGGTTTTCCAGTGACTGTTTGGTCTTTATCAACTAAAGGAGAGAGGAAATATGGAGCAGAGGAGTCAGAGGGAAGCATTTAGCTCAAATAGTTAGGCCAATTCAGTCCAATCCAACCAGTACTTTATCAAGTGTCTATTGTATGTTTAGCAGTGGAAGTACAAAGAAAAAAATCACATAATCCCTGCTCTCAAGGAATTTGTGTTCTCCTGGGATGAATATGCAAGGGGATTGGTACTGCTATGGTATGATGGAAAGAGTGATGATTTAGAGTTATTAGATCTGCCATCTTTTTCACATTGTAACTTCTCTGGGCCTCAGTTTCCCCATCTGAACAATGAAGGGATTGGACTAACTGGTTTTTGAGATCCCTTCAAGTCTATGAGCCTAAATATTAATTAATTAATTTTGGTAGTAGACCTGTGATTTCATTAGTATAGGGAACTCAGTGAGGAAACTCCTACCCAGCTTATGAGTCACCACAAGACAGAGGTGATAATCCTTTGCCTTCTCTTGTGAAATTTGTCCATAGAAGGACAGAGTCAATTGAGAGTAATGTCCATCCAGTCCCCCAGGTAGGAGTAGGGGGTTGAATGTGGATTTATGGGAAGAGTATGGCTGGAGTATGACATAGGAGATACTGGTTTTGCATAACTGTTCTGCTGTTACTAGCTGAATAACAATTTGTCCTATATCTATCTATGTCTTATAACTTGGTCCTTCTGCTTCCCAAGTCCTAGGCACTGCCCAGGGAAAGAAAACCAAAGGAAAGACACAATTAGGCCTACAGCTATGACTTCTTGGTGTCCCCTTTATGGAGCAGACAAAAAGGTTCAACCTGATTATTCACCAACCCTTGGTGGCTACCTCAAGCTATTGGATTTGTAACAGCATGTATTTAGGAGAAGGTTCTACTTCACTCCATCCATCTACCAGTTGTTCTTCAACCATTAGGTCTTGTAGAGTTTGCCTGGGGCACTAAGCAGTTGTAACTTGCCCATGATTCAAGTACCTTGTATGACTCATCAATGGGAGTTGAACCTGGAGGCTGAACATAGTGAGATGGATAGAGATCTAGCCTCTGAATCAGGAAGATATGAGTTTTAAGTCCTGCTGTTGTCAATGTCTGTATATGAAAATTTGAGTAGGAATTCACATATTCTATGCATGTAGTCATAGTTAAGGCTGAAACTGAACTTTAACTCCATTGATCTGAAGAGCAGGCTTCCTTTTGAACTAGCAGTCTGTAGTCAATGGTTGGGGGTGTCAACAGAGAAAGACTGGCAACTAAGATTCCAATTATTCCCAACCTCTTGTGATGAGGTTTTTAGATCTCAGTGGTCTCACTTGAATCCCTCTGCTGGCCCAGGGATCAATTACAGAAGATGCCAGTTTTGTTCAATCTTCCTGAGTAATATACCAAGAAGTGATTTACTAGGAAAACATAAACATAAGCTAGGAAAAGATACTTGATATTAAGGACTGACTGGATTGAAAGTGGTAGGGAAAAGAGCAATACTAAAAATAGTTATAATTCCATTTCTTTATGGAATTTTGGTCTTTGAAGGTATCCTCCCAATTGCCTTGAGAGGTGGATAGTATCAGTAGCTTCTATCTTGATTCCCACATTAAAGATTAGAAAATGAAGGTAAGTGATTTGCCCATAGACACACAAGTAGGAAATATCAGAATCAAGACTCAGTCATGTAGGTATCTTGATCCTAATGAGACCAATGCTTTTTCCACCATGCCATCCATGCTTTAGGTATGAGTACCTAAAAATATCTGTAGCTGATGCTTGCAAGTACACACTTCACAATGCATCCTTTGAGTCTAAAAATTGCTTTCTTTTAAAATTCAAAAATCTTTCTTCTCTTTCCCTGTACTATCTTCAACTCATACCCCCATACTACCATCAAGTTACTAATAACTTTTGTAATAGAGTTCCTCTTTCTCCCATAGATCTGGTAACCAGAGAGTACTGCTTGCCTGAAAAGGGGAGAGGGTACCTATGGGAGGGAAAAGAGTAAAGAAAAACTAGCCAGGAGTACAAAGATACTTTACCTGCTCTGCAACATGGGATATGGAATGAGGTGGCATTGTTTAGTAAGAGAGTCCTGGATTTAATCTTGGCTCTGCCACAAACTCACTGTGTGACTTCCAATAAGTCATTTGCCTCTTTGGGCCTTGTTTTCTCCATCTATTAAATTAGGGGATTGGACTATATATATCTGGAAGGCCCTTTTCACTGGGATTCTATGAACTGGCAAGTAGGTAGCATCCTCTATAGAAAGGAGACCAAATTCCACAGGTATATGGCTCTTCAAGGACAATGGGCCTTGTGTTTAAATCCATCCCACTCATACCCTATGTGGGTCAGATTGTGTTCTAAGTGAAAGGAGAAATAATAGGGGTCTCACTCTCATAACTCTTGGCATGTAAACCCTCCAAGAGGATTCCCCAATACCTGTGCCATTCACATACTTGGTTGTTCTCTTTCTTGTGGGCAGCAGCCAGGGACTTTCCTTGGTTCCGATCTAGCCCCTCTATGACGTGTGTTAAATCTGATCGTTTCCTTTCCTTTGTCCCCTTCCATCTTATCTTCTGCTTTGTAGGTTCCCAGTACAATTTGTTCAAATCTGACATTTTAGTGACCTCTGTTGGTTTGACATGATAGATGGATTTTCTTTTTTCTCTTCCTGACCAGGATGAAACATTAGGTTTTTCTGTAGTACCTAGCACGTGAGGTGAGAAGGAAGACCATGGTGTCAAATTTGACATTTTGGTGAAGCATCCCACAATCCCTGCTGCCTATTGTGTGGGGCCTTCATGACTAGGTGGAAAGACTAACCTGAGAGGGAATTATGAGGTCATTTGTGGGAAAGCTTCCCAGGTAGAGAGAAAGTTGACATTGACCTCATCCCCAGTATTTATCCTATGGGAAAGGAGATTTCTGGAGCTGGTGGTGAAGGATAGTGCTATATTTTAATCAGCCCATTCTCTGAGGGGCATTCTTTTCCCCAAGCTCAGTGTTATTTGTAAGAAATAGGGATGGATAAATATATGCAACATGATGGGTTGTGAAAAATATCTCCAGAAAAATTAGGGGTTGTGCCTCTAGGATTCTCTTCTCCAGTTCCAAAATGATTAGTTATACTTGGTACAGGTACACAACAGTTTGCATAGAAAAAAATCTGTGGACTGAAAGCTCATTTTGAGTCACTGGTACAGTCACAGCATAGATGAAGAAGGTTAATGCAAAGTTCAGCTCTATTAAGGGAAACAGGGTGTTATCCCTACTAAGAGATTTGCAAAAATCGTAATATTCCCTCCAGTAGTTGTAATCTCTGTTTGATGACCCTGACTGCCATTGCTTGAAGGCCTGATCTGTTCATATTTCACCACTCCCCTAAGGAGTCTCCAGTAGGAGGTTTGGGGTGGGGAGTCTCTAGTCTCTGCCATTGGCTCAAGCCCCCAGCAATTATGTGCTTCAGTTTTAGAAGTCCAAGCATCCCAGTTCCATTTAAACACTTAACAGTGAGATTAGCAATTAGGAAGAAATATTTACTTTAAAGCTATAGCAAGAACAAATATACAAATATTTCTTTCCAAAATTAGGGGGACCATAATCACCTTTACATTACCTTGGTCTCTTGGGATGGGACTGGAATTGGATTCATAGCTTAGGTCAGTTTCTAAATAGAATCAGTCCTACCAAGGTCTGAGTTCAAAGCCTCCTTGTTTTTAGCACACCAGCTTCTTTCTTTTCTGTTGGGTCAGCAGTAATATTCAGTTTGGAATCCTTCCTCCAAGGTCCCCATTGCTTAAGCTCCCAAGTGTAGGGAATCTACCCTTTGTACCTAGAACTGAAAACAAACCAAACAGACTTAGACCACAAGTCCATTTCTTAGGACCACCTAGCCTAGGGGAATGGGATAGATGGCCTTTTGCCCCACCCAGTATGGTGCCCACACTGTGAGAGAACAAGATCTTCACTGCTGGATGCCACCAGAAAGGGAAAGATAGCTGGAAGGGACCTTAGAAGTCATCTAGTACAACTCCTTCCATTTTACAGATGAGCAAGGCCCAGAGAGGTGGAGTTGCCCAAGGTCACTTCCGTGGTGCCTTCCAGGTTCCAGGTGTGCCTCTGACTTCAGGACCATTGCTATCTCTTTGTAATATATCACACATCATACAAGCAGATTTTTTTTTATTATGTACTAGATATTGCACTAGGGCAGGTAGGTGGTACAGTGGATAGAGCACTGGGCTTGGAAGCAGAAAGACTCATCTTCATGAGTTCAAATTCAGACTCAGACACTCACTAGCTGTATGACTCTGGGCAAGTCACTTAACCCCGTTTGCCTCAGTTTCCTCATCTGTAAAATGAGCAGGAGAGGAAAATAGCAAACCACTCCAGTATCTTTGCCAGGAAAATTCCAAATGGGGTCATGAAGAGAAAGACATGACTGAAAAACAATCAAATATTATGTTGTCCAGTGGTGAACAAGCTGCCCTGGGAGGTAGGGGTCCCTATCACTGAAGCTCTCAAACAGAGGCCATATAAACCATTAGCTGGGATGTGGTGGGGAGGGGTCGATGCTCAGGTGCAGGTTGGATGAGATGACCTCTAACCAAACCCTGCTGGCTCTTGATATCCTTTAAATCTTTCTCTCCTTTACTACTCAGTTCTCTCTCTCCTTCTTGATCAGCATTCAATTCTTTGTTTGGCATGGAAGATTTTGTAGTTTTTCTGCCAATAAAAACCAGCTTTTAAATCCTAAGGGGGCCAGCCTTTTCCTCTGAATATCTTAAAACCAAATGTAAACAATCAGAACAGCTTTCAAACAAAGGTATACAGTGGTTTACTTAAGACTATTAACACTTTGCACTGCATTCCCTTTTCCACATAATTTCTCATAGAGGCAGCTTGTTCTGTGGAAATGGCATGGAATGCGATGAATATGACACAGTCCATTTCTGAACAAGGAGAACAGAGCCTGGGAACTGCTCAGAGAAGGAAAACTCTGACAGGATGTTATGTTGGTGGGGGTAAGTGGGGTGTCTGAGTATCCTGGGAACCCTTGGCCCTGAGGAGAGGATGCCAGGAGTCTGCTGGTCCTGAGACCAGATGGGGACTCTCAAAGACAAACTACCCATTTCACAGTTTTGCCAAGGGTCAAACCTATTATTCCTCATCCTGATATATCCATGGATCCTCCTTGCCTCCAGTTGTTTATTTTTTCAATTGAAAATATTTATTAAGTTACAACCATGTTCAAGATATTGCACTGGATATGGAGGTAGGGATAACAAGGGTGGGGGGCACAATTGAGGTAGGTCCTCTAGGTACTTAATGGCTAGTATAGGTAACTAGACCCTAGCTAAGAGCTAATATTTGCTTCCACAGTTATGAAATTTTGCATTAGGCACTACTAGATGGAGAAACCAAGGCCCACAGAGGTTTTGTAGTCTGGGTTCAAATGAAATCATTAACAATAATGACAACACTTTGATCTTTTGAAGATCCATGATTTCATCTTTTCTAGTCTCCTATAGATCAGTGTACGGAAAGAGTAATGGATTTAGAATCTGAGGACATGGGTTCAAATCTTGGTTATGTTACTACCTGTGGGACCTTGGGCAAGACTCTTAATTTTCTTGGGCCTCTGTTTGCTCTTAAGCAGAACGGTTGCATGAGATGATTTCTTCCTTCCTTCCTTCCTTCCTTCCTTCCTCCCTTCCTCCCTTCCTTCCTTCCTTCCTTCCAGAGGCAATCAGTGTTAAATGACTTGACCAAGATCACACAGCTAGCAAGTGTCTGAGGCTAGATTTGAACTCAGGTTCTCCTGGCTCCAGGGCAGATTAGATGATTTCCAAGTTCACTTCCAGATTCTAAATAAAATGATTCCTCCATAGATGACTTCATGAGTTCATAGAATTAGAACTAGAAAGACCCTCGGAGAGCACCTACTCCAAACCCTTTATTTTACAAAGGAGGATACTGAGGCTCAGAAAGCTTAAGATTCAAGGTCCCACAAATAAATGAGCAGCAGAACCGGGATATGGACTCTGACCATTTAATTCCAATGTTCTTCCCACTCTAAAATTTGTGAATTTAATGATAACAGCCAGAATTTATATAGCACTCTAAGACTGCTGAGGGCTTTGCATACATGATATCAAGGTGATGCTGAGGACACGTTATGGAGCAGAGATGATTCCCATTCTACGGATGAGAAAAGTAGATGCAGGTGAATTTTCATAAGCTCCCATGAGTGTCAGACTCTGGGTATGAGCCCAGGTCTTCTGCCTCTCAGGTTAGTTCTCCTATCTTCAAAAAGAGACCAAAGATTGCTCCTGGACAATGCTACACTCCTTCAAAGACTTAAACCATGGTGTCGTCAAGCGACTTTACATGGAGTGGCAAATTCAGGGGAGTAGGCTGACACTTCTCCCCTTATTTTTGTTCTTTTCCTAAATGTTCCTCAGCTTGTGGAACAGAAAGCTGATGCTAAGTTCACAGCTACATTAAATTAAAAGTAGAACTCTCTGCAACAGCAGGAAAGTCACCAACCTACAAATAGTTCTCTAATGGGCCTGACTAGAGAATAAAAAGAGAAGTTCAGCTCCACCCTGCTGGGGTAAGGCTCAGACGAGCTGATGGAAACACACCAGAGACCTGGAATTCTCTTGGGTTTAGGCTGTGACCTGGGATGACCACACACTAAACGTGCAGAAAGAAGAAATTAGCTAAGGATTCAAATGTAATCGATCTGAAGGTAACATGTAAATAGAAAAAGTGGGGGAAGAGCTAGCATAGCAGAAACAACCTGAAAATCATAGGATTTAGAACAGGAGAGGACCTTAGAGATGATCTACTGCCATCCTCTAATTTCCAGATGAGGAGACTGAACTTAAGTGATTGACCCAAGGTCACACAAGCAGTAAATAGGAAAAGCAGATTTGTAAAATTCATAGCTCCTGACTCCAGATTCAGGGATGGTGCCATTCCCCTGAAGCCGCTAATAATCTTCTGAAAGTGCTTGGCTTCCCTGTCGTTAGGCACGCAAACAGTTGACCCTTTCATCTTGCCTTCATCCTACTGGTGACTTTTGTCAGTCTCCCAAGAACCAGAGGCTAAACTTAATGTAAAGTGGAGGCAGGGGTGGTATCTAATCTTCTGAGTCAACTAGGCAGGGAGTGATTGCCATTCAGAGAGCATAGTTCAACTCCTTCAGTAGTCTTATGGGTTCCATAGACAGGCTGACCCAAAGAAGCACTTGAGGGACCACAGAAAGCCAGCTTCACAAACAATACCGCAGCACCACTGGATCATCTGGGAGGTGGCAGAGATGGGGTGTGTGTGTCTCTGTGGGAAGAGGCTTAGTCTGGGTCATCCTCCTCTAGACTTAGAGTAGCTAAGGTCCCTCACTGGTCCTTTTCATATTAATCAATCAAAAGTCAATTCAGTCCTTACTCTGGATCAGACACGTTGCTCAGCATTAGGGCTACAAAAAGAGGCAAAGATAATCTCTATCCTCAGTTACATCTTAAAGTGGGGGTGGGGGTGGTGGGGTATATTTACATAAAAAAGGTATAGTTAAGATATATATGGAATAAGTAAAAAGTTATCTTAGAGTGGAAAGTTCTAGCAGCCAGGAGAGCCAGTGAAGGCTTCCTGCAAAACGTGGCTTTTGAGGCAAATCTTGAAGAAATTCCAAGAAATTCCTAAGGAATCCAAAGAGGTGGAGGTGAGGAAGGATTGCACTCCAGGCATGGGGATTAGTGAATGCAAAGACATGGAGGCAAGAGATGGAATGTCACCTTCAAGGAGAAGCAAGTAGGCCTATGGAACTGGATTGTACAGTGTATAAAAGCACCTGGGGAGGTGTGCACAAATTCTGGAAAGATAGGAAGGGACTAGGGGGTAAAAGGTTTTAAATGCCTCCCAAAGGGCTTTCGACTGGATCACAGAGGTGATAGCTATTGGAGTTACTGAATAGCAGGGGGTTTCATCATCATACTTAAGCTATTACATGTATGATGTTGTGTAAAATGGTTCTATATTAGCCATGTTGCGCAGAAAAAAGGCAAGAAAAATAAAGTGAAAAAAGTATGTTTCAATCTACACTTAGAATTCACCAGTTCTCTCTCTGTAGGTACATAGCATTTTTCATCATGAGACCTTTGAAATTGCCTTGATCAGAATAGCCAAGTCTTTCACAATTGACCATTGTTACAATATGGCTTTTACATGTACAATGTTCTGGTTCTGCTTACTTCATTCTGCATCAGTTCACATTCCTATGCTATAGGATAACCACTTTGGCAGTTCCACAGGGTATGGTTTAGAATGAGGGGGGGAATTGAAACAGGGAGATTACCTAGAATGCAATAGTCATGGAGGAGATGAAGGCTTGACCTAGGGCAGTCACACTGTGAGTGGAGAAGAGTATTATGGGAGATAGGAAGGTAGAAACAGGATTTGGCAATGGCTTGGATATGTGCAGTTGGTGAGGGGGAGGAATTGAGGACAATACCAAGTTTGTGAAGTTGGGTGACTTACTCTCGATAATCATAGGGAAGAGGAGTGGGTTTTGGGTAAAAGATGTTAAGTTTGAGATGCTTTGGGGACATCAGATTCTAACTGTCCAGTAGTCATTTGGCTATGTGGGATTGTAGTTCAGGAGAGTGATTAGGGCCAGATAAATAGATCTGGGAATCATAAGCATAGAGATGATAATTGAACTCAGGGGCTCTGATGAGATCCCCAAGTGAGAGAGCATAGAGATAAAAGGGAGCAGGGTTTAGGACAGAGCCTGGGAGACACCTGCAGTTAATTGTCATGACATGAATAAAGCTCCTGGAAATGAGACTGAGAAGTGCTCAGACAGATGGGAGGAAAACCAAGGGAACAAGTGTCACAAAAGACAGAAGAGTATATAGAAGGAGAGAGGGTGATCAACAGGGTTAAAGGATGTGCAAGGGTCAATAAGACTGAGTTTGCCATTAACAGATCATTGATAACTTTAGAGAGAGTTTCTGTTGAACAATGAGTTTGGAAGCTAAATCACAGAGAATTTAGAAGACAGTGAGGAGAGGAAATAGAGTCTGTGACTACAGGTGGTTTATTCAAGGAGTTTAGCTGAGAAAGAAAGGTGCGGTACTTATATAGGACTGTAACTAGCAGAAATGTCTGGATTGAGTATTTTTTTTTATGGGAGAATACGTGGGAGACACATGAGCATATTTGTAGGCAACAGTGAAGAAGCTAGCAGATAGAGACTGAATGGAGAAAGAATGAGTGGGGATAATGAGGGGAAATCTACCAGAGGCAATGGGAGAGGATGGAATCAAGGCTATAGTGAGGAGAAAGGCTACCTCTTCATCAGAGACTGCAGTGGAGGAGAGTGGGGAATGATTTCAGGTGAATGGCTTCAGAGGAATGTGAGATGAAAATGGAAGAAGAGGGAGATCTTGGCAAGTGGGCTTGGTTTTTTTTTTTTTATGAAGAGGCCCAGTCCTCAGCTCAGAGGGTGAGGGTTCTGTGGTGGGCTTGAGTAAGGAAGAGAAAGTTTAGAACCACTACTGTTTTGAGAGGGGTAGAAAAACCATTTAGGGAAGAGAAATGTTTTGTTGCAGTGAGGACCTGGTCAAGAGAGGTAACGTAAATTTGTAGTGAACCAAATCAACATGGTTTCATGACTTCTAGCTCCATTCAGCAGCATTTGAGTAGCAACAAAGTGAACAAGAGGGTGGAAGAAATCCAGGGTTGGGACATGGTAAGGCATGATGAATGATAAGAATATGGGGAAATATGAGAGCGACATAGAGTTGACTTTATTCACCAAGGGGTCAAGACTGGAAGGGAGGAGAATGTAGCCAGTTGATGACCTGGGAAATAATGAAGGGGGATCAGGGATTAGAGGTCACATCGAGGATGAGGACCTATAGAACAGTGACTTTAGCAATTCAGCACAGAATAAGAAAAATGTGAATATGTGTTTTCAGAAATGCAGAGCCAAGGAGTTTTCTTTCAGACTCCATTCCAAGTGCTGGTCAAGGACAGGCAAAGCAGTTCCTTTAATAATAGCAATTCCCCAAATCTGTAATCCTTCCTCACCTTTTCACTGGAGGAGCTCTAGCTATCTTCAAAGTACATTTAAGGTGCTAGCTCCTACATGATCTCCTACCTGAGGCTCCAATTTGATCCTTCCCTCTTTCTCTTCTAATCTGCATGAAGGCAGGGGCTATTTTATTTTTGCTATCTCCAGTGCTTAGTATAGTTTCTTGTACATGGCAGTGCTTAAATAAACTTTGTTGAAATTAATTGTAAACTTTTCAAAGCACTTTATATCATATAGAGTTGAAAGGGACCTTAGAAAACTTCCTGTTCAAACCTATTTTACAGAAGAGGAAATTGAGGCACTGAAGAGGGGAAGTTACTTGCCCTAGGTCACACAACTAGTTTGGATTTGCATTCATTATTTTATTTGACCTGTCAGATTGTAAAGATTTGGGGTCAGAGGGCCCTAGATTTTAATTCCATCTCTGTTTCTTATTACTTATGTGGAAAAGTTATTTAGCCTTCTGGTCCTCAGTTTCTGCATCTGTAAAACAGAGGTTGGATGAGATGGTATCCAAGATCAATACCAGTTGTATTTTATAATTTCTGCCAACCACAGTGTCTAACAATTTGATTTATACACAGTAGCTACTTAGTAAGTATTTACTGAATTAATTCTCAAAACCTGAACGTCATTGGGAGTTATGTAGGGCTGGTCTTAAACTCTCATTTGATAGATAATAAAACAGTCACAGAGTTGAGTGACATATCCAAGGTCACACAGAATTAGTGACAGATAGAGATGAAAACTTAGGACTCTTGGTGCCTTTTCCCCCTTGACTGGAAGGGCCTCAAATCCTGAGGCCCAAATGAATGCTTTGGATGACAAAAAGTACAAAACTCACCTGGATTGGCCTGTGCTGGGCCAGGCAATGAATGGAATGTGGGAGAAATCTACAGAGACTTCTGTTCCCTCCATACAGCTTCTGGAAGGATATGGTGGTTAGGAGTTTTTATTTTGTCCTACTTTCTGGTATTTTAATACCCAATATCATTGTAATTCACAGGGGTCATTTAAAATATATATTATCTTATTAGAGTGAACTGGCTTCCCTATTGCTGGACCAACTTCCATCGAAAACCCATTAAGTCCCTGAAGTCACAGCGTGGAGCCTGAGTCAGTGGAGCTGCTGACAGACACTCCAAGCACCGTATCTGCCCTAGTTTTTGAGGACACACCAAGCAAATGTCTCAATTAAGTCACTGAATGAATGTGGCAGAGAATGTTCCACAATTTACATATTTGGAAACTTACTGTCTCTTCTTGGAGGGAGCATCCCTTCCAGATCTGGGAGCAGAGGGAGGATGCTGGAGTCCTTGGAGGGGTTCTGGGAAGATAGATCTAACAGAGGAGGGTCAGGGCTGAAAGCTAGGTATTTTGAAAGGTGGTGTGTGTGGGATGCAATAGTGGACATTAAAAGAACATTGCCCTGGGCCTCAGTTTCCTCATCTATAAAATGAGATTAGAATAGATGATTTCTAAGGTCCCTTCAAGCTGTGGTATTTTACATATGGTTCAGGGGAAAAGGGACTGAATTTGGAGGATCTGGGTTCAAATTCTGGCTCTTAAATGGCAGTGGAGGTAAAATTGATGACTTCTAAGGCTTCCTTTCACCCTAAAATCTGATTTTAAGTCAGGAAGCCAGGGATGTGGGAGCCTGGCAAGTCATTTCGTCTGTGAACCTTTGTTTTCCTCATTTGTTAAAAGAAGCTATTTTACCTGCTCAGTCTTCCTGGTAGAAAAGTATTGTGCTAATATAATGAGATAATGGATTTGAAATTGCATTGTAGAAAGGAATCTTAGTTTATAAGGGGCTGCCATGACATGGGAGTGTGTTTGGTCTTGGCTGATGCCCAAGACTTGTAGAGTAACTGATGTCCCCTTCCTGCAGCATCCCACCAGGTCCCCAAGATCACTAGACAAAACAGGGAGAGTTTTGAAAAAGAAACTCAGGTCAAACCTTGTTGTAGTCAAACTTCTCCCCCCCTCCCCCCGGTCTCCCTTCTACATCTTTTGCTCATAAAATGGAACTTCTGAGGGGAGAATGACAAAGGAGAAATTGGATCCCATTGGCCTGGTGGGGCCACTGAGTATTGCTTGCCGCATCTGCCCAGAAAGATCAAACTAGGACTTAGTTACTTTTCCAGACTCCCCTGGGTAGGCACATGCCTTATAGGAAATAGAGTCTAAGGACATTAGGGTTCCTGACCTCCAGAGAAGAGCAACTCGATTAAGTGGAAAGGCTTAGGACTGACCATAATGAGCTAGTCCCAAATCATACCTCCAGGGGTCCGTCTGGCACAACCCAGCCCCTGAGCTCCAACTTCCTTTCCAGCCTAATTATTGTAATTGTAATTTAAATAGGAATAAAACCCTAGATCTCAAGGGGCTGGAAGAGGGAGAGTGTGGATCTGCAGGAAAGAGGACACGGCACTCCGAGAACGATAATTAGAGACGATTTAATTTCCCTCTGTCCAGAAGGAGATGGTTCTAGTAGCATCTCCATTCTTAAAAAGCCAGAGAATGGATCTGGCATTTCTCTCTAGGAAAAGGCCTCCCTGGTGGGGGACTGGGTAAAAGAAAGAGGTGACTCGAGCCTTAAATGCACTCTAGAAATGGTCAGAGTTCTCTGATCTCATTGATGGTGAGGATATCGACATTTATGAAATTATAGGGGCCCAATGCTGTTTTTATGCTATTTGTTTAGAGGCCTAGAACCCAGGTGACAACCTCTGTGTATCTATATATAGTCCATCTATGTCGATATCATCTATATTTATATCTATTCTATGTCATCTAAATTTAGGATGAGGGGATGAAAGATTTAGAATGATGTCCCAAAAATCATAGTGCAGTTTTAAGCTTTAACAACCTAAAGATTTTGAGCTTAATTAGATGTAAGAGCTCAAAACTGCATTATGACTTTTGGGGCACTATAGGTACTATTTATCTTGCAAAGTGATACCTTACTCTAGCCTTGAATGGCTGTGGTACAAGGCAGAGAGCTGTCATGTGACCTCAGAACTTGCTTCCTTCACACCCCCAAGAATTAATACACTGTATTAATGTGTGGATTACTGACAATATGCAATGCAAGAATAAATGCATTATAGATACAATGTAATATTACTCAGTAGCACATAGTAGCTTTAGGATCAGAAATCATCATGGTATACAGGAAAGAGCCTTAGATCAGCCCTACATTCTAGTTTTAATTTTGCTACTTATTTCTTGTGTGACCTTCAGGAAATCATTTAACCACTTTGGGCCTCGGTTTCCTTATTTGTAAAGTGAGCAGTTTGTATTAGATCATGTCTTAAGTGTCCTTCATCTGTAAATACAATGACCCATTGATCAGATTTTGAGTTTGATTACCAGCTGTCATTTATTCATTCTGTGGCCTTGGGTAAGTAATTTCACTTTTTAGGACTTTGGTTTGCTAATCTGTAAAACAGGGGTATTATTACACACATACCCTTCTCACTTGGCAGGCCTGTTGTAAGGAACAAATGACATAATGTTTGTAAATTACCAGATATATGTAAACTCTTGGTAATGGAGACGTTCTTCTCATTAAGTCCTGCTAGCTCAGGGATGTCCTATATATTATCTCAGTTGGTAGCTCCATTGACAGCTCTCTCCCTCAGTCATTCAAATATATGGGAGAGATATCTGTAAACAAATATAGGGGAGAGGTTCTGGTGCCTGGGAAACAGTCCACTAAAAAGTGGATCCTTTGGAAGGGGTGCTGCCCTTGAAAGCCAAGGCAGGTATTTAGAAAAGAGCATCTGCCTCTAAACTAAATTAGATTCCCCAGACCAGACTGACCAGTCTTAGGAGCTCCTCTTCTGGTCTTTGCTGTCCCATCTCTTCTTCTTGTCCCCAACCATTTGCTCACTTCCTTCCACTTTGACTGCTAGTGCTTTCCCTTAAAGAGACTGTGAGCTCCTTGAGATGAGGGCCTGGTTTTTATTTTTTTAACTGTCTTTATATCCCTAGAACTTTGCACAATTCTCGGCACATAGTAGGTGCTTAATAAATGCTAGTTTGATAGACTGATTTCATATCCTGGATGTACAGTTATTCCCCCATAAGAATGTGTGCTCTTTGAGGACAGGGAGGATTTCACTTTTATCTTTGTTTCCTCAGAGCTTAACTTGGGGCTAGCACATATTAGGTACTTAATAAATGTTTGTTGACTTCCTTATTTAAACATGTCATTTATATATGTTTTGTTTCCCATTATGTACCACTGGGACTTTCTTAGAGATGGGGGACTGGACTATGAAGGCTCACATAGCTATAGTTCACATAGCTATGGCTCACATTTCTATAGCTCTGTGAAGAAACAGAGTTGTGTGGGATATATC
>CM053769.1:318074700-318105218 GCA_028658325.1 Potorous gilbertii
TTACTGATTTTCAAAATCCTTTTTGAGTTCTTCCATGGTCTGAGATGGTTACATATTTTGTGGGGGGGGTTTGGATGTAGAAACCTTGACTTTTATGTCTTCTTCTGCACCCTGACATCTGCTCCAGTCCTGTCCATGTTAAGGCTGGGCTATGCTCGTCTCTGAGCCCCGTGCAATAGATCTTTCCTGTAGGCCTTTCAGGTTGTCTTGGGCTCAAAATCTCTTTTACTCTGTCATTTTGTGGCTTCTACTACTCTAGAATTTATTTAGAGTCATTTTTTAAAGGTATTTTATGGGCTATGGGGATGGAGCTATAGCAGGTCCATCATCCTACTCCACCATCTTGGCTCCGCCCCCCGTCCAGGTTTCAAAGGCGTATAGCAACAAGGTCAGCACAACAGCTCTTTAGACCTTCAGTTGGGCAGTCAGTCTAATACCTCTTCTCCTTCACAGCCTCTCAAGCACTGAGTTAGCTGTGGTAATGCATGCATCAAGCTCATTATCAATGTGTACATCCCTACTTATCTACATCATCAAAACTTCTCCATTTTTCTTAACTGACATTTCCATATATGGGTATTGTGGTGCTGGCTGATGGAACACCTATGTTTACTTGGGGTTAATTGTTAGGCCAAAATTAGCACAAGCAGAAGAGAATTGATCCACACTTGGTTGCATCTCAGCTTCAGAGGTTGCACTTAGTGCACAATCATCTGCAAACAGAAAATCATATACCGATACTCCTCCCACATTGGTCTTGTCTTTTTAAGTCATTACCATCATTGTGGTAGTTGAGCTTGATGCCGCATTTGTCCTCATTGAAGATGTTTGACGATATAGATGAAAACATCATGCTAAAAAGCATGAGAGCAAGCCCAGAGCCTTCTTTCGTTCCGTTGGTGAATGGGAAAACGTGAGAGCAGGGTACATTATCCAGAACCCCAGGCAAGCATGCCATCATGAAATTCATGTACAACACTAATGAACTACTCTGGGCAACCAAATGATGACATAATTTCCCATAAGCCCCCACAACTGACAGTATCAAAGACCTTGGTCAGATACATATGTGAAACCATTCTATATGTACTTCTATTTATCAGTTCTTTCCTTGGCTGAAGATGACATCTTCCTTCACAGATCCTTACAGTTAATTTAGGTATAGTCAAAATGACTATAAAGTTGTTCTTGAAACAATATTGCTGCCACTGTGTATAGTGTTCTTTTGGTTCTGCTCATTTCACTCTTCATTATTTTGTGCAAATCCATCCATGTTTTTCTAAAATTATTGAGGTCATTTCTGATAGCAGTATATTATTCTATCATGATCATACTATTCTCTTGTCCTTGCTTGTATTTGTATTTCTAGCTCTTTATATATGGTGGCCTGGCACATAATAATCACCTAATAAATGCTTTATCCAACTATCTAAACCATCCAATAGGATTGCTGGGGCTCAAGCTTGTCCTTCTGCTTGTCCTCAGTCTTATTGGATGCTTTCCGTCTCTCCTGGGGCCAAGATGTCTTGATTGACTCATCTGGCCCACCAAACACTCCGCATCCCATCCAACTATCCACCCAGGCCATCTTTCAATTTGCTCGGTAGCTACCCCCAAGTCTCTTCTTCCCCACTTTCTGCCTCTTTCTCTTGCCACAGTCATAATATCAATCCCATTGCTTTTGGAAAATGCATGTTAATTGACTGTCCCATGGGTTAGTTACCCTTCCCTCGCTGCCACTTCCTATATGTAGGATTTCCCCCATTGGAATATAAATTCCTTTAAGAGAATATAGTTACATATCTTCTTCACTTTTGCATTTATATCCCTAGTGCTTAGCACATACTAAATTCTTAATAAATGAATTTTTATTCATTTATTATCACAGAATTAAAATTTAGAACTAGAAGGGACCTTAGAAAACATTAAGACCAACCAATGGGGCAGCTAGGAACAGTGGGCAGAGCCCTGGGTCTGGAATCAGTAAGATTTCAGATCCTTACCAGTTGTATGACCCTGGGCAAGTCACTTAACTGTGATTGCCTACACCTGCCCCTCCAAAAAGGTGAGCCATCTTCAGTTTTAGAGGGGGAAACAGACCCAGACAGGTTAAATGACTTGACCAAGGTAGAATAGTGAGCAAGTGTTAGAGGAAGGATTTGAACTCAGGATTTCCTGCCTTCAAATCTAACATCCTATCCTGTACCCAGGATTCTGCCCTGTGCTCTGCCCTCTGGATTGGCTTGCCTACCACCTTTCCCTTATCCTTCTCCTGCATTCAGATTAAGTCCTTCTCTAATTTTAATCTATCAGTACTTTATAGCTCATGCATGAAGCCTTTTCTGATCTCTCCTACTCATGAGAACTTGGTTTTGCCCTTACTTCTCTAATATACTTCTTCTGCATTATTGTGTATTAGTCATTTTTGTCTTATTAGACATTAAATCAAGGAGGGCAGGGATTGGGTCTTATCCAAACTTTGTAGAGTGGGTAGGACCTCCTCCTGGGCCTACTACAGTATTTTGTATACAGTTGGTGCTTAATAAATGCTTAATAAAATGTACCTAAGTTTCTCTTTCACACAAACAGAATCAGAGCTGAAAGTCAACTTAGAGGTCATCTAGTAAAAAAGACTGGATTCCCTTACTTGGCTTTTTCCTTTCAGAAATGAGGAACAGTTCCTACAAGGTCACCTACTCAGTCTTCTACCCCATTCACTTCTTCCTGATTGTAGCTGGGTGGCTTTCCTATCCTCCTTCTCTTATCCCTGACCCCCAGCCTTACTTCCTACTTAAAATCCTAGGCTTTTTCCTGCCACATTTCTTGCTTTATCCTGTGGTCTTAGCTGTTTTCTTCCTCTTTCTTCCATCTACTTCACTGAACAAGTTTGCATTTGCTGGGGTTCTCACTGGTTTCTCCTGGTGGTGCATGAGTCCCCTATTCTCAGGGGCTCTCTGCTTGGGGCCTTTTTAATTCTCCTGCCTCTAAGACATGGGAAGGTCAGCATTCTTCTTAGTCATTCCAGCATTCTACTGGACCTGGGCTCTAGGCTTCATGTGGGAAGAGAGAAAGGAAGCCTCTGATTTGGATGCAGAAGGTGATTGTTTTGTGTTGCCCCCAGGGCCAATTCATCTTAATTAACCCCATCGTTGGCTCTTACCCGATATCTGATTCTAGTCCTTTATTGAGACATTTCTTGGTGGGCTACTGTCTTCTAGGCTGTTTTGTTGAATGACAAGAGGTCAGATCAGTTACTATCAGATCAGTTACTACCTCAGTTTCTAATGAGCTGAGATTAATATCTCAATCAGATCTTTCCTTTTAACTCAAACTCATCAGTCTAGGACAAATGAAGGAAACAAGTGCGTGTATTTGGTGATGTTTTTACCAGAGGACCTACACTTTGGGAAAGTTGGATTTCCTCCATTGCTGATCTCCCAAGATTTCTGGCTTTATCAGCAGCTGAAGATAGACAGATCTATTCACTAAAACCAGAAACATGTAGACAAAGGAACCCTTTGGAAACTTCAGTGAGGTAAACTTATTTGTTCATTCTGCAACTTTAAAGAATCTTTCTCACAACTTCAAGGGAAGTGATTCACAGCCTTTTATTTCTATTACCAGAATTATTATTTGCGAGAAAATTACTCAGATAATGACATCCACCTCCTTACTCCTCCATCCTTGGAAAGACCTCATTCAAAGTCTTGAGGATACTCTGGAAGTTTCTCTGGCCCACACATCACTCAGGATCCTTTGCATCCTTTCCCCTTATCTCCCTTCCCCCATATCAGAAAATTCCCCAGTAAATGGTTCACTCTGGATGCAGCCACAGTGACTCATAGTAGTGACTCATCTTTCTTGCCTCCTCTGGTAGCACCCTGCTATCCTGGGCTGCTCATACTCAACCATTCTGGCTGACCTGGATTCTTTACCAGGTTTACTTCAAATGACACTCATTGGGTCTATACAACAGCAGAATGGTTGTGCCATTCAGGCTACTTCTGTGGAAACAGATCATCAGTTTGTCCAAAACAGTCAGTCCTATAATACTTACATCTGAGAAATTTTCAGACAAAGGTAATATAAAATTGAAGAAGAAGGGAGAGGAGAAGAGGGGAAAAAAGGGAGGTACCACAATGGAGAGGAAAAGAATACTGGTGAATTCACATCGAGGATCCTAATGCAAATCTATCTTAACCAGATCTCTTTTCCATGTCTCAGTATTCTCTCCTGTAAAATGGGCAAATTAAATTAGCTGATGTGTAAATTGTGTAATTTGTGATATGTGTAATTTGTTTAATCTGATATGTCATATGATAATTGTAATTTGTTTAAAGGGAAAGATACATTAAAGGGGCTGGTTCCTGCATTGATAATGCATTTTTACTTATTGTTAATGTAATTTTATTTCTTTGGGAAGATCCTTCCCATCCATTAATAGGTCTCTGTGCCCTGCTGAGAGGAAGTTAGTCAGAGAGCAGTCAGAGCTAGGAAGGATGCAGGCTGCTGGCTAGCGTGAGTGGGAGAGCTTGTTTGTGATTTGTTTAAGGGAGCTGGTTTGTGGGAAACCTAACAGAAGGAAGGCTGGGGGATGGTGTTGCCTCCTGTATTGTTATTGTGTATAGATTTCTTTGTTACTATGATGGATTTGGCTTTCTGTTGTCTGAATAAATATTTTGGTTCTATCTTCCATGGGGAGAGTCTGTTGTATTTTGTGATTCAGAATTGCACTGGCATATTCATAGCCACCGTAGGCACTGTGAATGTCATGTTGGTGCTACAGTTCCACCTGTGAGATACCATTAGTGGAGGCACATTGTATCGCCAAGGCAATCTTTACACCACTGGTGGTGACTGTGAATATGCCAGCATAGTTCTCAGTGGCAAAATATAAAAGACTCTCCATATAGAAGGCAGAAGAAAAACATTTGTTTAGATACCAGAAAGCCAAATCCCAGAACCAGAAAGCAAAATCTGTCATAGTGACCAAGAAGTTAATAAACATGATCACAGCAGAGGGCAAAGCCATTCTCAAACCTCCCCTCCCTCAGCCGGGACCTTCTCACTATCAACTGTCACAATGTGTCAGTTGGCCTGAATTGTTTCCCCTCTGACCTAACCGTACTCACTCACTTCCTCCTGGTTCTGTTCCACCCTTCCTGTTCTGCCTCTTGGGCAAGCTCCTCCCACCACATGTGACCCAGCCTTCCAGATAATTTAAGCAGATCATATGGGCCTATTAATTAATAAGAAAGATCTTTTCATTTTAAATTACTATTACACACATGTGTACCAGCATTCTTTAGGTTTTCTTTTTTTTTAAAGAATTCTATTATATTTATTGAGAACTTACCACCAAATAAACTACAAGTAAAATGAACATTTCCTAAACATAGTAGAACAGAAAAAGGATTATACATGAAACCATGAATGTATATTATGTAGAGCTTACTTTTCCCTTTAAGTATATAATATATTCAACATGCAACTTTCAAAGTACTGCTACTTGTCCATGATTCTTTCTGTGCACTAAAAAAAATTTGATTGACCCACTTTTATTTTCCTTTCTATGAGCTCTTCCCCATCCATAGATTTGAAAGCTATTTTCTATCTTACTCTTGTCATTTGTTTTTTATGTCACCTTTTATGTCTAAGTCACATATTTGTTCAAAACTCATCTTAGTGTATGATATGAGATATTGATCTCTGCCTAATTTCTGCCAATTTATTTTCCAGTTTTTCCAGCAATTTTTGTGGAATCCTTAGTCAAGTAGTTTGGGTCTGTGGGCTTATTGAACACTATGCTTCTGTGTTGAGCCGCTACGTGGCTCACTGGTTTAGAGCTTAAGGCCTAGAGTGAGGAAAACCTGAGTTCAAATGTGGTCTCAGACACTTAGTAGCTATGTGACCCTGGGCAAGTCACTTACCTTGTTTGCCTCTGTTTCTGGAAAATGATCTGGAGAAAGAAAGTAGCAAATCACTCCAGTATCTTTGCCAAGAAAAGCCACAAATTGGGGTAACAAAGAGTCAGACATGATTGAACAACAGTAACAATATTTTTTTGCTTCTGAATGTTGTGTACCCAATTTGTTCCTCTAATTGACTTCTCAATTTTTTAACCAGTAACAGATAGTTTTGATGATGGATGCTCTGTAGTATATTTTAATATCTAGAACTGATCTTTCTCACTTTTTTGAATGGAACCCTTTCTTTTTAAGCAAAATCACAGATTGTCATATTGGGAAGAGAATTTATAGATCATCTAGTTTAATCCACCCATTTTATAGAAAGGGATACTGAGACCCAGAAAAGGAAAAGGATTTGTGTAAGGTAGTACTCTGACTTTAAGCGCAGTATTCCTTTCCACTCTCCTATGATATGTCCCTTTCCACATTATTTTACTAGAGATTTTTGACCTTTCATTCTGCTAGGGGAGGTTTCATTACTATTTTTTTAGATCATAAAGCAGCACTCTTGTAGTTTGCTATGGTACTCAGTAGGTAAGTCAATTTAGGTAGTACTGTCATTTTTATTATAGAAGCATAATCCCTCCATGAACAATTAATGTTTCTCCTATTAATTAGTTCTCTTATTTCTGTAAAAAGTTTAGAATTTGTATACATATTATATATGCATGCATATAGTATATTTTGAATAGACTCTCCAATATTCTATATATTACATATTTTATATAGAATTTCTTTGTCTCTTCCTGTTAGGTTTGATTGGTAATATAGGGAAATGGTGATTGTTTATGTATATTTATTTTATATCCTGCAACTTTGCTGAAGGTGTTAATTTATTTCAATTAATTTTTAGTTGGGTTTTTTTTATTTTCTAGATAGACCCTCATATCATCTGCAAGTAGTAATAATTTTGTTCTCTTGAGTTATATGTATTCTCTCAATTTCTTCTTGTATTCCTTCAGCTAGTATTTATATAATTATCTTAAATAATAGTGGTGACAATGGGTCTCAATCTTATTGGAAATATCTTTATTCTTTATAATGCTAACTCTTGTTTTTAGAGAGATACAACTTATCACATATTCAGGAAAGGTCGAATTTCTTCCTATCCTCTCTACTGTTTGTAATGGAAACATTGGATTTTTTTTAAAATAAAATTTTCTAGCATCCACTGATATAATCACATGATTTTTTAAAAAGTCATTTTGTTATCAAAATAGTTTACCAAATTTATAATTTTTCTTATATTAAATCAGGTCTGTGTTACTAGTATAAATATAACCTGGTACATACATTTTTAAAAAGATGTTATTGTATCCTTTTATTTGTGGGACACTCTATCTTTCATTCAACATTTTTGCCTTGATGTTAATTAGGAATATTGTTCTATAGTTTTCTTCCTCCATTTTGTCTCTCCCTGATTTAGGTATCAAGCTTATATTTGTATCACAGGATTTGGAAGGATTTCTTTTTGTCTTTCTTTCTTTTTTTTTTTTTTGCAACAATTCATGTAATAATGGAATTAATTTTCTTTCAATGTTTGAAAGAATTTACTTGTAAATTCATCTGATCTTGGATTTTTTCTTTGTGAGTTCCTTTATGTCTTATTCCATTTCAATTCCAGATGTTAGGTTATTTGTTTGTTTTCAATTCAACCAATGTCTATTAAGCATCTACTTTATATAGTATTCTCCTTCACTAAACCCCTGCCTTGATGCTTTACTATGGTGTGGCAGTGACCTAAGTTCTTGAAATCCTATGCCAACAAAACATGACCTCCAGTAGTCTCACATGTATTAAGTCATATTCTGGCAAAGTTTTGTAATACAAAGACTAGTAGACATTGAGAAAACCTAGCTTTGAGCCTTGGCTATGCTATTTTTTTTATCCATATGACTGGGACAAACTCACTGTGACTCAGTTCCTTCATCTGTAGAAAAAAAGGAATAATATTTGTATTATCTGTAATTCACAGTTGTGAAAAAAAGTATTGTAGAAATGTGAACTATGTTGTTCCAACTGGTAGCTCTTTTTTGTTTGTAATTATTGAACCTGATTATAGCCATACAGTGTTAAGTGCTGGAAGGAACCTTAGAGGGCATCTAACTCAGTGATTTAAAAC
This sequence comes from Potorous gilbertii, assembly GCA_028658325.1. Classification (NCBI taxonomy): domain Eukaryota; kingdom Metazoa; phylum Chordata; class Mammalia; order Diprotodontia; family Potoroidae; genus Potorous; species Potorous gilbertii. The sequence continues at coordinate 318,082,792 of CM053769.1, forward strand.
TCAAATAGAAATGGAGGCCACATATATAAGAATCTCTGTGGGTTACATTTTGACTTAGAAAATCACCTACTAACATTATCTATATTTTAATTTATTTTGTTAACCATTTCTTAATTACATTTTTATCCTGTTTGGGACTTACTGGGGATTATTGTGGGCCACAATCATGTATGACATCTCTGATCTAGTCCAACCCCTCATTTTATATTGGTATAAACCAAAACCCAGCAAAGGTAATAACTATCTAAAGTCAAATAGCTAGTTTGTGGAAGAATTATATATTCTGACCCTCAGTCCAGAACTCTTATTACTTTATCACAAATTTTGAGATTCTTCCCAGTCCCCCAGTGGGAAAACCAAAGACTGATTGAAACTCAAAGAAAAAGTTTCTGCATTTGAAGAGTGGTGAGAGAGAGAGAAGAGTGAGGAAGCCAGGGGAAGGTCAATTTCATCTGGATGGACCTTAGAGAAGTTTTCATAAAAAGGTGGGGCTAAGAAGAAAGGAAGACTTCAAATAGAAAATGTCCTTTGGTGCCACTGTAAAGGAAAGAGTGCTAGACTGGAAAAGCTGATGACCTGAGGGAATATGGTATAGTGAAGAGGGTAGCAGATAAAAAATTAGGAAATGGATGTTTCCATTGCAGTTCCACATTTACCTCTGTGACTTTGGGCAAATGATAGCTATATATCAAATGAGCATAATGATACGTGTTCCTCTACCACATACTTTAGGGTGGGGAGCATGCACATATTTAAGTGCATATTAGTGCTTAACTTTGATCTCCATCCTATGTACTATGAAAAAATTCCAAGATGAGTGACCTTCCCCACAGAGGTTGAAAGTTAAGTTGGGAAGACAGGATATGGGAAACAATCAGATTAGACCAGAACTAGATACTTACCATTATGTTTTGTCATAGGTAGGATATGAGAACCATTATATAGTAATACAACCCATTAAAAGATTTGTGATTTAATTGGTACCATCACTACACTATTTCTATCAATTTAGATTTCAGTCCTTCTGTACTTAGTCGCAAGAGTGAGAAACTTGCAGCCTCAAGGCCACATGTGACTCTCTAAGTCCTCAAGTATGGCCCTTTGAATCCAAACTTCATAGACCAAATCCCCTTAATAAAAGGATTTTGTTCTGTATAACTTGGACTCGGTCAGAAGGCCACACCCAAGGACCTAGAATGGCCCCACCTCGGCAATAATTCCCATGAGATGCCATGACCCACCCAAATTCATCACCTGCTGTTCAACCCTCCAATGATAGGCCTCTGTAATCCTAGCTCAGCTGATATTTGAAACATATTGGCACAGTTTGTCCCTAGATCCATACTCAAAGTCCATCTTTGTACCAACCTCTCCAGCTCTGAATAACCTGTCAAGGCCTGAATTTTCCTGTCACAGCCACAGACAACCCAGGGACACTTCTGCGAAATAATGGAGTACTAGAATAGTTTTATAGTGATATGGACAGTCTTAATACCAATTTACATTTTTAATTAAAATTTTTTCAATCAATGAAAAATTGCCATTTCTCCTTCTTCTCTTCCTCCTCCCCCAGACTGAGAAAGAAAAACAGAAAACATGGTTACAAACCTGGATAGTCAACACGTCTGCATCTCTGACCTGAACTCACCGCCTCTCTGCCTGGATGTGGCTAGCAGGTTTGACCCTGAGTCCTCCGTCATGGTCAGTCACTACGTAATCAGAGTAGCTAAGTCTTTGGTAAATTGTTCTGCCCATTTCACTTGGCATCAGTTCCTACAAGCCTTTTCAGGTGTCTCTGACATTCTCCCCGTCTTCATTTACTTATGGTACAATAATATTTTATCATATTCATATACATCACTTGTTCAGCCTTTCCTCAGCTGAAGGGTACCCCTCCAATTCCCAATTCCTTATCACTAAAATAGTTGTTATCAATACTTTCATACATATAGATACTTTTCCACTTTCTTTGATCTCTTTGGGATATTTACTTAGAGCTGAATCGTAGGGTATGCAGAGTTTGGCAACTTTGGGTCCCATATTCTTTTTCTTCCTTTCTTCCACTCCCTATCACATCCATTGAGAAAGCAAGCAATGTGATATTAATTTTACATGTGAAATCATGCAAAATGTATTTTCATAGTAGCCACATTTCAAAAAAAGAAAGAAGAATAAAATGAGAAAATTATACTTTATTTTGAACTCAGTTTATCAGCTTTCGTATTCTTTCATCATGAGTCCTTTGGAATTATCTTGGATCATTGTATTGATCAGAGTAGCCAAGTCTTCCACAGTTGATCATCATTACAACATTGCTGTTATGCACAATGATCTCCTGGTTCTTCTCACTTCACTTTGCATCAGTTCATGTAGGTCTTGCCATGTTTTTCTGAAACCACCCCCTTTGGTCATTTTTTATAGTAAAGTACTACACATCACAATTGTATATCACAACATGTTCAGCCATTCCCCCAATTGATGAGAAACCACTTGATTTTCAATCCTTTTCCACTACAAAAAGAGCTACTATAAATATTTTTGCAGATTTAAGTCCTTTCCCCTTTTCTTTGATCTCTTTGGGATACAGACTTAGTTACGAGTAGCAAAGGAGGTAGGATCCAGAAGTTATGTAATAGGGAAAAAGGATTTCTCCTCCTTTCTCACTGAGAGAAAGTGTGTTATCAACCCAGGAAAGAGTCACTAGGAATTAGGTAACTTCCCCAGAGAAAGATAGGTTCCATGAGAACTGGAAGTAGAAAAATGTGAGAAAAAGATCTAGGATGAAGAGGAATTATTGTTGTTGTTGATGATGATGTTGAAGGATACAACTAAGTGAACGTGAATGAGCCTATTAGAGGAATAGTAACAGGAAGAGAATATTGCCTCAGCAGACATAATTTCAAAATAACAGTGAGAGAGGAACACAAAGATTGGAAATTATAAACCATGAGTCAGGAAGCAGTATAACAAAGGAGAAATTGAGAGAAAGAACTAGTTCCAATGACCTTGTAAGAATACTAATGTGAACCATAGAGATCTAACAAAAGATAAACAAGAAATAAAAGACCAAAATACTTTTGAACAGTTAGATAAGTTTAAGTCTTTTGAAATTCCTGAATGGGAACAGAAGGAAATTTATATATTTCTCAACTGGGCAATATACCTTTACAATGAACCACATATTGGGGACTCATAAATAAATGTGTAAAAGCAGAAATATTAAATGCATCCTTCCTAACCATAATGCAATACAATTGTATTCAGTAAAGGTTTTTGAAGAATGGATTGAAATTAAATTGGAAAATTATTTAAACCTAAGGAATATGGAGAAAAAGGCACAATTAATAGCAATAACTGTTAACATGAATGGGATGGATTCACCCATAAAATAGAAGAGAACACAGACTGGATTAGGAAGAAAAAAACCAATAACTTGTTTACAAGACTCACCTTTGAAATATAAAGATTCACATAAAATTAAATATGAGGGGCTAGAGCAAAATCTATTATTCTTCAGATGAAGTAAAAAAAAGGTAAGGATAACAATCATGATCTTAGATAAGCCAACAACAAAAAGAGATATAATTAAAAGAGATATAGAGAGAATTATTTTTCTGAAATGTATTATGACAATGTTAATTCATTATTATTAATTATATATATGTTATATAATTAATTTGATATATGCACCAAATGGCTTGACATCTACATACTAAAAAGGAAAAGTTAAAGAAATTATATGGAGATGTAGATAATAAAACTATAATGGTAGTTAACCCTTCTCAGATCTACATAAATTTAACAAAAATGTAAACAAGAAAGAAGCAAAGGATTTGAAAATAATTTTAGAAATATTACATACGGTATATTTCTTAAAATCATTCAATGAGAATGGAAAGGATTATACTTATTTCTCAGCTGTGCTTGACACTTTTATTAAAATGCCATGTATTAGAACATTAAAGTTTTATAAACAAATGCAGAAAAAGAAAATATTAAACACATATTTTATGGACCACAATGCAACTGATTAAATAATTAAAAATTAATTGGAAACTAAATGACAATCTTATAGAATGGGTGGGTCAAAAAAAACAATAGATAATTTCTTTAAAGAAAATTACAATGAAACAACATACCAGAATTGAAGGGATGCAGCCAAAGCAGTTTTTAGTGCAGAAAATGTGTATATGAAAATATCTTCATCAATAAAAGAGAGAAAGAGCAGATCAATGAATTGAGCATGTAACTGGAAAAAAACCTAGAAAACTGACAAACTAAAAACCCCCACTTAAATACCAAAATATAGATCCTCAAAATCAAAGAAAAGATAAACAAAATTTAAATCAATAAAAAACTTATTATTAATAAAGCTAGGAGATGGTTTTTCAAAAAACAATAAAATAGATATACATTAGCTAATTTGAGTTTTAAAAGAATAAAACCACATTATACGTATCCAAAAAGAAAAAGGTGAACTTAGAACCAATCAATAAGTCAAAGAAATTATTAGAAACTATTTCACCCATTTACACACCAATAAAACTGATAATCTAAATGAAATGCATTGATTTTTGCAAAAATTCAAAATGCTCAGACTCAGAGAACAAGAAATAGAGCATATAAAGAATACATTCCCAGGAAAGGAAGTTAACTAAGATATGTTAGCTACCAAAGAAAAAACTCCCAGAACCATATGGATTTACAAATGAATTCTATCAAACATTTGAAAAACAGCTAATACCAATACTAATAATCAAAGGCTATTTGCAAAAATGGGAAAATAAGAAATCTTACCAAATTCCTTCTATGATACAAATAAACCTAAATCAGGGAGAGTTAAAACAGAGAAAAAAAGCTATAGATTAATATCCTAATGAATATCATCATAAGAATGTTATAAAATAAAACATTAGCAAGAAGACTATAGTAACATACCATAAAGATTATATACTATGAGGAGGTTGGATTTATACTAGGAATTCATTATTAGGAAAACTAGAAACATTAATAACCATATTACTAACAAGAGCCACAAAAAATCATCTGATTATATTGATACAGAAAAAGTTTTTGACAAGATACAGCACCCATTCCTATTTAAACAACGATAACACTAGAAACTATAGGAATAAATAGATCTTAATAAGATAAGCAGTATCTATCTAAAACTAAGAGGTAGTATTATATGTAATGGGAATAGAGACCATTCCAGTAAGATTAGGAGCAAAGCAAGAATGTAGTACTAGAAGGGCTAGCTAGAGCAATAAGACAAGGAAAAGAATTTTAAGAAATAAGCATAGGTAGATGGTAAGTAAAATTATCATTCTTTGCAGGTGATAGGATAGTTTACTTAGAGAACTCTAAAGAATCCATTTAAAAATAAACTAAAACAATTAACAACTTTGACAAACTTGAAGTATATAAACAAACCCAGAAAAATCATTAGTATTTCCTCATATTACCAACAAAATACTGCAAGGAAAGAGAGAGAAATTCCATTTTAAAGTACCACACAAAATATAAAATATTTGGAAGTCTACTTGCCAAGACATGCCCAAGAACTATATAAATACAAATATAAAGCACTTTCTATGCAAATAAAAATAAATAATTGTTTTGTATGTATGTATATTTTGTTTTATATATTTATTATATTTAATATATTCTATAATACAAATATATTATATATATATAAATATGTTATACATAATGTATAATACATTAATATTATATTAATAATATATGTATGATATCTCATATGTTTTATGATCTATCTATATTATATATTGTATTTTTATTATAAATATAAAATGTTTATATCTTATAATTGTTCATTACAATATTAATTGTACACAAATAGACCAAGCCACTATAGTAAAAATGACAAAACTACTTAAATTAATGTACTTTAATCAGAGCTATACCAAGCAAATAAATAAAGGATTATTTTATTGTGTCAGAGAAAGTTACAACAAAATTTATCTGGAAGGAGAAAAGCTCAAAAATTGGGAAAAGTGAAAAAATGTAGGAAGAGGACTAGCAATCACAGATCTCAAACCATGCTACAAAAGAGAAATCATCAAAATAATTTGGTCCTGGTTGAGAAAGAGAGAGGTGACTCAAAGAACAGATTAAGTAGACAACACATAGAAGCAAATCAAAATTTAAGCCCATTTACACCATTTTTCAAGATATTATAAAGTCAAACTGTCCTGATATTTTAGAACCAGAGGGTAAAATAGAAATGGAAAGAGTGCACCAATCACTTCCTGAAAGAGATCCCAAAATGAAAGCTCCCAGGAATGTTATAGCCAAATTCCAAAGCTTCCAGGTCAAGGAGAAAATATTACAAGCAGTCAGGAAGAAAATTCAAATATTGTGAAGTCACAGACAAGATTGCACATTAAAGGAGGGCAAAGGAGGTAGGATTACAACCAAGTATAACTTAACTGAGTATAATCCTTCAGGGGAAAAAATGGATATTTAATGGAGGACTTTCAAACATTCCTAATGAAAATACCAGAGCTGGACAGAAAATCTGACATTCAAACATAAAATTCAAGGGAAGTATAAAAAGGTAAACATAAAATAGTAATCATATGATACTAAATAAAGTTAAACAGTTTACATTCCTATATAGGAAGGTGAAGCATGTAACTCTTAAGAATGCTATCATTATTAGAACAGTTAGAAGGAGTCCACTACACAAACAGAGGGCATGAGCATGAGTCAATTATGTTAGGGTCATCTCAAAAAAAAGTGAACGAGTGAGAAAGAGGGATGCAGTAGGAGAAGGGGAAAGAGAAATAGAATGCTGAAAATTTTTCTCACATAAAAGTAGTGCACAAGAAAGAGCTTTTACAATGGAGGGGAAGGTGAATGAGGGGCAGGCAGTGTTTGAATCTCATTCTCCTTAGAATTAGTTCAAAGAGGGAAAAACATACATACACACACACACACACACACACAGTTGTATACAGAAATGTAACTTACCCAATAGGGAAACAAGAGGAGAAAGGAATAAGAGAAGGGGGGTGGGGATAATAAAGAGAAGGGCAGATTAAGGGAGGCAGTGGTTAGCTGCAAAACAGACTTTTGAGGAAGGACGAGAGAGGGAGAGAGAGAGAGAGAGAGAGAGAGAGAGAGAGAGAGAGAGAGAGAGAGAGAGAGAGAGAGAGGAAGAGAGAGAGAGAGAGAAGGAAATAAACAGTAGTCATAACTGCAAATGTGTATGGGATGAACTTACCCATAAAACAGAAGCGCATAGCAAAATGGATTAGAAACCATAATCCAGTGATATGTTGGTTGTTTACGAGAGACACACTTAAAACAGAGATATTTGTAGAGTTAACACAAAGGACTGGAGCAAGATCTAATATGCTTTAACCAAAGTAAAAATAAATAAATAAATAAGCATGAGCTCAGACAAAGCAAAAGCTAAAATAGACCTAATAACAAGAGATAAGCAAGGAAATTACATTTTGCTAAAAGGTACAATAAGAGTCATTCCCCAGTTGATAAATGGTCAAAGGATACGAACAAGCAGTTTTCAGAAGAAACCAAAGCTATCTATAATCATACGGGGAAAAGTTCTCAAAATCACTATTGATTACAGAAATGTAAATTAAAACAACTCCAAGGTACCATCTCACACCTATTAGAAATGACAAATGGTGGAGGGGATGAGGGAAAAATAAATAAACTAATGAATTGCTGGTAGAGTAATGAACTGGTCCAGTCATCCTGAAAAACAGTTTGAAACAATGCCCCAAAGGCTATAAAACTGTGACCTTTAATCTAGCCGTATAGTAATACCAGTAGGTGGCACTATGGGTACTTTCTGCCTTTTCTGGGAAGCATAGGGCTGAATCTCTTTTATGTCTTGCCTGTTTTTACCTTTCCCCCTTTCCTTGCTCACCTTGGAGGCTGGAAATTTAATTAGACATACCCTGTTCCAACAACTAGCTCACTTTTAGCCTGGGGCAATAGAATGGTCCCTAAGTCTATCTAGCCTCTTTTCTCTGCTTACTTTAGAAGAAAAGTTATGAATATAATGACAGTAGCTTAGGATCCTCAATTAGGAAAATTCCCAACATTTAGGAGCCGCATGATACAATGGCCAGAACATTGACCCTTCAGTCAGAGGACCTGGGTTCAAGTCCTAACTCTCTACCATTATTACCATCTATCACACAATGTCTTTCATCCTCAGTTTCCTCATCTATAAAAAGAAGAGGTCAAGCTAGAGGGACACTGAGGTCTCTTGCAACTCTAGATCTAGGATCCTATGACCTTTGCTCAGTTACCTTCTTCCTTCTACAATACAGGATTATATCCTTTCCAGATTACCTTTGCTATTTTCTTCTGACCTGGTTAATCACCTTCCTTCCTCAAGGTCTTTAGTGCCAGACCGTCTTCCTACATACTCCGACTTCTAATTGACAGGTATTCAGTATTCACGTTTTTACCCATCAAACACTCTGACTTACCTTCTTTACTTTTTATTCCTTTCCTCTTTTTTCTACCTGAGTCACCCAAAGACATGGTCCTGCCTTAGGATTCAATTCAACAAACATTTGTTAAGTGGCTATTGTGTATGGGGGACTGCAGTAGATCTATCAACTGAAATTGTCTTCATTTCCTGAATTTTTGAACTCTGATGGTTCCCTTTAGAGGTAGCTAGAGGGCATAGTCGATAGAGCATTAGGCTCGAAGTCAGGAAGACCTGAGTATGTCTGGCTTCTAATGCTAACTAGCTGTTTGATCTGGCACAAGTCACTTAACCTTTCTGAAACCTCAACTGGAAAATGGAGATCAGAGCACCTGTCTCCTGGGGTTATTGTGAGATAACATTTGTAAAGTACTTAGCACCATCCCTGGCACATAGTAATCATTTAATAAAAGTTTGTTCACTTCTCTTCCCCTTTTCTGATCATAATTTTTTCATCTTACATATGATCTCACTCCTTTCATGTCTGCTCTTCATTCACATTGACCTATATACTCCAAATCAAAATTCTTCTCTGTCATACCTTTTCTAGAATTTACCCCCCTCTTCAGTCTTGACCCTGAATATAATAAGTTAATAAGCCAGTGTTTCTTCCCTTAAATCTCTTGCCCCTTTGTCCTATTAATCCTCAGCCTTGAGTCATTCACAGTCACTTTCTTTGCTCCTATTTTCAAGTCACTGAATGTTGCTAAAGGCCTTCAAAATTTTTCTTTTTTTAAAAAACAGTTTCTTGATGCTGTTTCCTTTTTTTTAAAGTATATACCATTATTAATTCCAATTCCACCCCCACCAAAAAAGAACCCTCTTTGTAGTGAATACAGTCAAATGAAATAAATCAATTACTTGGCCCTTCTGCATGTATTTTGTCTTCCATCTTTCTGTTACTTTACTTTACCATCAAGTCTTCTGAAGTCATATTTGGCCATTGAATTGATCGGGATTCTAAAATCTTTCAATGCTGAATTTCTTTACATAATTGTAAAGTCACAACATTTTTAAAGATCATTGTAGGCTACCTCAACTGAACCTTACTACTACTGTATGACTAAAGTTTTATTACTATAGAGGGTATACCTGGTAAAGCCTACCTGAATCCCTCTAGCATGTGCATAATGAGATGCAGATCCACTGACAAGGTTAGCTTTTTGTTGTGAATTCTCCTGAATCTGAGTAACCCCTTTGCCTCTTTACCAGTCATTAAAGATGATTAATTACTTTAAGAGCAGTCAAAGCTCCTGGGCTACACTAAAAGGAAGAGCAGAAAGATGTAGGGGAAGGAGAACCATGCTTGGGGCTGGAGAGGGAAAAAAAAAGGAAGAGGAAGAGGGAAGAGGAGTGGGTGGAGAAAACAAGAGACCAAGACAGAGCATTCTTTTCCCTGGGGGTCCTTGGCTTTGCTTGTAGATGCAGGAATATCAGCTGATAACAGAGAAGTCTCAGTGGTAGAACAATGATAGAATTTCTGGACCAAGTCTTCTGAACCCAACAGAGGAGTTCCTGGAGTAGTGGAGGATAGCTGGAGTTGAGGATAGTTTGGGGCCAGAGTCAAACCTAGTTCTTTTCCATCATTGATACTGTGAGTTATATGGACTGTGCTGGTCTGGGGTTAAAGGGTTAACACTGTGACTTGAATGTTTTCCTTATTGATGGTAGAGACTGAGCTTCAACCTCAGACTAGTACTATAAGCTTGGGTGTTTGTGTATGCACAGAGGAGTGGAGAGATGGGTTTCTTGATATGTTAACAATTCTTGAGGGCTGGTAGTGGTGGTGGTGGTGATGGTGGTGGTGTGTGTGTATTGGTGAAAGTAGAAGTACAAAGAATAAGTACATCATAAATCTGGAAGACTTTCTGGGAGGTGGGACTTAGTGGAGAGGGAAGAAGAACTGTCTTTTGACCATTTATAAACTTTGATTCTTTATATTTTTTGCTTGAGCAGTAATAATTAAAATCTCTTTTATGTCTTGTGTATCATTAGTCTGAATTCTTACATGGTAGCTCTGAGGGTCCTTTTCCCTGATTCTGTTAGCTAAAAGAATTTCCCCTTATTCCACCTTGAAAACTGAACCCTGTCCATATTTGGTACCATGCATTCCATTACTTTCTAACTATCATGTTCTCTAAAGTAGTTGGTCTCAAGCTTCTTCGATTTTTGCACTCCTCTCTCCACTTTCTCTCAACAGATGAATTTTCTTCCTACTCTACTAAAAAGGTTGAGGCCATTTATTATAAGTTCTCTCTGCCACTCTGATGCATGCTTCAAAACTTTTCCATCTTATTCTTTCTTCATTAGCTATAGTTTCAAAGGATAGTGTTCTTTCCTCTTGTCAAGGCTAACCCTTAATCTTATTACATGAACTTGAACCTTACTTGTCCTATTTGCAAAATAAGAGAATTGGATTATAAGATCTCTCACATCCTTCTACCTCTAAAATGTATGATTTTATAAGTCCTAGCTAGAATGTAGATGACACAATTAATAGAGTCTTCCTGGAGTCAGGAAAACTCATCTTCCTGAGTTCAAATCCACCCTCAGACACTTGCTAGCTGTATGATCCTATTCAAGATACTTAACCTTGTTTGCCTCAGTTTCCTCCTCTGTAAAATGAGCTGCAGAAGGAAAAGGCAAACCACTCCAGTATCCTTGCCAAGAAAACCCCGAATGGGCCATGAAGAGCTGGAGATGACGGAAACTTCTGCACAACAACAGAATATAAGTCCCATAGGGCAAGTCTCATTCTAACTAGTTTGTTAAAATGATGACCTATGAACCTGTACAGAAAGGACTAACTGTAAAATAGCAGATCTCACCTTTTACTTCATTTGTATGGGTGAGAGGAAGATGATGGGAAAGTAGCTTGGACTGTACCTCCCTTAGTGCAGTGTTATGCAAATTGAGAGGTGCCTGCAAATAGTTTTTGAATTGCTGGATTGAGTGATGACCTTGGAAAAATCCCTTTACTTCTTCCTCTATGTAATGAGAGGCTCTAGATAGTGAATATAAGTTCCTCTTGAGTTCTCAAATTCTATGTTTCTAGAAAAGTCATTTTTACGTATCTGAGTCTTAGTTTCTTCAACTATAAAATGAAAAAAATAATACTTACCTTCCAAGGTATAGGAGTGGGAGAGAGACTGGAGATGAGACAGATTATGAGATTATTTTAAAAGGCAAAGCAAAAAGGTAACGGGGTTAGAATAAGGGCAGTGTTAATATGAATAGAGAGAAGGGGGTTGATGTATTTGTTAATATAACTTTGAAGACATGAGGGAAAGGGAAGAGTGAAAGATGAGTGAGATGTCTAGCTTGGGTGAATGGAAGAATGATGGTGCCATCCACTGAAAGGGGGAAGTAGGGTAGATTTTTGGGGAAGGTTAATTCCATTTTAAATGTTTATTTGAGGGACCAGTTGGAAGTTCATGTTGGGATGTCTAAGATGTGGAACTGAGTTCAGTGGAAAAATTAGGCCTGGACTTACATCCAGCACACATCCAACACACACACACACACACACACACACACACACACACAGTCCCCTATTTAGGAGTCAGCTAGATAGAAGTGATAATAAATGTTTCTTTTTTTTTTAATGCTTCTTAAATTGACCAAACCCTCACAAACAAATGAGATCACCATGAGAGGGTGTAGACGGGGGAGGGGGAGCTGTGATGGAGCTGAAAGAGAAACTCATATTTGGGGCTTGGGAGGGTAAGAATATCTCTCAGCAAAGGGCACTCACTAAGAAGGAGTAATTAGGAAGGTAAGAGAGGAAGCAAGAGAGAGCAGGATCATGAAGACATGAGAATCTCCATGAGGAAAGGATGGTGTGGGTTCTTGGAGTCTGCCTCAGTTTCCTTAACTGTAAAATAGTTATAATAACAGACCCTGCCTCACAGAGTCGTTGTAAGGATAAAGTGAGATCACATATAAAGTGCTTGTGATCTCATTTTATCCTTATCAATGAGTTAGCAAATGAGATGATGTGAAGTTGCTTGTGAAACTGTATGGCAAAACTTTAAGGAGGATGAAGGATTATGATCCATGCTGGAGGTGGAGGGGTTATAGCTGTAGGCTATAACCAAAGGCTAAACTAAGGTAGGTCGGGCTCCAGGCGCTTGCTTTCATCCTGAACTCTTGCTGAAAGGGACCACCAGACCTCAGCAACTTACTTGAGGAAGGGGTGTTCTCATCCTTCCTGTTATCCCACATATGAACAGCAGATGGCAATAACACTACAAAAAAAAGAAAAAAACCCTGCCTAGCGGAGCTCTGGCCACTGCCATGGGGCTGAGCAGAGGAGGCTGGCTTCTCAACCCCTGAGTGTTAGAGGAAAACAAAAAAACCACAGCTTGTAGCAGTTCCTAGACACAAAGATGGGAGCAGCGCCCTGGCCCTGGCCTAGCAGGGAAGGGCAGGGCATTAACAAGGTCTTGATTCTGTGAGGGTCACTCTGACAGCCAAGGGCTTTGACCCAGATGCAAGTTGTCATGCACGTCCAGCCTTCATGCATGCACAGATATACACACTTGCATGTGTATACACACACACACACACACACACACACACACACACACACACACACACCCTAGTGTAGTGAGGAGGACGCTGGATTTAGAGTCAGAGAACCTAAGGTTGAATTCTGGCCTGACCACTCATGGCCTGTATAACCCTGGGCAAATCTCTGAAGTCAGTTTCCTATTTGTAAACGATGGAAGGGACTGGATTAGAGGTCTGTAACCATTTTGGGATTGTAGACTGCTTTGGCAGCTTCTCAGAATGATGGTTTTTTCAATGTCTAAAACAATATGATTACAAAGGAAAATGGTTATATTGAAATAGTTATTGAAATAGTTTTAAAAATTTTCATGGTCTCCCAGGTTAAAAATCCTTTCCCTAGATAATCTCTAAGTCCCTTCTAGCTCTGACTCCTATGATCCATGACACACACACACACACACACACACACACACACACATACATATATATATGTATATATATATATATATACACACACATACACACACACACACACACACACACACACACACACACACACGAGCTAACTTTCCAACCCTATTCAATATGCTCCCCTTCATGTATTCTATATTTCAGCTAAACTGGAGCTACAAGAATTCTCTGACCTTTTCTTTGTGCCTGGTATAGAGTCTACTGGAAATCTTTCTCCTTTTTCAAGGCCCAGTTTGGGTGGCACCTCTTCAAGGAAGCCTTCCCTGATCACACCAAGGTAGAGATCACATACCTCCCTTTTCAAATTAATCAGATTCTACTTTGCATGCATTGACTACTCCATCTCACTCCCAGCCATAGACCTACATAAATCCCACCTTCAGGGAGCTTATAATTATGTAAATTATAAACTTCTTGAGGGCACTGATTGTGTAGTTTCTCATCTTTGTGCCCCTAACTAACACTGAACTGAATCTGGGGGGAAGGGAATAGCTAAGATCACCTAACTCCTAAATGCCCACAATTGGCTTTTATACTCTATCTCATACCGGCCAGGGTCTTATGGGCAAGTCCCTTTAATTCTTTAAAACTCAGTTTCCTCATGCATAAAAGAGGATGATAATTTTACTTTCATGGCTTGCTCAATAAGATTTGTTATAATGTATGTGCTTTGTCCTGGAAAGACTTAGTTGAACTGAGACAGAGTGAAGTGACTAGAACCAGGAAAACACTGTACAAAGTAACAGCAATATTGTTCATGGCATAACTAAATGAATAAACATACACATGAGGAATGATAACGACAGCTTAAATTAATATAAGCCTTTAAGGTTTACAAAGCACTTTTCTATTTAAAAAAAATTTTTTCCCCAATTACATGTAAAACAATTTTCAACTTTTGTTACTTTTTTTAAAGTTTTGAGTTCCAAAATCTATCTTCCCTCTCCCTTCCCTGTGACATAAGCAATCTTATATAGGTAACACATGTGCAATCATGTAAAAAATTTCCATATTAGTAAATTTGTGCAAGACAATTCTAACAAAAAGAAAGTGAAAAACAGTATGCTTCAGTTTGTATTCAAACAACATCAGTTCTTGCTCTGGAGGCAGATAGCATTTTTCATCATGAGTCCTTCAGAGTTGTTTTATAGATCATTGAATTGCTGAGAATAGCTTGGTCATTCACTGGTCTTCATCATACAATACTGCTGTTACTTGGTACAATGTTTTCCTGGTTCTTCTCGTTTCATTCTGTATCAGTTCAATCAACTAAGTCTTTCCAGGACAAAGCACCTATATTATAATAAATCCTATTGAGTAAGTAGTGCAAGTAAAATTGTCATCCTCTGTTATGGATGAGGAAACTGAGGTTTAAAGAATGAAAGGGACTTGCCTATGAGACTATGGCTAGTATGAGATAGGCTATAAAAGCCAATTATGGGGCTAAAGGAGTTAGGTGATAATCCTTCCCTTCTCCCTTCCCTTCTCCCACCTAAGAGTGTCTGGAGTGGGTGACCCTTTGGGATAAAGCGGCAGTTCAGCTAGGCAGAGCTGAAGGTTGCCAGTGATATCTGTTCTGGGGTTGTAGGCGGGGGGTGGGGTGGGGGGGGTGGGGGGGGTGGGGCGGGCGGGATATGGAAGTCAGGATACACTGGTGGCTTAGGATTCTTTCATCTGTTGGATAGGATCCCCATGGCTCAGGGTGGGATAAAGGTTAGTATAAAGGGTTAGGGATGAAAAGAAACACGAGAAAGCAGAAAAGGTTTGGTTTATTCAACATTTTTCATTTGTTGATCATCTTGCAAGTAGGCTATTCTTTTATTTTCTTTCTTCCTTCCTATTCCTTTCCTTCCTTGCCTGCTTTCTCTCATTCTCAGTCATCCAATTTTCCTTCTCTCATATTAATTCTGTTTCATTTTTTTCTACCCTTTCCTCTATCCCTGATCCTTTTGTTTTTCCTCCATCTTCCCCTACCTCATCTTGTTCTCCTCCCCTCCATCATTCTTCTTTTTATCTTTTTTTCTTTTCCTACTCTCTCTCCCTTTTGGCCAGACATCATTAGACCTGGGAGATGAGTTCTCTAATGATCCTATTGCTAAATGCCAGGACATCTCCTCAAAGTTTTGCAACCGAGGATATAGGAGAAATCTCCTCCTTGACTTTGTCAGAGAGACACTACATTTCTGTACAAGGCACATTTTGTACTCTCCTTGGGAAACTGAAAAGAAAACATACAGCTCTGAGCTGGACATTGTTTTCCATTAAGTCAGCACCAAGTATCTTATTTGGGAACAGTTTTGGGTGGCAGGAGGAGGGGATTGCATTTGGAGGATTTAGGATTTGCTTTTGGAACCTGATGTTCCAGTGGGCTATTTATGTTTACAGGATACACACATAATCTCCCTCCCCCCCCCCCCCCATTGTGTGGGTCTCTTTCACTGAAGTGTGATCAAAATGACTTAGGGTTGTCCTGGGGCTGTCCCTTGCCTGGGTAGGGATATTGGATCCTGTCTTCAGCTTCTCCTGGCCCAATACAGACAATCAGTTTTCAACTTGGCACTGAAGCTTCCCAGCTCAGGGGCTCCTTTTCTCTTTTAACAGTTGATTTTTAGAATAATATTCTTTGAAACTACAGAGAAAAGACCTGAATACATGAGAGCAAACTCCACTGATACCTATCCTTCCCTCTCCCCTCCCTGTGACATAAGTGATCTTATTATATAGGGAATATATTGTAGGGAACATTAGATGAGGTAGTTTATCTATCTATCTATCTATCTATCTATCTATCTATATCTGCTAGATGGCTTTTAATTCCTGTTAGGGGATGATTATTTGACCTTATAAGAACATTTTGAAAGCATAAAGTATAAACTCAGATGGGTGAGGGGAAGACAGGAAGGTGGCTTATATTCCTGCCTTGGACCAAGTAGAGATGATTTTTCTTAGAGAAAGGAATATTTCCTAGTTTCCTGGACTTCCCCATCACCCAAGGTCCCAATGAACTAAGTGATGGATACTCAGACAATGAAATGCTTGTACTGATCTTCATTGTTGATTCAATAATTTCCCTGGGATACTTCTAATGATTGTAGGGTCTCCGGTGGGGAGTCATTTAATGCATCTCAAACCCCCCCCCCCCACATTTATTAAACATTTACTGTATTCTGGGCATTGTGAGTCAAGCTGAAATGCAAAGTACCCATTTGTATACACATTGCCTCCTTCATTAAAAAGTAAGTTCCTAGAGGGTAGGGACTCTTCACTTTCTTGTTTTTTATCCCCAGTGCTTAGCATAGTGTGTAGCACATACACAGTCATTATTTAATAAAGGCTTATTTATTGATATATGAACCTCACAAAGCTTAAACATTCTCAGAATAGGTTATTTTAAATTTGCTTTAATTTGAAAGTAATGCATCTTTTGAATATGGGGCTATATAAAGAGGGGGGCAGGCGGGGGAGCAAGTAATGATTTAAAACACTTGACAGAAGGGGTTGGCCCTGTCTCAGGGACCGCGAATCGTTAGCAATGCGAGGCTGACTGGGTTGGCTGAAGTTTTCAGTAATTTGTAGCTTGGTAGTTCTGGGCTTGTGGAAACTGATGAAGAAAGGGAAAAGGTAGAGAACAAGAGAGGAAGGGAGAAAAGGGCAGAAAGGGATGAGAGAGGGAAAAGGGGGAGAGAGAGACAGAGAGAAAAGAGAGAGAGGAGAGAGAAAAAGGAAGGAGAGAGAGAGAGAGAGGAAGAGGAAGAAGAAAAAAGGGAGGAAGAGAGAGAGCACAAAGAAATATATCTTTTTAAAATGTTTCTGTGTTTTGAACATCTGACTTCTCAGAACTTCATCCTCTCCAGGGTGGGGACCTCATGCCCTTAAGTAAGTTGCTGAGAAGATTCTAAGGCTGCGACAGACAGATTCTGGTGAGAGGTTGGCATAAGAAATAGGGGCTGAGAAGCTGTTGGGGGAGGGGTGTGGCAAAGAGGTTGATTGGGGTTTGTTAGCTAGACCTGACAAAAGGAATTCTTTCAAGTTATCCCCTCTGGGGCTCTTGAGCGATGCCCTGCTTTTTGCCGTCCTGCTTTCTCTCCCTCCCTCTTCACTTTGCCCAGGGAACTGTATCTTCAGCACCAAGGTCACTAGCAAAGGGAATGCTGTGCCCAGCCCACTTAAAGAATCATCTCTCTCCTTTCTACTTGGGAGGAATTCCAACTGGAGAGATAGAGCTGAAACAATTGCTGCAACCATAGTCAAAAAACCATTGATTTAATGTCGGTCAATGGCTGGCACGCTGTAAAAAGTTTGGTAGAGAAGCATTCCTGCTTTCTGGAAGCTTGCTGGCTAAGGAGCATCACCCCTGTGCTATAGAACTTCCCAGCAGAACTAATGGTGAATGAGGCTGTGAGTGATGCCATTTCCTGAGGGGGTCTTGAATGTGGGGTTCTAATATCAGCTTTGTCCCTGATTTGCTGTGCAACGTCAGGCAAGTCACTTCATCTCTCTGTGGCTTGGTTTTCTCTTCTGAGAAGTGGGGATGATTCTTTCCTAAAGGTGTAGGGAAGACCAGATGAGGCAGTTATGTACATCTGCTACATGGCCTCTAATCCCTATGAGGGGATGATCATTTGACCTTATGAGGACATTTTGAAAATATAAAGGATTCTATATATGTAAGGTACATTTTAGACAAAGTATTGACAGATCTGCTTTGAAACATGAAAGTACCTGATTGGAATATGCTTGCTTACTATTTTCTCAAAGGATTCTATGAAGTACTTGGTAGAGGACAAAAGGGAACAGATTCTAGCCTGATTTGGTAAATGTTTTCCATCCCAAACAGATTTAGTCAAGAGATCCCCCAATGTTTAGAGCTGTAACTAGAAATCTTTGTGTCTGGTTCAAAGAACACAAAACAGGCCCTCAGTTGAGCACAGTTGGGGTAGGGTGGGAAAGGGACCTTGGGACTTATCTCTGAGGCAGCTGTTTGAGAGGCCACTATTCAGGGGGAGTAATTCATCTCAATCCACCATCTGGTAGCTTCTCATTTTTAAACAAATGCTTCTTGCTAACTAGGTGCTACACTGTTTTGTTTATATGCTGAAGGTTGGTGAGTGCTATTCACACCCTCTAAATTTGATGCCCTGGGGCAAAACCCTGGTCAGCCTGCCCTAGTTACAGTTCTGTTGAAGGAAGAAACTCCCCTCAGAGCTATTCCCACTCTAGGTTATCTGAACTATCACCTGCCATCTTTGCTGGAGAAGGCAATTCCCAGGACATATGGTTACAGATTAAAAATGACAAAGTTGATTTCCTTCTCCAGATCTGAGTCTGTTGTATTGTACAGACTAATAAAGTTCTTGGTTTCCACTGTATGTAGAGTGCATTCTGTTTACGAACTGTATGCGGACAGGAGAATATACTCCCACCATCTCTGAGACACACTAGAGACGCTTAAATCTAATAAGTTAATCTAGGCTTCTAGAAATAAGATTAAAATTTCAAATAAAGGCAGGCTCTGACAGCTAAGGTATAAATCTTTTATTTAAAATAGAAAATAAACCCATTCAAATGCAATCAGAGAAGACAGATGTAGATAAAAACAAGGAGTGATAGAATATACAATGCATGAATTTGTTAGGTCGGCATGATAGATCAAAAAGGGTGACCTTAAAAAAAGATCTTTAGATATCAGCAAAAAAGGGGGGGGGATTAGCATACATTTACATATTGCTTGTTAGTCTGTGATGGAGTGAAAGGAAAATAAGTACCAGGATGCAGGTATGAAAAAGTCCAATTCAAAGGTCACTTTCACAAGTGAAATAAAGTAATCTTAACTGTCAAGAGCTGGCTTTAAGTGCCAGACAAGATGTCCAGATGGGGAGGGAGCAGGGGAATGGCCAAGGAAGAAGGGGCAATTTGGTGAGTTCAGTGGGGTGGCCCCAAATAATAAGAAACCAGACAGGCCTTTAGGTTTGAAGGTTTTTTGAGAGCCCCAGGGAAGATGAAACCTTCCCTGAAGCTTTTGGGAATTATCCCCAAAGGTGACTTTGGATAGAGAGGTTTTGAAAAACCTAGACTGAATACATGTGGATAACTGATATTGAGGATGAATTAGTACCTCCCATTGTTTGGCTTTGAGTATTCAGAGAATGCAGATTCCTAAATTAGATATGTGGAAACCTTGGATTGAGGTAGATTTTGTTTTTTGAGTTTAGGAAAAGAAACTCCTCCTCCTTTCCCACTTCTTATCGTTTTTCCCTTCCCCCTCTCCTTTCTCCCTTTATTTTCCTTTCCACAAGTTTTTCCTTTATTCTACATTCTTCCCCACTCTCAGGCTTTCTCATTTTCACTCCTAACTCCATCCTCCTTAGCCTTTGCCTTTAATGAGATAGATACCCGTTCTCCCCACATACACTCCAACAGAACCAGCCTTTCAAGGGATAAGGTGAGCCATGTATAATGGTGAGTCATTTCCTTGGGGTCTGAGGGTTTTTCTATCTCTCATTAAAATGTCCCTGTCCCAGTGATGGGGAATAGTTGACCCTTTCTTTGGTGGGGATATAAGTTGAAAGTTAGCCGACAGCAAAACTTTAAGGATTTGGACACAAGACAAATAAGAAACCAGAAAGGGTAGAATTGGAGCTAGAGACAAGGTACTAAATGTGAAGTGGTGACAGCACCAAATATAAAAAATCCCTACCTCATAGTTTTGCTAAGGGCTGAGCCTGGATGCATGCCAGATGAGTGGCAAAAAATTCCAGTTTCATGTATTCCTTGACCTCTACATCTTGTTGAAGAGAGTGGGCCAGTAATCGTATTTGGGGGACTGATGTTCACCTGTAAGCCTGAGTTAATGGGTCCAACTGGGTTCTTGGCTTTTTCTAGTTTTTGGTCACATTTCTTCTTGGCCTGATGTTTCTGGGATTCATTGAATTAGGTTCAATAGATGCATAATTTGAGATTCAGAACAATTTACTGATTTTTTTTTTTGCCATCATAAAGACAGTGTAGCTAGGGGATCAGACATGGGGTCAGCCTTCAAAAGAGTGGAGCTCTAGCCTTGACTTTGGTGTCTAGTCAGCTGTGTGACTTTCAGTAAGCTGCTTCGGGTCTTAGACCCAGACCCTCAGTTGTTTTCTCTGTGATATATTTAGTGTAAGGGCTGGTGATTTCCTAGTTTTGGGAGGCAATTCTTGTTGTGGAAACTCTTATTACCAATGCAGATCAGTAATTCATTTTTAACTTAGAACCTTTGAGAATTACCTGGAGAACTGGGAGGTCAAGTAACTTGTCCATGGCCATGTTGCTAGCTCATGTGTCAAAGGCACACTTGAACCAAGGTTTCCCTGTCTCCAAAGCCAGTCCCCTATCCAATGCACCATGTGGTTTCTCTTTGTCTGTAATGTGAGGGTCAAATATTTGTGCTACTTACCTGATATTAGTCCAAAATGAGATAATGACCATATTAAACTTACGTAAATGTAAGCTATTATTTAGCTTTGTGAAGACACCGGGACAGTTAATCTTTCTAAAAAAAACCATGTTCAGTGATTATCATTGTTTTTCTTTGCCCACATCTTTCTTTCAGCTCTGAAGGTGATCTGACAGGCAAATTGCTTGTGGAGGATTCAGCTCACACCACTCTGGCCAAATGAGCCATCTCTTACAGGGTTATGCAGCCAATGGCTCCTATCGATCCTTTTCTATTTATTATTTACCTTCTCCCTCATTTATTTTCCAGCTTGTTTGCCTCATCCACCTCTTCCTCCCTCCCACCTTCCCTCTGTGCCAGTTACAGAGTCATTTTGCAAAAAACCATAAAGAAAACCCAGAAAACTTCCAAGTGGTTAAAAGAAGGTAGAGCCAAGTGAGTGAACTGTATATTCCCGATTAAGAACCTCAGCTCCCTCAGCTGAGGATTTTGTCCCTGTCCAGGTTCCTGTAACAAACATTAAGTGCACACTTGATTGGCCTCTGATCCTGCAGAAAGACTGAAATGACTGAGGACAGGTGACAGGGTCAGCCAGAAACTAGGACATAGACAAGTGCAAGCCACTAGTTAATGTTGGGGGGATTAATATTTATTTTTTTTTTAATTTCATTTATTTAAATTTTCAACATTCATTTCCACAAAATTTGGGGTTCCAAATTTTCTCCCCATTTCTCCCCTCCTGCCACCCCAAAACGCCGAACATTCTAATACCCCTATCACCAATCCGCCCTCCCTCCTAGCATCCCTCCCTTCCCTTATCCCCATCTTCTCTTTTGTCCTGTAGGGCAAGATAACTTTCTATACCCCATTTCTTGTATTTCTCATTTCCTAGTTCTATGCAAGAACAATACTCAACAGTTGTTCCTCAAACTTTGAGTTCCATCTTCTCCCCATCCCTCCCTCCCCACCCATTCCCTTTGGGAAGGCAGGAAATTCAAGATAGGCCATATCTGTGTAGTTTTGCAAATGACTTCCATAACAGTTGTTTTGTGTAAGACTCTATTTTCCTCTGTCCTACCCTGTCCCCCATTTCTTCTGCTCTCTCTTTTGACCCTATCCCTCCCCAACAGTGTTGACTTCTAATTGCTCCCTCCTCCCATTGCCCTCCCTTCCATCATCCCCCCACCCTGCTTATCCCCTTCTCCCCCACTTTCCTGTATTGTAAGATAAGTTTTCATGCCAAAATGTGTGTGCATTTTATTCCTTCCTTTAGTTGAACGTGATGAAACTAAGCTTCATGTTTTTTCTCTCACCTTCCCCCTTTTCCCCTTCACTGAGAAGTCTTTTACTTGCCTCTTTTATGAGAATTTGCCCCATTCCATTTCTCCCTCTTTCCTCCCAATACATTTCTCTCTCACCATTTACCTTCATTTTTTTAAAGATATGATCCTATCCTATTCAATTCACTCTGTGCTCTCTGTCTCTGTGTGTACGTACATGTGTGTGTGTGTGTGTGTGTGT
>CM053769.1:318105718-318126794 GCA_028658325.1 Potorous gilbertii
TTTTTATTCATATCACCAACAAATTATTCTTAGTGTCTCATGCCTCCCCCTGAGTTCTCTGTCCCAGTACCATGTTCATACAGGCTGGTCCCCAGAGGATAACTGGCTGCTGCTCCCCTCAGGATTCTAGGGATTGCTCTGAAGGGCTATGAGCTTTCTAATTGTATCATTCAAGTCCCGATCCATTGTGCTGCCACCGATATTGATTAATTGATATCAGTTAGCCAAAGTTAATTAGCTTTTATAGAGGAATACTTCTTCTACGGTTAGTGCAAGGATAGTTTTTACAGAAACATCCCCCCAAACTTTCCCCACCCCCCATATACACACAAGATTCCTGGGGAGAGTGGGCTCAAATTTGAATGACAAAGGCACTAAAGCACCCATGTAAGGACCACAGGTGACTTTGGGGGACTTCCTGGTAGTTTTCTTTCTGCTCAGAGTCCTCATAAAGTTCTTTTAGGTATGATATCACTATTAGATGAGTCATTTCCTCAACTGCAGAACCATGCCTCAGCTACTGAATTACTTCACTGGTGAGCGGAGTCAAGCAAGGCTTGGTCTTCACCAGACTCAGCTACTGCTGCTGCCAGCTTGGTGCTCTGCTATGGACTTTAGTTGCCAGATCTTTGACGACTCTTCCAAACTTTTGATACATTTTGCCTCCAGATACTCGGACATCTATGACCAGAAAAGAATAAACACAGAGACAAGAAACAGAGGTGTCACACATCCATAGTCATGTATCTGCCAAGTAGGAGATAGGGCCCATTGCCCATCCCCTATCCACTGTGGCTCATAACAATCTTCCTCACTCAAAAGCTGATTGGTGAGAAAACATCCTTCAAATCTTTTGTATGCCTTAGCCTGCACTGAATCTTTAGTCCTTAGGCTACACTTAGCTAACCAAAAAACAGGAATTGATTCCCTATGTTGGACTGAGAGGAGGAAGAGAATATTGCCCACATTCTCTATAACCCACAAGAAAGGGCATATCTTTTCATATGCTAAGGACTGGATCCTCATTGGCTAGTTTTCCTATTACTCATGCTTGTTATACTGAAGTCTCCTTCTTCTGAAGCTTTGGAACTGAAAGATAATTTTGACTTACTTCTCTGAAATTCCCCATCTTGTTACCTATACCCATTTGCCATCCTCAACTACTTTTGTACTTGTTGCATCTAATTTAACTAAGTCTTTTGCCAAAACTTAATGCTGCCTTTCATTTTCTTCTGAGCTACATTTTATAAAGTGCTTGGGTGGGGAGTGGGAGAAAAACAGTATCGTTCATATCTGTTATATTAAAATGTTTGGGCGGGGTAAGCGGTGGGGGTGGTTGGCTTTGGTCATTTTTCCCTGCCAAAACTTTTGCTTGCCATCCTTCAAAGAACAGACATATATAATATAATGAGTCAGATTCAGATCCTATCTTATCTTTAGCAGTCTGGCCAGCTTTAGAAAAACCAACATTAATAGACTAAAGTGAAGTGAGGGAGAAGGTGAAAGTAAAGGGAAAGAAAAAAGAAATATTTGGAGTGAAAGCTTCGAAAATGCTTGCTTAAATGTTCACAACAAGCATTTATTTAACTAAATAATGGCAACAAAATCATGTGATAAAAAAGTGCTTGATATAATGAATAAAACCCTAGAAAGTCAGTTTTAGTCATTTTTTTCAGTCATGCCCTACTCTTAGTGATCCCATTTGGAGTTTTCTTGACAAAGATACTGAAGTATCTTTTGCCACTTCCTTCTCCAGCTCATTTGACAGATGAAGAAACTGAGGCAACTGGGATTAAGTGATTTGTCCAGGGTCATACAATTAGTAAGTATCTGAGGTCAGATTTGAACTCAGGAAGCTAAGTCTTCCAGACGCCAATCCTGGCACTCTATCCATTAGCTGCCCTAGAAAGTCACCTTAGTACAAAGCATAAAGAAGTAAAATATTCTGTTAGATAAAACAGTAAAAATTTTATTTACATAAAACATAAGACATTAAGATCTGAAGTTAGAACTGGAAGTGAACTTTTCAAGGTCTTCTGATCCAACCCTTCCATTTTATGGATGGACAACCTGAGATCTAAAGAGAGGTTGTGTCACTTGCCCAAGATCACAAAGAAGTAATAAATGCCAAGCCAGAATTCACTTCTATCTCCACTGTACCATGTACCCTAGAAATGCTTTCATACTGATGGCCACAAAAATGACAAGTATTTCAAAAGCTTTTCTTGAAAATGTTTTTCCTTTTTTCCCTTCCTGTGGGAGTTGGTTTCCTTATCTGTAAACAGAGGATAATAGTTGACTCATAGACTAGCTCTAATATCTTATGTATTATGTATTTTCATGAAGTTGGAGGGTGTGAAATGAATTCATTGTGTTAATCTACAATGGCAAGCCAGTGCATTGGTAGGGAATAAACTGTTACAAATTTAACCAATACTGTCTCAAAGTTCAAATCAGTTCTGTTTATTTACCACTTTTATTTCTAGCTTAGTTTCAAAACTGATTTCTGCTTTCTAAAGAGGAATTTTTTTTCCTTATTAGACCTTTTCCATAATCATAAATGAGTCATTCCAACTCAGGTTCATGTGTGGAAAATTCTAGATCGATTCTTTAGCTTTTTTGCATTTTTTCCAATATTCCCCTACATCTCATAGTACTTAGAGCTGGAAGGAACCCTTAACATCAGCAGTCCCATCCCTTCATTTTATAGATGAGGAAATGGAGATCCAGAGAGGGGAAATAATTTTCTTAAGGTGACACACTTGTTAAGTAGGAAAGCCAGGATTTAAAACTGATCTCCGTACCTGAGAGAAGCCTTCTTTCCTCTATCCCCTTAACCCTTATTCTGTGGAGCAAAATATTAGAAGTTTAGACATTTGTCATTGTTTGCCACCTATAAATCCATTCAGCAGCACTGAAAGAAAGTGGAAAGAGTGCTAACTCTGAATCACAGGACCTGAGTTCAAGTAGTTGTGGGAGCGTGGGGTAATCAGTTAACCTCTCTAGGCCTCATTCCTCATCTGTAAAATGAAAGGGTTGGATTAGATGATTTCTAAGATTCCTTCCAACTTCAGATCAAATTTATTTATTAAAAATTATTCATCCTTTCTGTAAATATTTACAAGCAACTTTTGTGTAACACCTTGTCCTGCTACTAGGGAATGAGTAAGATATGGTCTCTATCCTCAAGGAACTTACAGTCTTGTAAATATGATGAAGAAATTAATAATAAACAATAAGAAAATTGTAAACTATTATAAAAACTCTAAAATGAGTTCTTGTCCCAAAGCACCAAAAAAATCTTTTTAAGTCAAAGTGCACTTTAGAAAACACAAAAGATTTTTATAATGTAATTCTCCAAACTCTCCTTGGGGTGGCCAGAGGGGAGAATGCATCTAAAATGATAGCTAATCCATTTAAAAACAAAATATGACAGTATATGGTATACAAGATCCTCGAAATTTCTTTCCAAACTAGATCTATGATCTTGAAAAGTTTTTAGTGCTAGATTAGCAGTTATCTCAGTGTGCTTAGTTAAACAATGATATTTTTAAAATTATCAGCTCAGTATTTCTTTCTGTGATCATGTCCTTTTGATAAACTGATACCAAGAGAAGTGTGGGAGGTGCTGTACAGTGTTCTCATACCACTCACAAGGTGATGGAAAAATCACAAGTGAACTGAAAAGGAAGACCAAATGGTTCAAGAGGTGAAAGCCAGTTAAAATGAGATGTTTAAAATCTTTGTAAAAGACTATAAATTTCTATATTTTCCATATTTCTATGATTTTCTATAAAATTTCTGTAGTTTTCTATACATGTTTGTTATTTATGTGATTTCTGTAAATGTCCATTAAATGGTTATTTATGTGATTTAAAGATTCTCATTTAAGATTTTTAAGATATTAAATTACATCACACCAAATCATTTTCTAAAAAATAATATAAAGTATTATGTAGAATCAAATTATTCTGAATCCAAATTGCCATTATTTGATAAAGTAATTAAATAGGAAAAAAACTTAGTGGTAAGGAACTTGAGCATTGATGCTTACAAGTGCTACTGAAAATCTTAAGTTGTATCTTCCCAGCTGAATATTTCCTTCCCTTTCATCCTTATTGAAGTGACCAGGCTACTTATTACATCTTCATGAGACCCAGGAGATAAACTAGACAGATAGATTAGATATAGATATATACATATATATGTGCATATACATGTATAGGTTTGTTCACTAATTGCCATATCTTAAGAGGAAAAAAATGCCTTCTTAGGAATATTTATACCATTTTCCTTGAGGACCAAACAATGTTTTTATGTTGTAATGAAATTTTTGAAATTGTGGCAATGATTTTTGGATCTCTGATAATAAAAGTTGACAGTGGTGAAATCCTCGGAATAGATTTTAAAATAAGTATTGACTTTTGTTTTTAATTGAAGAGCTTTGGAGATTTTATTTTTGTGATTATTCTTATAATCTTCTGCATACAATTCTTATCTATCTGAATATATTTTCAAAAATAGTTTCCAAATAACAACAGGCCACTTAAATATCATTTTTCACATACTTAATATTTTTTATTTTTTTAGTTAAGGAAAAACAGCAGGAGATATTTCCCCTTTACAAACTGTATTCAAATGAAAAGACAGCTTATCCTCTAATCATCTCTATAACCATATTGTCTTATGCATTTGCATATGGCAATAAAAATCCTGAAAGATAAGTAAAAATATTGCAGAAATAAAATGCACAGCTAGAAAATGACTATGCATCTGTCATTTCAGGCTTTTAACCTCTCAAGAACTGTGTTTACTCTAACGGCTTTTTTATGCTAAATGTGTATGTAACATTGTACTAGGTCCAACCAACTCCTTCAGATTCCCAGATGTAACTTTTTACCTTCTTGTCACCCCAATCTTTGTTAACTCCAGAAGGGGTCGGGGAAGTAAAGCATAGCTGTCATCTCCAGGGATAAAATGATGTTTTCAGTTCTTACTGTACTGCCCTCATGACCAATATCAGTCATAGTGATATCTTATCAGGGATAAGAGGGGGGTTTAATTGTTGGCCACCATCAAAAATTAAATTTTACTGCTATATGTACACATGGTTAGCATATGTATGTACATACATATGTATAGCCCAAGGACTTGAAGTTTTATACCCATATAAGTCTACCCTCTTTTCCTTTGTAAATCATTTCTGAAACAATTACTCCTAGCTCTCACCATTTAGATTCAATATCTTTAGTAATGAGGCAGTACTAGGTTTTCATATTTTCAAAGGTGGTTTCTAAGCATTCAGATCTTTATAAAAAAAGGTCCTCTCTATTTTGCTTTCTTAAATTGCATATGGGAGCACCACTGTCACCCGTTAACCCCCAGGCTGTTTCTAGAACAATATCTAGCAAACATAACATTGCACTTCTTGCTGCAGGCATCGAACAGCCAGTGGGCACGGTGTGGGGGTATCCTGCTGCTAGTGTCTGGCTATTTTTGTTGACATTTTCCTTTGTTCAGGATGCATTTCTTGTCAGACAGTGTGTACGGGGCTTCACATGGTCTGCCTACCTGGTGTCCTTGAACTAACAGGGGCTATTTTCTCATTGCCATCAATGTGTTGGTGTGAGAGAAGCCCCTCCTGCCGAGTATCTCACTTCTGCACTAAGATTTCTTTGTTAATCAGGTGCAGAATAAGGAGGCTTTCTGTTGAGCAAAAAGCAATCATTAATTTTTCATAAGAGCAGCATAGTTTGAATAGCAGAGAACCTCTTGAATAAAGCTATTAGAGGTTCCAAAGAGAGAAAAATAACAAAGCCATGGGAACTGGGCACGTTTTTTCCCTGGATATTTATTTCCCTAGAAGATAGAAAAAAATCATTTATGCAAACTAACAGTTCTTCATGTCTCATGAACCATAATTTTTTAATCCTTATCCACATTTTTATGAATAGAACAGTGTCCTTCAGCTTTGTCCCATATTATGTGAAGATGATTCCTAAACACTGCCTTAGTTTTTTAAATTAAGGCAGAAGCTATATGTATTATACTTGATTCTAGCATTAGTGGTATCCCAAGTGTGGCATTTATGTTCTTTCAGTTCTTTGGTATAAATAAATAGCAAAGCTAGAAGACCAATGTGTGCTCTACTAGGAATAATAAACTAAAATAATATGGCATTGATTCTGTCCAGGGTGTCTAAATGTGTTTTTATGATTGTGTATGTTTATAGCTTTTTCACACAACTGACATGAATTCTAGGCAATTAAAAAGGACATGAATTTCAGGGCATTTAGGAAAGGGGCTCTGTCTTCCTAATGGCATTTTTACAAAGTTGTAATCCCTTCAGCATGAGAAAGATACTATAGTTTGCCAGGTCTGGACTTTAAGAAGTTGTACCATTTATTGCCTTTTGTGTTGTTTTGCAATATTATTACCAGGAGAGCACATTAGAAGTTACTATTTTATCTGAAGTTACATATGGAGATAACTTAATATTGAAATGGTAAAAGAGCCTTGTATATTGCATTTATACTCAAAATTCTTCAAAACCAAACCTTGATAAGTTTTGAGGTTTTGAATTGTTTGGGGAGTCATAAGTATCAGGTTGGATTGTGTTTACAGAGTTAATAAGAACATTTTCCGAGGCTTTATCCAGCTGCTAATTTTGTGGGTGAAAGGGTATGCCACTCATCCCAAATACTAGAAAGGAAATTCAAAGCACATAGACTACTGACATTGAATGGTTCAGTAGTTTCATCTCCACATAAAAATAACACCTTTGTTGCCATAGCATCAGTTTAACTTGCCCAGTGCTGTGCAGGTAAATGGGTAGAGCTATGTACAATGATATCTTCTTAACAAAGAAATCTTTACAAAAGGAAGGTAGCATGTGCAGAGAGCTAAGACTAAAGAATAGGCAGCGTTGATTCCAAACCTCATGGGTAATGAAATTTATCCATCAATATTTTGCACTTTAAGGCTCTAGACTTTTCTAGACTTGTCAACATTAACATCTTTCTGCTCTCCTTTTGATGGAGGAAAGATTTCATCTTAAGATGTTGTCACATAACATTCTGATGGAATGTGTCTTCAATAGCACTTGGGGGATTTTATCTTTGACCACCTTCCCTTTCCATTTTTCATTTCTAGTCTTAAATTGGTATTAAAAATGATTAGAAAATAATGGGGGAATATTATTTTCAAAACTGCCTATTCTTTGATTTCATTAACACTAATGTGATCTATTGGAGATATTTTTGATGCCCAGCATGTAATTATGCTAATTAAAGTCTGTAAGACTATTACTTCAAAAAATCTCTACTTCTTAAGATATATAAATCTATAGTTTGACTTAGGCCCCTCAGGTTCAGAATCAAAGAAATTAGATTTAAATAATGCTTTTGTCACATCTCTTATTTCCTAGCTGTTAAATAATTGTTCCATTACCCTACACTTTCATGATTTATTTTATCGTTATGGACAAAAAAAGGGCTTCCATTCTTTGTTTTATCACAATATTTTGTAATAGGTGTATATTTGTAAATCATTCAATTATTGAGGGGGGGGGAATGATCTTAAGAGTTATTTTCTAGTTCCAATGTAGCATAATAAATAATTTTACATTCTCTAGATATTTTTAATTACTTTTTACTAAATTATGTTCTCTTTCTCATGTAAAAATCTTCATGTTCATTTCAGGCACTCTGTGTGTGTATGTGTGTGTGTAGTTGTATATGAATTGTCCTGGGTCAACTTTGATACATATGGTGGAGATTTTTGTTCTGGCATTGAAGAAACATCCCCATTGATGCCACATTTGAAGAGTCATCACCAATCATATAACTGAGCCTATGCCTTTGGACTTTTTTTAAAGAAAGCAGAAATTGATACTGAAGGAAAGAAACAAAACAATCTAACAAGTATTTATTTATACTAAATAGTATTTGTTTCTCTTTTACTTAGGAACCCTGAGAGTTTTCTCTTCCCAGTTTGATTTTTTTTTTTATTAAAGGGTAAAAATTTGAGCAACTACATAAAGAAGCCTGTTCATTGAATGGGTGTATCTCACTCAAAGTGAGAATGCTATAAGACCTTATCCTGGAAGGGCCAGGGTCTCACATTGCATCCTGGGCCATCTCCAGTCATCTTGATGAATATCAGGCTACTGGACCCAGATGGCTCAGGAGAAGACAGTGAGGTTGGTGACCTTGCACAGCCCTCCCTCACTCAAATCAAAGTCAACTGCAAGTCATGTCATCATCTTGATGTCATGGTCCTCTTTGAGAATGAAGGACAAATACAACAACAACCTATTATGTGTAAGCCAATATGAAACAAAATGTAAGAGATACCCTGAAATAACATGTAAACAGAAAATTTGTATAATGCTTAACAGTTTGCAAAGCACTTTACATATCTTATTTGATAAGAATCTATATGATCACAAGAGAAGGGAAAAATCACAAACAACTAAGGAAATCAGGAAGGATTTTCTTTCAGAGACAGCTCATGAGCTGAACCTTGAATGAAGTTAGTGACTCTAAAAAACAAAACAAGGGAGTTGATTTGAAGAATGGGAGACAAACTGTGCAAAGGCACAAAAGTGGGAGATGGATTGCCAAATCTGATGAACACCAAGTAGACCAGTTTGTCTGGAACGTTGAGTATGCAAAGGGTTATGATGTGCCACAATCTTGTAATAGTAGGCTGGAGCCACATTATATAGGGTTAGTACCAAGAAGAACCAGTTTCCTCCCTCTTTCTTCTGACACATTTTCAGATATTTGAAGATAGTTATCTGGTCAAGGGGCAGACCTGAAAGCCATCTTCAAATGTCTAAAAACTTAGGGTATAGAAGAAGAGGACTTTTTCTGCGTGACTCTGAAGGACAGAATAGAAAAAATAAGGGTACTGTACAGGGAGAAATATTTAAGCTCAATATTTTTTAAAACTTGCTCATAATCCAAGCTTTTTGGTAGTAGAAGGGACTTCCAAAATAGAGCATAGGATCTCCATCATCAGACTTGTTTAAGTTTAATCAGAAGACCAAGAGCTAGGAGGGACTTCAGAGGTCATCTAGTCCAACCTCATCTTACAGATGAGGAAACTGAGACTCATGAAGGTAAGATCACTTTCCCAAATTTATTTGTTTTTAACTTATGGAAATAAAACAAGCATTTTCATGACACAGTATAATAAGAAGATGATTGTACATGAAACTACAAATCTAGTATGCACAACTTACTGTTCCTCTCAAATATGCAACAAAATTATAATATAATTTTTTTTAATTTTCTTTTTTTTTCTTCCTTTCCCCCCATCCTAGAGATGGCTGCCATCAGACACAAATAAGTATGTACTTGTAAAATTAGTCTATGTATACATGTTTCTTAATTCTTTCTCTGGATGCAGATAGCATCTTTCTTCATATGTCCTTTATAGTTTATTTGGGTATTTTATAATAGACAAAATAACTTACTCAAAGTCATTCTTAAAACAATATTGCTGTTACTGTTTATGATGTTCTATGGGTTCTGCTCACTTTCTAAATATTAAACAGGTATTATGTGATCAAAGGTAGTATTTGAATCAGAGCCAGTGCACTTTCCAAAAATGTTTTCCTTGTCGAGGTCATGTCACATTTTAGAGAGGATTTGTTTCAGGTCACATCTAACTCTGAGACTGTATGATTCCATGATGAAGCCAAGAAACTAAGAAAGAGCCAGAGAAAACTTTGGTATTGCTTTCCTATGTGCAAGCTACACTCTCATTCCCAGTATTACTTACATTAAATTTGGTAGAGATTGGCACGACCCCCCATGGACTGCAGTTCACTCTCAAGCCTGTGGTTCCTGGTCTCTGATCCCTGATTAGCTCCTTTTTCTCTCTCCAAAAAGAACTTAAAGAGTGAAAGAGAAGCTGGACAAACTTAGATTCTAGGTTCACTGAAGGAGAGCTTGCTGCCTGTTCCTTGGCTCCAAGTCATGCTTGATCCTAGGATTCTTCTCCTTGGTCCAAGGACTAAGTGTTGTCTAGGAACAATTCCTCAGGGTCCAAAGGCTTAATCCTGGCGTCCCTCCACTTAGCCAGAAACTCTTCCGTTATTTCACCATTACCACTCTGATGCTTCAAGTTTGAATTCCTTCATCCTGAGAACTCCTTGATATTCTTCTGCTGCCATTTCTATATCTACATCCATCCACACATACATAAATGAACTCTTTTATCCCTCTCAGGTGTTTGCCTACCTAAGTAAATCTTGCTGTTATGGATGATTACAGTCACAATAATCAGGCATAACATTACCATTTTTACTTTATGGAGTGCTTTACTTTTCCATAAATTGTTTCCTTGCTTTTCTTTTTGTCTGCTCAGTAGGAATAAAGAACTTTTTTTACTCATTCCCACTTAGTTCCACATTCTCTCTTGGCATTCTGTTATCTCTATTTCTCCTTTTCCATGGATATCTGTTCTTTACACAGTTCTCCCTCCCCTCATCCAATATGTGAATTTGATTAAACAATTTCTATTTGCAAGTTTATTTTGAATAAATTTTGCTAATATTCATAACATCTCCCAATTTAGTATAATCCACCTTTGTCAGCATAGTAGCTGCTTATCTTCTTGATTGTTATGAAGCTATTAAAATCAATTGAGGCAGTGCCCACTTGACCTTATGTTATCATCTAAAGGCCTCTTAATTTTTCTTTATTAATTTCAGTCTATTTTAATAACTATAGTGATCTCAAATATTGTACAAAATTATCACTTTATAGAGCAGAGCTCTGTAAGTTCTTGTAAGTTCTTACAATACCTCATTCACCCCATGATCCTCACCTCTTTTTCAACATAGATCAGATGCCTATAATGTAAACCAACAGACAATATAAAATGGTCATTTTAGACAAGTCTGCCTCCTGCCTTCAAGCTGTAATAGCTGCCTGGATTCCCTGGGTGGCAAAAGAAGGAGATTTGGAGGCATTTTGGTATCAAACAGATTGGCTGTTTTTTCACTGAGAATTACTTGTTCTGAGGAATGACAGAGATATAGATTAGATAATGCAGTTCAGATTCAGTTAAATCTTCTAAACTAATATACTCTGGTCGAATTTAAGCATGACAATTCTTCAGTTCTTATTATTATTGAGCACTAAGAGCCAGTTAGGTAACTTAGGACTATGTAATGTATTTTTTCGAGTCTTTTTCTAAAAGTGACCAAATGTTATAGTCCTGCTCTGAGCTTATTTTCTAAACATTTAGTGAAATAAAAAATTTAATAGCTACATGTAGTGGCAAAGTGTTGCAGGCTCTTAAAGGATTATCCTCTATAAACCCTCTCTGTATTAAATGTATGAAAATTATCCTTTAAATTTAGCAGATATCATTTATGTATGCATATGTGCCTATTTCGTAGACATACTTAGATAGTAATATGAATAACCATGGAGAAGCAAACCACCAACTATGTCTAAGGTTTAATATCACATGATTTTTTGCTCTCTTGCCCAACAAAAGAAATTTGAAGAAACAAGCCCCTCCTTTTTCTGATTAAAACACTTTTGGGAGGAATATTATGGGGGCTTAAGATTCCACAACTACAAATACAAATTTGATCAATCATTTGATTCTCAAGTCCTTTCTAAATAACCATTCTACTTATGGTATCATATATCCTTTGAGGATTTAAGAAATGCTAATTAGTGGTGCTTTCATTTGCATGTTTAGAATTCTGGCTCACAATGTAACCCATTGGTTAGACATTTTTTAATGTGGTAGCAAATAGATGAGACAACTTTGAATTACTAGAGACAAGAGAATAAGATTCCATCTGTTTACAAAGCAGGCTTATTTAAGAGGGGTATTACCTCTGTTGAAGAAATTCTTAAAGACCAGTCCATTAGACAAACTGGGCATCTTAGCTAAGAACCAACATACCCTAGTACTTTAGTTATTTCCTAGGAAGTTACACACACACACACACACACACACACACACACACACACACACACATACACATACACCCCTTTCGTTTTAGCAAGTTTATTTGCAAATGCAGTATTTGCCCAAGTTATATAACCACTATACCATTGAGATATAATGGATTTGAATTATATTTCACTTTACAAAAATTATTTATCAATTTTGAATAATAAAGGCACAACAAAATGAAGAGTTTATGTGGGAATTTAGGCTTCAAAAGAAACAGATAAGTTGAGAATTCTTTTACTTGGAAACATGGCTTCCACAAAGATTCATCCTGTGTGACTGTAATAAGATGCCTTGAAAAAGACGTCTCTCCACTAGTGAGTTTCACATATGACAGCTCAGAATCAGTTCCCATATTTGCCTTTTTAAGTGTGCTTAAAAGCTTTCAAAAATTATTTTCAGTTGTTTTACTTTTCTATTGCCCCCCCACCTCCAATATAGAAAATCACATCTCTGGTCCTTTTTGTAGTTCTTCACTGTATCAGGAGTACCACCTGCATCTTACTCCAAAGTTTGCTAGTATATTTCTTTTTCTATAGTTTGGCTCTTTTTTTAGAACAAGTTGTGAATTCTTCATTCTCTCACATAGACATATGACAGTGGGGGAGGAGGGTATGTGTATTTCCTAAATTTTAACAAGAAATCTGTCTTCCATCTCCAGAGAGTGAAAAACTCATCAGAAAAAGTCTGTTAATTTTGTTCCCTTCTTAGAACTGCATAATGCATCCATTTTTGCTAAGTGTTCATAAATCTGACATTTTTTATCATGGGCACTGTTAATACCTTTGAAAGTCACCCTAACAGAGCAAATTAAACATGTTTGAATGAGTCCCAGGCCTTGCACAACTCCCAGAGACAGGCAAGGGAATCCACCGGACTTGATTTAGGTTCTGCCAAAATAACAGTTGTTGATGCTATCAGCAGGGTGTTGCCAGTCCCTTTTCATTCCCAATTTTTGGAATTTTGCCCACTCACAGCTTATCATCATCGCTGATGCTTAACTGTCAGTGCTTAGGTCAATAGCACTGTAGGTACACAAACAAAGCAGAGAACTGCCCACTCTTTCCACTAGCAGCATTCTGAATTCTTGCCAGCTCATGGTGGAAGAGGGAGAATTTATTAGTAGTAAACTTCTAGCAGCCAGCTTGGTGTGGGTGTTAGATAAATATTACATGAAGAGCCTCACCAAAATAATCTCTCTACTCTGGCACTTTTCTTTGCAGATTTGTCAATGGACTGTTTTACTCTTTTTCAGATCCCAGAATAGATGAACCAATCACCATATATACCAATATGTCAAAGAAGACACATTTCATAACCAGGAAACATTCCAGCTGATTGAAAAGAAATGTTTGTAGAAAACAAAACATGACATCTCCATGCAAAATGGATGATCTGTTAATACTTACCTCAGTGACCAGGATTGCAACCTGAGAAGAAAGATCAAGCTCTCTCCATTCCATAATATACATTATTGACTTATCTCAACTGGCTCGTCTTGTTTAGTTTTTTAGAGGTTTTCTTATATCACTTTTTGACACTAGTATGCTACATGTCCCTTTGAAGTACTACTACCTTTAAATCTCTATCTAAATGTCAGCTATTGCTACATGGAATCTATATTTTGGACCCTTTACAAATATATTTACCCATAAATTCATATAATCTCAGCCAAAAATAAATTTTCTTTGCCTATACATGATATCTTTTTGTTTTGTTCATAAGACGGCTTTTTTCCCAAGTGCATCTTTTATGAAATATAACTGAGTATAATGTAGCAGAGAAAAAATGTTTCTTGGTGGTTATTGTACCACCAAAAATAAAAAAAGTTGGACAAAGCAGTCCTGCCAATGTTCTTATTTACAAAGGGGGGCCATCTGGGAAATTAATGGCTGCTGTTACACAGTAATTAGGAAAATTTAAGACCCCTAGTGTCCTAGCATCTTGCATTTAAAGTTATATGTCATTGGTGTTTTCATGAGAATTTGCTAGATTTCTGTCATTAATAACAGGCGGAAACCTAGCCAGCAAGAGAATGTGCATTACATTTAATCAATCTGCTATTTGTATTCATTATGCATGTTCTCCATTTTGAGTCATGAAAAATTGAAAGGCCCTTACAATAGAAAAAGGATCATGGATTACAAATGATATAACAAGAACATAAGCACTATTAATTGGTCAATTGTGCTTGTCAGTACATTTAAAGTGATTAAGGCAAAAAAGATTAGATGAGACAATAATACGCTCTTTCAATGAAAGCCCAGAAATACCATGGCAGTCTTCAGCTCCCAACAAATGTAGCAGAATTCAATGATAATTTTAGATTGCCCTGGGGCCTTTTTATTCCTTAAAAAAAGCTTTTTAGTTACTGCAATTATTTAAGGAATTCAGTGGAACTTTATTCAGTAGCATGTTGTCCCCAGGGATGGCATATTCCCTATCTTAGAAGATTGTAGGCCCCATCTTCAAATGCAAAGTTTATAATTTACTATTTTTATTATTTACTTTTTACTTCATATTTATTACTATATTATTTATGAATTATCATTTGTTGTTACATCAGACCCCAAGTAGGTAAACATTTGGTATTCCAAGATAACCATTTTTGTTTAAAAATAACTCATTTTCTAAATGTACCTAAAACTAACAAAAGCTGTGTGAAACAGTATTACAGTGCTTGGATGGGGACAGCCCAAACCCAGTAACACTGTCCTAAGAAGCCAAATAGTGCCCTCAAAGATTCAGGAGATAGAAATCAGTTCAAGAACAAAGGGAAACCATGGCAAGAGTAAGCAGGACTGTCTGCCCAAACTAAAAGTGCAGCAAGGGGCAGAGCCTGATGTTGGCCCAGAGTTCTAATTCAGGCACTAAAGCTGGAGAGATGAACAATTCAAAGAAAACACGAGCCAGTGTAAAAAAATAATTGCAAATCTAGAGATCCTCCAAAAGAAGTAAGTAAAACTGTAAACAAAGATTCAAAAGAAAAATGTATTTTCTACTAGAATTATATAAATACCTAGGCAAAAATGAAAATCTCTTGAGGAAAGAATTGAAAAAATAAGTAACTTAGAAGAAAATAACAAACCTTACAGTATAAATTGACTCCTTGAAAATTAAATAGCTCAAAAAGTAATAAATGGTCCTACAAGACAGTAAAAAATATTAGAATAAAATTGAAAGATCAAAAACATAGAAGAAAACTTAAGATAGCTAATGCTAAGAATAACTGAGCTAGAAAACAGATTCAGAAGAAATCATTTAAGAATCTTTAGACTCCCTAAAAACCTTGACCTTTTTTTAAAACCCAGATATCATATTTCAAGAAACCATAAATGAAACCTGTGAAGATCTATGAGAACCAGAGGGTAAAGATAGAACATATCACTTCCTGAAATGAGGTATCCCAAGGAAAGAAAAAGTCCCAGTAATGTCATAGCTAAGATCCAGAGGTCCCATGCAAAAGAATAAATACTGAAATCATCCCGAAAGAAACAATTCAGGTACATTGGGATCAATTGCAAAACTTGATTGTTCCTGCTATAAATGAGCAGATCTTGAAACACAGTATGACAAATAGCAAAAGATGTAGGCTTATATATCTAAGAACAACTTACTCTGAAAATCTAAGTATAATCCCATAGGGGAGAAAATGAATTTTTAATGGAATAGAGGACTTTCAAGCACTTCTGATTAAAATATCAAAGGTGAGTAGAAACTCTGAACTATAAAATAGGACAATCCAGAGAGACCTAGAAAGGTAAATTTATTTGAGCAATTGGAAGGAACCATGTGATGATGTAGTGCTAACATTCTAATGGAGGAGAAGAAAAAAACCATCCCTTCAAAACCTTAATGTCTTCAAAGACATTAAGAGAGTTAAAGAGAAAAAGAGGTCCCGGGGGTGGACAGTACAAACCCTTTGGCCTGAAAGTTTGAAGAGGGGAAAGAAAAGGGAGGATAAAAGAAATATATGCTGTACTAGAAAGGAGGAAGAAGAAAAAACTAGCCAAACCTTTCATTTTACAAAAATGGTCTCAAAGAAGCACAAGGGGAAATGACTTGCTCAAGACTATATAGGAGTGAGTGGCAGGGCTGAGATTAGA
The DNA here is from genome assembly GCA_028658325.1 of Potorous gilbertii. Lineage (NCBI taxonomy): Eukaryota > Metazoa > Chordata > Mammalia > Diprotodontia > Potoroidae > Potorous > Potorous gilbertii. Next base: position 318,121,813 of record CM053769.1, read on the forward strand.
ATTCAAATCTTACAGTCTAGAGCCCTTAACACCAAACTACATTGTCTTTTTCTCCATAATACTCCACTAAGAAAGTCAGATTCAGATGTAGTTTAATTTTACTTCATACAGTATGTTACTATTATAGGAGGTTCATCAAGGGGAATCCTCTATCAACTCCCTACACCAACGTCTTTTATATAATATGGCTGTAATGGTTCTGTGGATTCTAGTTGACTGTCCAAAGGCTTTAATATTTAAGAGATCTGTGATTTTCTTAGTATTGATATACCCTCAAAAATTCAATAACATTACCTTTCTATGGTAAAGCTTGTTCAAGAATGGTTATGGCTTTAAAAAAGTTGATACTTTACAGACGACATGGCAATGGGTTTCTCTGAACCTAGCCAGGCCAGTTCTACAAAAACAGACTTGCAGAAACCCATCATACTCAAAACCTTTCCATCTTGATAGAGCCTGCCAGGTGTGCTCTATTGAGAGTCATCTTCAAGAACCCCAGGGTCACCTCTGCAGAGTGCTATATTTGGAAACAGATGACCTAAATTCAAATCTAGTGTGATCTTGGTCCCTCTCTGGACATCGGTTTCCTTATCTGTAAAATGGAAAATGTTGAGCTATAGTGTTGCATTCCTATAATCATGCTACTCAAAAGAATGAGGATTATGTAAGATTGAGTTCTAAGGTACAGTAGGGCTAAGTCAAGCAAGTGTCTATACTAGTACCAGTATGGTGAACCCCTCGGAACAAGGGCTCACCAGGTTACCTAATGGGGGGGGAGCAGCAAACCAGCTTAGGAAAGAAATGAAGCAGGTCAAAGCTTTCATATAGATCAGCAACTAGATGAGTCCTGAGTTACAGCTGCACTTCCTTCCCAAGCAAGGTAGGAACACCTATCTAGTTGTCCCCTACTAAATGGGTTGAATTAGAAAAACTCTAAGATCCATTTCATCTCTTTCAGTGATGATGATGATGATGATGATGAAGCATCACAATATAACTTCAGTGGAATCCCATCTTCCACTACATGGTGATCATCATCATGATATTAATAAAGTAGCTTCCTGAAGCATGAAACTATGTAAAATATTTATAAAATAATGTAACGGATTCTTCTTGCCTTTATTGGATACCTTGTAAATTGTTAACATATAGGTAGATTCCCATTATGTGACTCAACAAGCACTGTCTAAAGGATATGGGAAGCCATATTGCATAATATTGCTTGTTAGATATTTATATACCACCAAAATAATTTGTTAAAATGTAAAAAAAAATTATTCAGTTCATTACAGGGTTTTTTGGAGTGGTAATTATTGTTCTTTAGCAGTGAATTTAGGATCATAGATCTGGAGCTTGGAAGTCAACTAGTCCAACAATTTTCCTGCTTTATAGATGAGGAAACCAGGTTAAATGACTTGCCCAAAGCCACACAGGTAGTACATTAAATGACAGGGCCAGGATTCAGAACCCTGAATGAATACTGAGTGTCAAATAACTGTAGTCAGTGTCAAGGGGTCTAACAAATATATAGTATGTTTCCCAAATGGCAGCAAGAGTAAAATATACAAATCCACAGCATTAACAATATACAGAGGAGAGAGGAGAGGGGAAATGAAAAAAAGAAACAATACATTCTGTGAAATGATCTCAAAAGGGCAGAAATTTCCTAAAGTGTAATTAGGTATAGGATTTATCAGTGGCTGTCTATCATGTATCAAATCCCTCTGAAAATGAAATTAAATGTTTGGATAGGAAGGGGAGGGAGGGGTAAGGAAAGCCATGAGGTTGGAAAGCAGATTTGTTATGTTTTTGTTGTTTTGTCTAATTATAGGTGAGAGGAAGAAGGAAACTCAAATGATTTAATAAATGCTGAATGATTATTCACAGTGTCACCGAGGGTAACATATAGCTCAGTAAGTTGTTCCAACTCTTTTTTTTTCTGGTTGTATAGAGCACCAATTCTTGAATGACTGTGTGTGTGTGTGTACAAAATAAGAGAAATAGAGTAGTGTAGCAATAAAGAGCTGACCTCAAAGCCAGGAAGATCTGAATTTCCACCTCTGAAAATACTAGATATGTGACCCTGGGCAAGTCACACAACCTCTCTGTGCTTTAAGGAAATCTTTAAGGCTGTGAGTTGCTACTTTGATACAAGTAAGGAGTTTCCTCATCCAAGATTTCCCTAAACCAATGTAATCAGGTCCAGTTTCTATTCCTATATTTAGAAAACACACTATTAGAAGTAATTTAAAGTAATGTAATTAATATACTCTCAAATAACTCTGTGATTCATTATCCTGTCATTGAAGAGGCAGTATGGCATAGTTTAATATTAGACTGGGAGTCAGAAAACCCTGATTCACATCTAACAGGTTCAAGTTTCCCAATTAACTCTGTGATCATGAGAAAGTCACAACATCTAACTCAGTTTTCTCCTCTGTAAAACAAGTATATTGGTACTAATATTACCTATTTCTCAAAGCTGTTGTGAGAGTAAAGGCCTTAACATAAAGGCCTTTACCAGGAAAATGTTAGCATTATTGGGCAATGCCAAAAGCACAGTAGTATTCTATCACAATCATGTAAAAGAGTACTCGCTAAGAAATAGTGGGATAGGTTAGGTACTCAAGTCAGTGAATATACAGTCTACTATTTGACAAACCCAAGGGCCACAGCTTCTGGGATAAGAACTCACTGTTTGACAGAAACTGCTGAGAAAACTGGATAACAGTGTGTCAGTAACTAGGCATAGACCAATGCCTGACACTGTACACAAGAATGAAGTCCAAATGGGTACATGATCTAGATATAAAAGCTGATATTGTAAACAAATTAGTGGAGCAAAGGATAATGTATTTGTCAGATTTATAGAAAATGGAGAAATTTATGACCTAATAAGAGATTATGAAGATTATGAAGTTCAAAATGGATAATTTTGATTACATTAAATTGAAAAGGTTTTGCACAAACAAATCCAGCGCAACCAAGATTAGGAGGGAAGCAGAAAACTGGGAAAGAATTTTTACAACTACTATCTATGATAAAGACCTCATTTCTAAAGTATATAGAAAACTGAGTCAAATTTACAAGAATAAAAGTCATTCCCCAATTGATAAATGGTCAAAGGACATGAACAGGCATTTTTCAGAGGAAGAAATTAAAGTTACATATGTTCATATAAAAAAAAAATGCTTTAAATCCCCATTGATTCGGGAAATGCAAATCAAAACAGCTCTCAGGTACCACATCACACCTATGAGATTGACTAACACAACAAAACAGGGAGATGATAAATGTTGGAGAAAATGTGGGAGAGTTGGAACACTTATTTGTTGCTGGTGGAGCTGTGAGCTGATTTAACCATTCTGGAGAACTATTTGGAACTATGCCCAAAGAGCTACAAAAATATGCATACCCTTTGACCCAGCAATATTGCTTCTAGGGCTGTATCCCAAAGAGATCATAAAAATGGGAAAAGATCTCACATGTGCAAAAATATTTATAGCAGCTCTTTTTTGTGGTGGCCAAGAACTGGGAATTGAGGAAATGCCCATCAACTGGAGAATGACTGAAGAAGTTGTGGTATATGAATGTAATGGAATACTATTGTGTTATAAGAAATGTCAAACAGTCAGACTTCAGAAAAACCTGGAAAGTTATATCAACTGATGCTAAGTGAAATGAGCAGAACCAGGAGAACATTATACATGGTAACAGCCATGGTGTTCGAGGACTGTTTCTGATACTTAACCCTTTACAGCAATGCAAGGACTTAAAGCATTCCCAAAAGACTCTTGAGGCAAAATTCCATCCACATCTAGAGAAAGAACTATAGAATTGGAATGCAGAATGAAGCGGACTGTTTTCTCTTACGTTATATATGGTTCTGTTTTGGTTTTTCTCGTAGTTTTTCCCATTCGTTTTAATTCTTCTATGCAACATGACTAGTGTGAAATGTATTTAATATGAATGTGTTGTAGAACTGATATAAGATTGTAGGCCATCTCAGGGAGGGAGAGGAATGGCGAAATTTAAAATTTATGGAAGTGATTGTTGAAAATTAAAACAAATAAATTCATTAAATTTTTTAAAAATTCATGCAAACCAATTTGTTCAGCCATTCCCCAAATGGTGGACATCCCCTCAATTTCCTAATCTTTATCACCACTAAAAGAGTGCTATAAATATTTTTGTATACATAGGTCCTTTTCTTTTTTTGTTTTTTTATCTCTTTGGGATACAGATCTAGTAATGGTATTGCTTGATCAAAGAGTATGCATGGTTTTATAGCCCTTATCCTCTTTCCTTCCTAATTTCCTGTTTGGTAAGATAGCTTTCTATACTCCACTGAGCGTGTATATTATTCCCTCTTTGAGTCAAATTGCCCTCCAGAATGGTTGAATCACTATACAACTTCACCAATAATGCATGACTGTTTTAATTTTCCTACATTTCCCTCCAATGTTTATCGTTTTCTTTTTCTGTCAGTCTGATGGGTATGAGCTAATAGTTATTTTAATTTGCATTTCTTTCATCAGTAGTGATTTAGAGCATTTTTTATATGACTGTAGATATTTTTGATTACTTTGAATGAAAACTGCTTGTTCGTATCCTTTGACCATTTATCAATAAAGGAAAGGCTCTTATTTCTACAAATTTGACTTAGTTTTCTATATGTTTGAGAAATGAAGTCTTTATCAGAAAAACTCACTGTAAAAACATTTTCACAGTTATGATTACCAACTCCATATTTCCCTTTATCCTGTCCTATTTCCCCCTGTTTATACTACAGAGTCTCTCTCTCCTTTTACCCCATCCATTCTCAAAAGTGTTTTTTTTTATTTTTTATTATTTTTTTTTATTAAATAAATTTATTTAACTTTTTACATTCATTTTCACAAGATTTTGGGTTCCATAATTTTCTCCCCCTTTGTCCCCTCCCCCCTCCCCGATACACTGGACATTCTAATTACCCATATCAC
>CM053769.1:318127294-318189946 GCA_028658325.1 Potorous gilbertii
TTTTTATTCATATCACCAACAAATTATTCTTAGTGTCTCATGCCTCCCCCTGAGTTCTCTGTCCCAGTACCATGTTCATACAGGCTGGTCCCCAGAGGATAACTGGCTGCTGCTCCCCTCAGGATTCTAGGGATTGCTCTGAAGGGCTATGAGCTTTCTAATTGTATCATTCAAGTCCCGATCCATTGTGCTGCCACCGGTTAGAGAGAATACTTTAAAGCAACAGTAATTTTAGGTAATGGAAAGCAATGATAGTTTACAAAAACAATATGAAAGGATGCCAAGAAGCCCTACTCTAATGCCTCATTGTGGCCCTGGGTTCTTGAAGCCTAGCCAATGAAGTACAAACCCTAAAAATTTCTACCATGGTGAAAAGACTTAAAATACAGTCTGAGAAACCAATTGAGGCTACTTCCTGAGGACCAGCTTGACCAGGCACAGAAATGCTAATCATTGGAGACTTAGTGATGAATCATCTAGCCATAGCAACTCATGAAACAAAGAAAAACGCAAAATGTTCTTGAAGTCTATGGGGATTTCTGTCCACTTACGCAGCAATGTTATACTGGCTGAGTGTAGGAAGAGAGGGCAGAAGCTTGCTAAGAATCACACAATTTTTAGACTGCTTATAAACTTCAGCTCAGTTACTGATGCTCTAAATGTGAGAGCCTTGACCAAGAACTGGACATACTGCTGGAAGAACCAAAGTTATCAATCTTGACATTTTTGCTATTTATGAAACTAGAAGACAGGAGCATGCTGTGGCTAAATGGAAGGCTAGCTCATAGGCTCTTCCTGGAAAGCTAAATTAGAGAACTCACAGAATTTGATTTTATTATTGTGTCCAAAGGCAGCAACAGCAAAAATTTCATGGAATATTTGGTCATACTGTATTGTGGTACTTATGATAAGTATCTGTAAAAAAGACCACCATGAAAACAAACAAAGTTTATATACCAACATCTGTTAAGGAAGATTGTGAGACACATAAATCACAGAGAACTTGATAAGATCCTGCAAATGAAAACAAGATGACTATGCATCATACTTTCTTTGATGATAAAATGGATAGGCACTGAGTAAGATAAGCACAAAACAAAAAAGAAAAATGATTATAATTTAACAGTCAGGAAATAACTCATTACTTAGTCAACTCTATGTATAGACTACTGAATTATTAGAGCAAACATCAAAATCAGTAGAGAGATAATAAAAATGAGAAAAAATGTCATGCAATGAGCCAAACTCTAAAACTATCTATTTATACAAATTAACAAAAATGGGATATGGGTAAAAGAAAGGACATAGATATAAATTAGAATAACTTCATAAAGGTGGTATAACCAGTATAAATCAATTGCTATAAGAAGGGACCCAAAAGAGCCTAAAAATCACTCAGTAAAACACTTGTCTTACTTGTCAACATAAACACCAGTTTTGACTATAAGTTTATTTGTAAAACTTTAGTCTGTGAACTGCTCCCTGAGAGTAGGGACTGTTCATTTTTCTTTTCTTATATCCCCAGCACTTAGCAAATGCCTGGCACATATGGGGCACTGAATAAATTCTTCTTATAGATAAGGACAAGAAACTTATAAACTGTATCATTTTATAAAGGAGAGAAACTGAAGGATAAAAGAAGAAAATTTGATGAGAAACTTGGCTAAGAAAAGTCATTCTAGGGAAATTTGGGGATAAAAATGGAAGAAAAGCAAATAGAAGAAATATAGAAAGATCTACAAAAATTCATGTAACAAAACCTTTACCATCAAGGAAAGAGAGCCTACCATAATCCTAGATGTGCTTCTGGGAGATGGCATAGTTGACAAAGATGTAAAATGCAGCTGGATTAAACCAATTATACATAGGAGATCCATGTTGGAGTTGACATGATTGTGAGGGAGTTAAAGGCTCTATTTCAAGGTATTTGAAGGATAGCATGATAACAAAGACATGGCAAATATTGGAGCTAATTAACTTTGGCTAACTGACATCAATTAATCAATATTGGTAGTTTAATGCTAAAAATAGATAATTAAAATAATATTGCCAATATTAGCCTGTATGCCTACTTTCTTATCTAGTCAAATACTGTATGAGAATAATGAATATATGCATAAAGATATCCTTGATAATGGTATTAGTAAGAAATAGGTAGGCTTTAAATGATATTCTACAGTAGAACACATCTTTACCATCAAACAATTAACTGAAAGATGTAGACAATACAAGATCAATGCCACTGTATTTAGTAATAACAAAAATAAAGCTTTGACTTTAGTAGAGGAACATATGAACTTAAAGAATTTCTTACAAGATGAGTTTCACATGCATGTTAAAATCATGCAAAATTCCTCAAAACATATAACAGCACAGATAATCCTGTTTGATCATTAATGTCAAGTGAGGCATAAAGAAGATGTATTCTTGACAATTGGATTTGCCATTGTAGTGGAGATCCAGCATGGAGTGCAAGATGAAGAGGGATTTCCAAAATATGGTGATATCCTTCATGATGCTCTTTATGGGTGACTTTGTGCAAGCTGTATCAATCTCCAAAACACTGGAGAATTTCTTCAACAAGACACATAACCTGGAACCTCCTGGAATTAAACAGGAGAAGGCAAGTAAGCTGAATCCCCTGTGGGAAATTGTAGAGCTCCTTAATGGCTGACTCTATATAACAAAAGCTCATCTTTTTTTTTAATACAAATATTCTACTGGTGTTGCCATTATGGCTAACAGTCACAGGACACTATAGTTCTTAAAGAATTATAAGTAAATATCCTTCAGGGGATGATGGAGAAATACATGGTAGGAGTAAATAAGCTACAACACATAAATAAGGAACCATGGAGAGCTGAGTAAAGGTGCATGTGCGTGTGTTCATCCTTTGTTGCCAAAGAAGACCATGACATCAGAGAAATGATGACATAACTTGCACTTGACTTTGTTTTGAGTGAGGGAGGGCTGTGCAAGGTCACCATCCTCACTTCTCCTCCAGAGCCATCTGAATCCAGTGACCTGACATTCATCAGGATGACTGAAGATGGCCCAGGATGAGGCAATTGGGGTTAAGTGACTTGCCCAAGGTCACACAACTAGTAAGTGTCAAATATCTGAGATGAGAATCGAAACCAAGTCCTCCTGACTCCTGCACTGGCGCTTATCCACTGCATCACCTAGCTGCCCTGAGTAAAGGATAGCATTAAAGAAATATATGATCTTAAAAAAAAAGAGATGTGCTGGTCACTTGGCAAGAATGAAGGCTACCTGTTAGAGAGCCCATGAACATGGTATCTTTGCGTTTTCAAGAGAAGCCCTACCCCATCATAAACTGTGTCTCCCATTCTTCTGGGGCAAATTTAGGGAAGGACAGGTAAGAGTAATAGAGGATGAGAAGGCATGGATTAGTTACCATCTGCATAACTATAAGGCATATACACATCAATGAGATTACAGATCCATGTGAGTATTAAAGATGTAGAACTGGTGAAAATAACATTTATCTGAGGTTACCTGAACACTTCTCATTCTAGCATTTTCTATAGAAAGCTGGTTGTAGAAGGCAAGAAAATAAATGATATAATAGATCATGCTAGTAGAAGTTGCAGAAGTATTATTTCTGAAGCAGAAAAGGGGTTGTTTCAAAGCTTTGCAGTGTGCTTCTTTTAACTCCACCTGCCCCAAGCTTCAAATTTCATTTATTTTCTGTCAGAATAAATCAATGGCAAGAGCTGGAATGGTGTAATGGTAAGAACACTAGATTTGAAACTCAGACATCTACCTGAATGCTAGCTCTGTTACTTACAATAAAGTTCTTTGTATTAAAAAAATTAGGTTTCACTACTTTTAAGTCCTGTAAAGTTTAAGTAAAAACAATGACTAAGTGAAAAAAAACAACAACAACCTGAACTGCTAGAAGAATGGGGGTTAAGTCTTTTAACCTAGTTATTGGAATTCAAGTCTTTACAGCAAGCTTTCATTGACTTTTTACCATTTAAGGAGACAGGTAACAGGCTTTTGATATAAATATCCCTTCATATATCAAGCCTGCTGGTCAGCATTCATTCATTCAACAAGGAATTCCTGAAGGACTACTATATGTATACCATTGTATTCCTTATTGAAGGGGACACAAAAAGCAGACAGTATGGTCCTTGTTCTTTAGAGCACTTTGTGAAGAATGCCAGAATGAGAAATGTGGACTAAGGAGGACAGGAGTTCAGTTTGGGAAATGGACTAGTTCAGGGAATGCCTTACAAAGTAAGGCAGAACAAGATTTGGACCACATTTCCCTTGAACTAACACAGACTTAAGATTATCTAGACCAATCCCCTTCATTTACTGATAAGGGAACTGAGGATCAGAGAAGTGAAATGACTTGCCAGAAGTCAGAGAGGTAGTAAACTGATTCAAAGCTAGGTCCTCTGACTCTAAATAGAGTATTCTTCCTAAAGCATGACCCTACTGACTATCTCTAAAACACAATACAATGTGCTGCAAGGACGTGGTCTCAATATTTTTATATTTTAGTTAGGTAGAAAATCCTGGTTTTGAGCCCCTTGTAAACACAAATACAACACACACATACACATACATGCACATACACACATATTTTTATCTATTTACATATCACTTCAGGAAAGCCAGGAGGTAATGAAGGGAAGAGAATTCTAGACATTGGAAGATGGCCAATGAAAATGTGATGAGTTGGGAGATGGAAGGTCTTGTTTAAGGAATAGCCAGGAAATCACTGGATCACAGAATACTTGGTGTGGGGAGAGGAAGGAGTGATATAAGGTGGTTTGAAAAAAGTGGATATCAACTCCTTATCTTTGATAGTTTTCTTTATGTTGCACTTTTTAAAAAAAAGATTTTATTTCCTTTGTTTTATTCATTCTCTTCTTGCCTATTCTGAAAATGTATTCTCTGATTTGCGGTCTATATCCTTACTTGTTCATTTTGAGTACGTGTGTTTTATTGAATTTACAGATCTTGTTCCATTCATTTTTTTCTACTGTGCTTCACTCTTAGAATTAACAGTTCATGAGGAAAACTTCATTGCAAAGAAACAATGCCCTATGGTAGAAATTACCGTGGGTCCTAAACTAGTCTGTTCAGTTCTGCTTCTTCCTATTCCCATGACCACTCCCTACTTCCCATTTATCATGCCATCTCATCTCTGAGTCTATGGTCCCTTGTCCAAAACCTTCTGGGTTCCAGAAGGTCACAAATCTCTTTTCCTGGGGGAAGATATTGTCCATGGAGGCACTTTCAGAGAAGGTTTACCCCCCCAATTCCAACTCCTGTAAGAATAAATGCTTCATGATGTCAACAGTTTCCATCACAGGCAAGTGTCTTTTCCCTCAAGGGAAGACTGTCCCATTTGATTTTCCCAGTTTTGACCAAAACTTCTGCCAACTCTCTTATTATTCTACAGTCTTATTTTTGGCTGATTTTAGGACTCATCATCCCTTCACTGTTCACTTGATAAGGGTATATCATTCATTCCCCCTAAACTTGACCTTTCTTCTACCTATTTACGTACCTTCTCCACAATTTTCTTCAGAAAATACACGGATAAATCTGTGGGGCATGGGAGCTGTAGGGACAAATCCATGGTGTTTCAGTTTGGTTAGTCACACTTCAATTTAAATTTTACTTACATTTTTATCCCCTTTTTTTGCTTTATCTCTCAATGATCCTCTTATTTTCCCCTTTAAGTCATCGCTTTATTTTTTTTTAAATCTCTAAAATAAGGTAATTTATTTCATCATTTGTTTTTATCTTGGTTTATATTTACTCATTTTTCTTGTCCTGTTTGGGGAACATTTTCAAATCTAATATGAATGGTTCAAATATAGCTTTTTCATTGAACATTCATCTTTGAAAAATTGATAATTACGTTCAGAGTTTCAAGGTATGACATTTAGGTTGCAGGGGGTATAGAATGGCTCTTGTTATTTGAGTTTCCTTACCTTTATATTTGAAGTTTATCTCATCAGGGAGGGATATCATGCAAGTGCTTAAACATTAGAGTTTGACTTTGTTAATTCATAAGGATTTTACCTTGCTGAGGTTCATTCTCTTTCTAGTTTGGGTTTTTTTTCTGACAGTTACATGGGGATGAGGAAGTGTTCAGTATGTCATTTTGTACAGTACAAACCATTCTTATGCACTGCAGAGGTCAAATGAAGACGAGGTAGTATCCAATTGTTGGTTATCAAAGGAGGTTTCATGAAGATGGCTGACATTTGATATAGGCCTTAAAAGCCACATAATTCTGATAAGCAGAGGAGTGGGAGTAGTTCAAACAAAAGCTATGAGGACAAGTACAGGTTGATTTCTTGGACTGGTAAATCATTCTCTATGGTTGAGGCATAAGAATATATGGCATATTTAGAGGTATAGCAGGAGATAAGACCACATAGTTTCAGATTTTAATCAATTTTTTTCTCTATACTTATACAATTCCTGTGTGATGGGCAGAGTTTGCAAAGAGAGCCTTTCTGCATTATGATATAATCATAACAACATTATGGTTAAGAAGAAAATGGAAAGAACCTAGATTTAGAGTCAGGAAATCTTGAATAAAAACCTGCTCTGGATTCTTACTAGCTATGTGACCAGGAGCACTAGTCATTTAATTTCTCTGGGTCTTGGCTTCCTTTTCTGTAAAGGGTAAATAATAGCATATAATTATGAAGAATGAATTAGATGATTCATATAAATTGCAATGAAAATGTCAGTTGTTATTAAATAATATTTAATATTAGAGGTTGTTTTCTCTTTATTTCCCCAAAGAGGCAAAGAAAAATAACTATCTGCTCACTTCCAGTGATTCAGAATGTAGAATATATACAATACAGTTATCTGAACATATAAGAAGGAAAATATCATCCCATTAAAACTCAAAGTAAGACAGGATATTTTTGAGATTATTGATCTTATGTGCTAGGCTATTAAAGATGCAAAAAGATGCTCTCATAGGAGATATTGAACAAAATGGCCATTAGAGAAAGTCTTTGGTGATATATTGATTAAGCACCAGACCAGTGAATGCACTAAATGAAGATATTGATTATATTCTCAGCTACAATACTTACAAAAAGAGACTGAAGAGGAGACAGTCAAGACAAATCTTTCAGACTTAAGATTCTAGTATTTCTGATTATTCATCACTCACTGGAAACATATTGCCTTGGAATCTACTTTGCATAGGTATCTTCCAGGTCCAGTGTTTTCTTCTAAACTTGCCACTTAAATAATAACCAGTAGACTAAGTATTGATGATATCTTTATATTATGTAAAAATGCTACTATTGTGTGCTTGGCTAGTAACTGACCACAGTCAAGAGAAAGAAGATAATTGCCTCAAACCTGGTCATTAGATTTATCTGGTACACAGGGCTTATAATACTTATCCACAGTATTATTTAAGCTGGGTATTCAGCATTGTTGATAGTGTGAATGGCTTTTTAGAATTCACATATTCCTCAAGCCCCTTCCATATTTGAGATTTAATGAATTCCGTAATTGTGAAAAGACTAAGTACAAACTTTAAGTTCCCTTCCATTTGAGTCTTCCCGTCTTCATGTCTAAAATATCATTAGCCCTTCAAGTTACTACACTTTACTAAGGCACTGAGTGGAATCTTAGGGATAGATTCCATATCTATTACCAGCACTAATTTAAGTCCTAATCGGTGGCTGACTGAATCAATGATCCAATAATTTCCATTCCTCTCTTGAGAAATTCTCCTACTTTTGATTCTCCTTATCAACTAAAATTCCCTAAAACTTCCAACAGCAAATACTGACTCCACATACTGTTGTGCATCTATGGCATTAAACCTGTTTTGATAGCTCTCCTTTATTGTAAACAATAAAGTTGTTGTAGTTGGCTTTTTATTAAGACATGTATGTGCCTGGATCTAATGACATCTTTATATATATATGATAAAAAAGTGCTGCCATTGTGTACTTGGCCAAATGAAACACTTGGGTACTCCTATATTTTAATAGTGAATGGCTTACATTTATCAAATTCTCAGACAGCATATAAAGCTAAGTCAGAAAAATATATACTATCCTACATACACTACTCATTACTGTAAGAATAAAACTGATGAATGTTAGCTTTGGAAATGTTTTCTGGAAACAATGTACAGAAGAAAGCTTTTTTATTCCACATGATTGGGGAATAGAAGATTCCCACTAGCAAAAAAATCTAGTTAACTAAATTCATTCACATTGCCCAAAGTGATCTCCCTCTACTTCAGTGCATGCAGTTGGGAATCCTGAGGGGCAACAAAAAAGTCATCAGATACATGGGATGGTTCTGCTATTGGAAGCAGTGATGACACAGCTGGCAACAATTACGGAAGAATTTTATAAGTTTGGATGGGTGAAAACTCATTGCACAAGTAATTTTCCTAATGTACCACTATAATCTCATCACCTCTCTACTCAGAAACATGTAGTGGCTCCCACTCTCTACCAACTGAAGTAAAAACTACTGACATCCAAGACCCTTGTAATTAGTGAACTTATATTACAACTACTCTCCATCTCCTATTCTCATATTGCCCTCTCCAATCTTCCTGTCTTTCTTCATGACATCTCTCATACCTAGCATAAACTGCACTCATTTTAATCTACTGAAATTCTTGAAACTTATTATAATGCTATTAACACATATACTTCCCTAAATGAAAGTGATCTCCCTTCTCAAAATTTTCTCATAACATTTTGTGTGTTCTCCCTTGTGTCTTACTATAGTTTGTGAATCTTGTAAATCATAATTCATTGCATCACAGGATTTATAGGTCATCTCGATCAGAGTCACAGAATCATAGAGTTGAAAGGAACCTTAGAGGCTAAGGGGTCCAAACTATAGCTGAACAAAAATCCTTTTACAATGTAACTGGGTAGTCATTAGACTTATGGCTAAAATACCTCTGGTAAATGAGAACTCATTATTTTTCAATCAGCAAAACTGCACCTTCTCTCCCTCTCATTCTACTATCCTCAGCTGAGAGTGAAAGAACAAAATTCATTGCAAACATGTATAGTCAAGCAAAACAAATCTCTACATTAGCCATGTCCAAAAAAGGTTTCATTCTGCACTGATTATTTACCTCTCTATCAAGAGGTGGGCATGTTTCATCATTATCACTATCATGGATAGTCATTTTACTGATGAGAGTTCCTAATCCTTTCAAAGCAGTTTGCCTTTCCATATTGTTGTCGTATAAATTGTTCTGGTTCTGTTCATTTCACTATGTATCAGTTTATATGTCTTCCCACGTTTCTTTGAAATTATCCTCTTTATCATTTCTTATAGAATCTTTTTCTAATGTCATAACTTCATCAGTTATTCCTTAATTTGATATACCCTCCTGATTAACATTCTCTGCCACCTCAAAAGGAAATTTAAAAAAAAATCTTAGAGTTTGTTTTGACAAAATCACTTAATCTACACTTTCTCTAAATCCTTCTCCATTTTCTCTTCCATTTCTCTGTTGAAATATATTTCTATACCCAAATGTATGTATACATGGTTCTTCCCTCCTCTGACTAGTGCAGATGAGAGTGAAACTCAAGCATCAGCCACTTCTTCCTACCTCCTTCTCTTTGTATAGATGTCTCCTTGCACAATGATGTGAGATAACTTTCCCTACCTTTCTTCACCATCCACCCTGTAAGTAAATTTCTCTTCCCCTCTATTCTTCTTTAAAGATCAAGGCACAACAGAATCACATGTAGGCCTTGTCTAATTAGACTCCATCAATAGCTCCTGATGATAGGGTTCAAAAAAGGCATGTATCATTTTTCCATATTAGAATGTAAGCACTTTATTCTTGTTTAGCCCTTTATCATTGTTGTTCATGCTTACTTTTTTATGTTTCTTTTAACTCCTGGACTTGAACTTCAAAGTTTCTACACAACTCTGGCCTTTTGCTCAGGAATACCTGGAAATTCTCTATGTCACTACAGATCCATTTTCCTATTCTCTCCTGTAGGATTATATTCAGTTTTTCTGGGTAAGTTGTTGTTGGTTGTAAGCCTATACATTTTGCCTTTAATGTCACAATTCAAGCTCTTCAGTCCTTTATAGTATGGTTGCTAAATTTTATGTGATCCTATGACTCCTTGGTAGTTGAATTCTTTTTTCGTAAATGCTGGCAATATTTTTTCCTTTGGTCTGGGATTGGAGTTTCTGGATTTTTCTGACAGTTCTCATTTTGGCATTTTATTTTCATGTGGCAACTGTGAGATTCTATTACTATTTTGTCCTCTGGTTCTAAGAGATCAAATAATTTTAAGATTTCTTGAATTATGATGTCTATGCTCTTTACTTGGTTACACCATTCAAGTAGTTTCAATTCATAAATGACTTCTCCTTGATTTGTTTTCTGGGTCAATTGTTTTTGCTAGGGGATACTATACATTATCTTATTGTTCAGACTTGTTGTCTCATGGAGTTATTGGCTTCTATTTGGTCCATTCTAATTTTCAGAGTTTCTTTCCTTGGGCACTGTTTTGGTACCTCTTGTGCCAAGCTGTTAATTCCCAATTCTTTCTCTTTTTTTCTTTTTGAGGCAATTGGGAAAAGTGACTTGCCTAGGGTCACACACTTACTAACTGTAACACTAGTAAGTGTTAAGTGTCTGAGGCTGGATTTGAACACAGATCTTCATGACTCCAGGACTGGTGTTCTATCCACTGACCCACCTAGCTGCCCCACCCATTCTTTCTATAGCTCTCATTTCTTTTCCATTTTTCTTCAAATGCTCTCATTTAATTTATTAAAAAAAATGAAAACTCTAATGTCCTCTTTTCTAGGAATTCTGGTTAAATTCAGGCCTATGTTGTATTTTTTTTTGAAGGGATCTCATCCTGCAGATGTTTTGGCATCATTGTCTGGGTTTGTGTTGTAAGCATCCTTGTCATCGTAAGAGCTTTTTGTGGTGGGATCTTTTTTGTTTGCTCATTCTTCCAGGTTACTTCCTGATTTGTGACTTGATGTTAGGGCTGGGCTCTGCACATTTCTGGAAAGAAGGCCTGGGATGTTCCTACTGTTTTCTTGAGAGTACTGAATATTGTGTTATTCCTGGATCTTAGGAACACTTCAGTTAGTTGTCTATTTCAGGGCAAAAGTTGCTTGTTGTATCATCTTCCTGCTCCTGCCCTGCCCTTTCTTTCTCCCAGTCTAGGTTCTACAAGTTCCTGCCCTGGGTTTGATAAGCAATAGTGAAATGCTTATTTAGCCACTGGGAAGCTCTTTAGTCTCCCCTTCCTTCAGGAATTCTTACCCTGGTTATTCCTCTGGAAGCTTCCGATGGGAATAAAAACTAGAGCCGAGTTGCACTTTTAGGAGCTGAGCCACGCTGCCGCGGCCTCTTTCTGAACTTGGCCCTCTCTTGGCAGGCAGCCTAAGGCCTAAACTTACTTGTTGTTAGTGTTATTATTACTACTTACTTCTTACCTTGAAATCCCACCCTATGCAGATACCTCTTCTGTCCACCCTCAATCTGTGACACGGAACTGGGAAGTGGGGGATAATACCGTCTGTGAGCACTTTGCCTATTTATGTGCTCCCAGCCAGATCCCGTCCCTAAGGTCTACAGACCTGTCTGTCTCCCTAAACTGATGGGCTGGAAAAATGACTGACTTTTCTTTGGATTTTCCCTTCAAGATTCAGTTTGGTACGCTTCTTAAATCTGTTTGACAGAGAATATCACTGTACTACTTCCTGTCAACCATCTTGACTCCACTTCTAAATCTGTTATTTATTTTAGGCATTCCTTTAGACTTGTTGTTATGAATTTTCTTACATCAAACATGGTCTTGAGGCTGAAATGGAAGTAATGGCCATCGTGAAAATTTTGTACATCATGGGGCATGTAATTAAGGTAGGGCTGCATGGATCCTCCAGTGTTGTAACCAGAGAGTAATGGAGTAGTCATGAAGTACCCTTTAAGAAGAAGAGAAACTATAATAAGGCATTTTTCCTCTACCCAATTGAAAAGAGAAATAGACCAGAGCTTTTTGGTTCCCTACTCCTTTTCTTTCTAGCTACAAAGAAGTGAAATATTTAAAAAAGCTAAGTTCTTCAGAAGACCTTTTCTTTATACTGATTTTGGTTTGGGTTCCTACCTAGGAGGATCTAGGCATTCTCAGTAATTTCTTTTCCAAGTTTATTTTTTATTATCTTTTTAATACGCATTAAAATATACATTATTCTGGAAAATTAGTGGGATTTTTTTAGATTAAAAACATCAATTTTTTGGGCAGAGCCAAGATAGCAGGTGAGAAAGATGGACCTGTAGAAACTCCCCCACAAAGCCCACAAAATACCTGTAAAAAATGACTCTAAATAAATTCTAGAGCAGCAGAAGCCACAAAACGACAGAGTGAAATAGGTTTCCAGCCCAAGACAGCCTGAAAGGCCAACAGGAAAAGTCTATTGCTCCAGATAAGAAGCAGAGCACAGCCCAACATGGGCTGCACACAGGAACAGGACCTGAAACAGGCTTCAGGGAGCCACCACCAGCAGCAGTTCCCAGACTGCTCAACCTACAAGTGCCACAGACAGCTTCAAAGATCAGTGAGAAAGCTCCTTCACCCAGGGGAAGGGAATGCAGTCTGGACTGCTTGCAGCAGCCACTGCAGAGGCAGAATCCATTTTTGGAACCCTCTGTCTAAAGCTCCTGGGGGAAGTGAGCAGCTGATATGAATCTTAGACCTGAAGTGAGGAGGAACCCCTGGTGTGGTAGAGCTGGAGGTGGTTGTAGAGATGGAATTCTACTCTCAGATTCTGGGCAGAAAAGTTTTTGGTTACTCCCAGACCAGTGTGCAGCCCAGGAGAGGAGTAAACTCCTCTCCCTTGATTGTGCCACCTTGGAGGAACTGAGAACTTACAGGTCCCCAGAGTATACCCTCCTCTTGACAAAGGAATCAAAAGTCAAGTAACTGACTAGGAAAATGCCCCCATAAGGGAAAAAAATGAGACTATAGAAGGTTACTTTCTTGGTGAGCAGGTATTTTCTTCCACCCTTTTGGACGAGGATGAACAATGCTTATCATCAGAGGAAAGCAAGGCTTCTGCATCCAAAACCTCCAAAATAAATATGCAATGGTCTCAGGCCATGGAAGAGCTCAAAAAGGATTTTGAAAATCAAGTAAGAGAGGTGGAGGAAAAATTGGGAAGAGAAATGAAAGCAATGCAAGAAAATCATGAAAAGCAATCAACAGCTTGCTAAAGGAGACCCAAAAAATACTGAAGAAAATAACACCTCTAAAAATAGGCTAACTCAATTGGCAAAAGAGGTTCAAAATGCCAAAGAGAAGAATGCTTTAAAAAGCAGAATTAGCCAAATGGAAAAGGAGGTTCAAAAGCTCACTCAAGAAAATAATTCTCTAAAAATGAGAATGGAGCAGATGGAAGCTAATGATTTTATGAGAAATCAAGAAATTACAAAACAAAACCAAAAGAATGAAAAAATAGAAGATAATGTGAAATATCTCATTGGAAAAACAACTGACCTGGAAAATAGATCCAGGAGAGACAATTTAAAAATTATGGGACTACCTGAAAGCCATGATTGAAAAACGAGCCTAGACATCATCTTTTATGAAGTTATCAAGGAAAACTGCTCTGATAGTCCAGAACCAGAGGGCAAAATAAATATTGAAAGAATTCACTAATCATCTCCTGAAAGAGATCTGAAAAGAGAAACTTCTAGGAATATTGTAGCCATATTTCAGAGTTCCTAGGTCAAGGAGAAAATGCTGCAAGTAGTTAGAAAGAAACAAATCAAGTGTTGTGGAAATACAATCAGTCAAAGGAATTAGAACTAAAACCAAGAATCACCTACCCAGCAAAACTGAGTATAATACTTCAGGGGAAAAGATGATCATTTAATGAAATATAGGACTTTCAAGCATTCTTGATGAAAAGACCAGAACTGAATAGAAAATTTGACTTTCAAACACAAGAATCAAGAGGAGCATGAAAAGGTAAACAGGAAAAAGAAATCATAAGGGACTTTCTAAAGCTGAACTATTTACATTCCTACATGAAAAGCTAATATTTATAACTCTTGAGACTTTTCTCAGTATCTGGGTAGTTAGAGGGATTATACACACACACACACAGGGAAGGGGGGGGCAGAGCGAGAGAGAGAGAGAGAGAGAGAGAGAGAGAGAGAGAGAGAGAGAGAGAGAGAGAGAGAAAGTACAGGGTGAGTTGAATAAGAAGGGATGATATCTAAAAAATAAAATTGAGGGATGAGAGGGGAATATATTGGGAGGAGAAAGGGAGAAAGGGAATGTAGCACATTATCTCTCATAAAAGAGGCAAGAAAAACTTTTTCAAAGGAGGGGGAAAGAGGGGAGGTGAGAGAAAACATGAAGATTATTTTCATCACATTTGGCTTAAGGAGGGAATAACATATACACTCAATTTGGTACAAAAAGCTATCTTACACTACAGGAAAGTGGGGAAAAGGGAATAAGTGGGGTGTGGGGGGATGATAGAAGGGAGTGAAAATGGGAGGAGGGAGTAATTAGAAGTAAACACTTTTGGGGAGGGACAAGGTCAAAAGAGAGAACAGAATAAATGGGCAGGATAGGATGGAGGGAAATATAGTTAGTCTTTCCCAACACAACTTTCATGAAAGTCTTTGCAAAATTACACATATATAGCCTACACTGAATTACTTGCCTTCTCAGTGGGGATGGGTGGGGAGGAAGGAAGGGACAGAAGTTGGAACTCAAAGTATTAGGAACGAATGTTGAGAACTGTTTTTGCGTACAATTGGGATCTAAGAAATATAGGTAATGGTTTATAGCAATCTATCTTGCCCTACAAGAAAAGAGAGAAGATGGGGATAAGGGAAGGGTGGGGTGTGATAGAAAGGAAGGTATATTAAGGGAAGGGGTAATCAGAATGCAAGGCGTTATGGGTGGTGAAAGGGGAGAGATGGGGAGAAAATTTGGAACTCAACATTTTATGGAAATAAATGCTGAAAACTAAAAATAAATAAACATTAAAATAAAAAAATCAAATTTATTTATTTTAAAAATTCTTTTCTTTTTAAATTTTAAGTTCCAAATTCTCTCTTTTCCTCCTACCCTCACTCACTGAGGCCAGCAATATGATACATATGAAATCATGCAAAACCATATTAACCATATTTCAAAAAAGCAAGAAAAATGAAGTGAGAAAATACTTCAGTTTGCACTCAGTTCATCTGGTCTTTCTGGAGATGGACAGGATTTCTTTTCAAATCCTGAATCCTTTGGAGTTGTCCTGGATCACTGTATCGATCAGAACAGCCAAGTCTTTTGACAGTTGGTCATTATTACATGACAGCTGCGCACAGTCATCGTCTGGTTCTTCTCACTTCACTTTACAATGGTTCATGTAGGTCTTGTCACACTTCTTTCTGAAAGCAACCCCTTCATCATTTCTTATAGCACAACAATACTTCGTCATAGTCACATGTCATAACTTGTTCAGCCATTTCCAATTGATGAGTATCCCCTGGATTCCCAAGTCTTTACCACTACAAAAAGAGTTGCTATATTTTTGGAACATATAGGTCCTTTTCCTTTTATCTCTTTGAAATACAGACCTAATAGCAGTATTGGTGAGTCAAAGGGTATGCAGAATTTTATAGCCCTTTGGGGATTGTTCCAAATTGTTTTCCAGAATGGATGAACCAGTTCACTCCTCCACCAGGTGGTTCATTAGCATACCTTTGTTTCTCTCATTCCTTCCAGCATTTGTCTTTTCTGATAGGTGTGAGATGGTACCACATGGTTGGTGTAATTTGCATTTCTTTAATCAATAGTGATTTAGAGCATTTTTTCTATGACTATAGCTTTGATTTCTTATCAACTGGAGAATGCCTTTTATTTTTATAAATTTGACTCAGTCTGATATTCATACACACATATGTGTACGTATGTATATCTGAAAAATCAAGTATTTATCAGAGAAACTTGCTGTAAATTTTTTTGATATTACGTCATTGTCTTTGATATTTTTTAGCATAATGTATTTCCCCTGTTTATCTCTTTCCACTAGGTCTATTTTTGCTCTTGCTTTGTCTGAGATAATGATTGCTCTCCCCTCACAGTCCCCCTCCAATTGCCCCCCCCCCTTTTAACTTCAGCTGAAGCGTATTGGATTCTGCTCCAGCCCTTTAACTGTTTTCAAGTCTGTCTCTTGTAACAACATATTGTTAGATTATGGTTTCTAATGCATTTTCTACTTCTATTTTATGGGTGGACTCATCCCCTTCATATTCACAGTTACTACTATTGTATATTTCCCTCCATCCCATTTACTTCTTTCTTCCTCTTTTTTTATCCTATCACTCCTCAAAAATCTTTTGCTTCTAACCACTGCCTCCCTTAATCTGCTCTCCTTTTGATCACACCCCCTTCTGCTGTCCCCTTGCTTTCCTATTACTCTATTGGGTAAGTTATAGCTCCTTACACAACTCTCTGTGTATATGTACTCCCTCTTTGAAACAATTCTAGTGAGAGTAAGTTTCAAACATTGTTTCTCCCATTTTCTCCTACACTGTAAAAAGTTTTCCCTTGTGTATCTCTTTTATGTGAGAAAAATTTCCCCATCCTATCTCTTTCTTCCCCTTCTCCCACTACATCCCTTTCTCATGACTTCATTTTTTTTTTAAGATTATTCCAACATAATTGACTCACACCTATGCCATCTATGTAAACTCCTTCTAATTGTCCTAATGACGATAATGTTCTTAGGAGAAACATGCAATATCTTTCCATATAGGAATGTAAACAGTTTAATATTATTGAGTCCCTTATGATTACTCCTCCAGGTTTATCTTTTCTATGCTTCTCTTGAGTCTTGTGCTTGAATGCTAAATTTCTATTTAGTTCTGATCTTTTCATCAGGAATTCTTGAAATTCCTCTGTTTCATTAAATATCTACTTTCTCTCCAGAAGGAATTCACTCAGTTTTACTGGGTAAATAATTTTGGGTTGTAATCCTAGCTCTTTTGTCTTCTGGAATAACATATTCCAAGCCCTTCACTCCTTTAATGTGGAAATCATTAAATCTTGTGTGACCTGTGGCTCTACAACATTTGAATTTTTTCTTTCTGGCTGCTTTAAGTATTTTTTTCCTCTTTGACCTGGGACTTCTGTAATTTGGCTATAATTTTTCCTAGGCATTTTCATTTTACAATCATTTTTCATTTTACAGGAGGTGATTGGTGGATTCCTTCAATTTCTATTTTCCCTTCTAGATCTAAGATATCATGGCAGCTTTTCTTGATAATTTCTTGAAATATGATGTCTAGGTTCTTTCTTTGATCACAACTTTCAGGTAGTCCAATAATTCTTTTTAAAAAAATTAACTGAATTTTTGGTTACATTTTAAGTTCTGAACTGTCTCCCTCCCTCCCTCCCCACTCCCCAATGGAGAAGGTCTTCTCTATTTTTGACCCTATCCCTCCTCAGACTTTCCACTTACTTTTGAGCACTGCTTCTCTTATCCATTCCTCGTCTAGGAGTCCCTCTATTATCCTCTCCCCTTGCCCCCCTATTTCTTAATCCGCACACCCTAAGAGTCCCTCCCTTATCCTATCCCCTCAACCTACTTCTCTGTAAGCTAAGACTGTTATATCCTCCTAGATGTATGATACTGCTCTTTAACCCAATTCAGATGAGAATAAGGTTCTAGAACTACTAACTTTTCATTCCCTCCTGCCTTCCAGTGTTCACAGTCCTTCCATTCACACCTCTTTTGAATGAGAAAATTATTCCATTTTACCTCTCTCTACACAATTTTATTTTTTAGGATTATCGCATCAACTTAACTCAATTCCAAGTCTTCTATGTATGTTTTTTCACATTATTCTAATAATGACAACATCCTTAAGGGTTACAAATAATGTCTTTCTATATAAGAAGTAAACAGTCTGATCTTGTTAATTATAATTGGTCTTTCATATGTGCCTTCTTATATTTTTCTTGATTCTCATTGGTCAAATTTGCTGTTCAGTTCTTTTCCTGAAGAATACCTGAAAATTCCTTAATTCATTAGTTATTTTAAATATTTCTGCTGCTTTAAAGTTCACTTTGAAGCATTATTTTAAACTATTTGCGGGGGAATTTGGGAGAGTCAGGCAATTTCCTGCCTTATTCTGTCATTTTCCCAGAATCTAGTCCAATAATTCTTAAATTATGTCTCCTCAATCTATTTTCCAGGTCAGTTGTTTCTCCAATGATATATTTCACATTTTCTCCTATTTTTTCATTCTTTTTACTTTTATTTTTTTTGACATTTCATGAAGTCATTATCTTCTGCTTGCCCAATTCACATTTTAAAGAAATCATTTTCTTCAGTGAGATTTTGTACCTTTTCCCATCTAACCAATTCTGCTTTTTAAGGAGTTCTCCTCAGTGGATTTTTGTGCCTTTTTTTTTTTTTTACCATTTTGTTGATTCTGTTTTTTAAGGTATTATTTTCGTCAGTACTTTTTGTGCCTCTTTTACCAAGCTGCTAATTCTCTTTTCATAATTTTCTTGTATCACTCTTATTTTTCCTCTACCTCTCTTTATTTCTTTCTTGAACTCTCTTAGGAATTCTTGTAGCCTTTGGGTTCAATTAACATTTTTCTTTGAGACTTTTTTTGGTAGCTGTTTTTACATTGTTGTCTTTTCTGAGTTTATGCCCAGAGTAGTAGTTTCTCATGGTCAATTTCTTTTTTTTTTTAATTGTTGTTTGCTCATTTTCTCAACTTTTTTTTTTTTTTACTTTAAATTTAATGTTAAAGTTGAGCTCTGCTTACCTAGGGCTGGAAAGGCACTCTTCCAGGATTCAGGCTTGTTTATGCTGCTCTTTTCAGAGCTAGTTCTGGGGGTCTGCAAGTTTTTGTGCTTCCAAGGTAGTGTGATCCTGAGAGAAGTATGGTCACTGCTCTCCTGGTCTGTGCTCTGGTCTTTATCCAGGAAAGGCCCCAGTCCCCTGCAGCTGCAAGTGCTAGTGCTCCTCCTTGCTTTTGAACTGTGACCAGGGCCTTACTCCCTTGTGACTGACCAGAAATACTCCTCTCCACCCTGGAACCATGACCTAGAACTGTGTATGTGCAATAAAATTGCCAATCAGAAACATCTATACCTAGTGTCAGTAAAGGGTTCCCTATAAATTTCTTCTGACTAGTAGTCCAATCCCCTTACTGTCCCTGGGCTGAGTGAGAGCTTCTGAAGCTGCTCTTCCCCAGCTGCTGTTGCCAGCTGCTGCCCAATGTGTAAGCTCCAGACAGGTCTCCACCCTGATGCCATAGACTTCTCCTGTTCAGGTTGGGAAAACGTCTCACCTCAATTTTTTGTAGGCTCTGCTGTTCCAAAAGTCGATTTGAGATATGATTTTAAAGTTATGTGGAGGGGAATGTTGGGAGAGTTCAGCTGGATGGTTACCTCTAATCCACCATCCCTTCTTTAAGTTTAGAATCAATATTGTACCTGCTGAATTCTAAGCTCTGAGGAATAGATTTGAAGGTCAATGGAGAGTCCCTCTTTTAGGAGTAAGTCTCCTTTGAAATTGAAAGTCCTGCATAGTGAATAATAGAAATTATCTTCCTGAATCCAGTCACATGACTTGTGTTAAAGCACACTATTGTTCAGGCTGGAGCTAAAGGGAGAGTCAGGACTTTACATTTCCCTGTTCTAAATAGTCAAAATGTTATTTGTTGTTTGCTAATAACTGAAGGGATCAGTAATCAACAAGATACAATGCCTAAGAAAGGAACAAGCCAGAAAAACCATGTCCTCAGTTGACAGCTGAAGGAAAGCACAATGAACAAGGCAAATTAGAGATCCTAATGAAAGAAGAAAAATCAAATTTCATCTGTTTCATTAAAATTTAATGGGAAGACTCACCTCTGGAACAGGACAATAAAAGGGTATTTAAATGGTAGTTGAAATATTATTATTTATGAATAAATAGTGATGTGAAAGAATGCAAAAACCACAGTAAGGGATGAGGAGGAGAGCATGAAGGTGAAAATCAACATAGGGAGAATGAAAACCAAAAGTGTTGTTGTAGGTGGGGTGGTATATATAGAATGCCTGGATAGAAGGAGTAAATAGACAAGGTGTTAGGGAAACAGTTCACAAACCTGGCATGTTACAGTAGCAACGGAGGGATTCAATGTCTGGACAGAGTTTTTTCCTGATAAAATTATCAACTTGCCTATATGGTATTTTTTTCTTCTATAGTGAGTTAAAGACTGAAGTTTTAATCCTGGCACTGACAGTTATTAGTTATGTACCATTTAGTAAGCAACTTAACACCTAAGCCTCAGTTTCCTCATCTGTAAAATTATAAGAATTGTATTACCTATCATAGCGTTGTAGGGAAAATTAAAGTACTTTGTAAACTTCTAATGCTTTATAATTTTTCAACATTATAACGTTGAACCCTTTATATTTTTCAGTAATTTTTTGCCCTTATCATCTGTGCTTCTAAATATATTATGTATATGATGTGTGTGATATTCACAGTTCACTGGAGAAAGGAGAAACAAGATAAGGGAGAAGAAATAGAATACAGTGGAAGAGGAAAAAGAGAAATGGATAAAGGAGGTGACAATATCTAATGTTTATATTCTGACATGCAACATGCTTCATATGCATGCTCTTTTTTCAACTGTTCCATTTCACAGGAGAGAAAATTGAAATCCAGAAAAGTTATTTCCCAAAGCTCACACAAGTAGCAAGTAATGTTTGTCTATTTCCAAGGTGCAAATTCTCACTCAGAAAACTTAACAATAATGGTTACTTGCTGCTTCTCCCTTTTTTGGTTCATCTCGTGGGCACAGATCAGTAAATAATAATCTGACAAGATGGATGGCTTTAGTCTTGTAGAAACTATTTCATTAGTTCAAGAGGTTTTGAACTTGATGTTGGCTGCCCCATGAGAGGTGATTTCCACCACGACAGTGATTTTTTTTTTTTTATTAAATTATTTTATTTGTTTTCAGTGTTCTACAATCACTTCCATATGTCTTAGATTTTTCCCCCTCCCTTCCCTCCCTCCCCCTTTCCCCCTCCTTACCCTGCTTCTCTTCTCCTTCTCTGAGACAGTATACAATCTTATATAGGTTCTACACATACATTCCTATTAAATATGTTTTCACCTTATTCATGTTGCATAGAAGAATTAAAATGAATGGAAGAAACCATAAAACAAAACATAATACAAAAGAAAATGGTCTGCTTCATTCTGGGATCCAATTCCATAGTTCTTTCTCTGGATGTGAAAGGCATTTTGCCTCAAGACACCATTAGGAATTTTTTAATTCCTTGCATTGCAATGAAGTACTAAGTCTACCAGAAAAACTCCTCACAAACTGTGGTTCTCCTGGTTCTGCTCCTTTCATTAAGCATCAGTTCATATAAGTCCTTTCCGGACTCTCTGAAGTCTTCCTGTTCATCATTTCTTATAGCACAATAATATTCCATTACATTCATATACCACAATTTGTTCAGTCATTCCCCAATTGATGTGCATCCCCTTGATTTCCAGCTTTTGGCCCCCACAAAGAGAGTTGCTATAAATATTTTTGTACATGTGGGACCCTTTCCCATTTCTGTGATCTGTTTGGGATAGAGTCCCAGAAGCAACATAGCTGGGTCAAAGAGTGTGCACAGTTTTGTAGCCCTTTGGACATAGTTTCAAATTGCTCTCCAGAATGGTTGGATCAGCTCACAGCTCCACCAACAATGAATTAGTGTTCCAACTCTCCCACATCTTCTCCATCTTCCTGTTGCATGACACTGATTCTTAAAAGAAAAAATAAAATGCACCATTGCCAGAAAATTCTGGTTGGCTAAGAGCTGGACCTTGCTCTGACAGTAGAGATTTGAGGACAATGTAAACGTGAATTTTTTTTTCATAGTCATACAAAATTGTCTTTACTTCTTGGAAGAACATAATGAATGCGATGGGTTACTGTTTTGTGTTTTTCTGTTTCTCTGCATGCTGTTGAGTCATTTGTGTTTTGAGGATTTTTTATGATGAATAGGCATTACACCTAAAATTCATATTGTACATTGAACACTTTTCCCAGAAGGGACACTTCTCTTTTAAGAAGAGCACAAACATGAACCGTATTTAAGTTTTACTTTAGAGCTTGTCCTGGAGTTGTGTTCTAGAGGTGGGACACTGAGTTAGAGAATGAATGTCCCTTTTTGAGGTCATGACCCTCAGGAAGAAATCTGGCCCTGTGAGTACAGATGGATGCTTATGGATGCTAAAGACACAGAGACAAAATGCACTTCAGTATCTTTGGGCTTTGCCATCAACCCTATCACTATAGCCTTAGGACTTCTAGGCCTTTCTATCTACCAGTGTGACTCAATTTACTTTTATGTGTTGTCTCCCCAAAATAGAGTGTGAACTCTGAGAGCAAGGATGGCTTCAGTTTTTTCTATTTGCATCTCTAACATGTAGGAAGGACTGTGCTTTAGCACATAGAAAGAGCTTAATTGAATTCATTCAATAACTCTTGCCCCAAATAAGCTTACATTCTGAGGGAATAGAACAGAAAAACAAATATATGTGTGTGTGTGTGTATGTACTTGGTAATCTGAAGAGGGAGTGAAAGAAGACTAACAATCAAGGGGTTTAAGAAAGGCTTCCCATAAAACAGAGGTTCTCAATCTCTTTTTGCATCATAGACCCCTTAGGCAGACTGATAAAGCCTACAGATTCATCAGAATATTTTTAAATGCATCAAATAAAATACATAGCATAACAATAGAAAATAATTACATTGAAAGCATCATTAAAATATTTTTAACTGCAAAGAGTAATGTCAAATGGTCACCTGCACAAACATGAATTCTTAGGAGCACTTAAAAAAAACCTTCAAAAATCAAATAAGAGGAATTGAAGAAAATTTTTTTTAAAAGTAAGACTAATCCAAGAAAAAACAAGATTATGAAAAGAAAGTCAACCAACTGGAAAAGGAGATCCAGACTTTTAAGTAAACAACTCCTTCAAA
The DNA here is from genome assembly GCA_028658325.1 of Potorous gilbertii. Lineage (NCBI taxonomy): Eukaryota > Metazoa > Chordata > Mammalia > Diprotodontia > Potoroidae > Potorous > Potorous gilbertii. The sequence continues at coordinate 318,150,366 of CM053769.1, forward strand.
ATCAGATTTGGGCAAGGGGAAGCCAGTGAAGTTATAAGAGATCAAGAAATAATAAAATATAAAGAATGAAAAATAGAAAAGAATGTGAAACATCTTATACAAAAAACAACTAATATGGAGACTACATCAAGATGAGAAAACATTAGAATAATTGGATTACCTGAAAGCTACAATAACAAAAGAATCTTGAAACAATAATGCAAAAAATAATTTTAAAAAATTGTCCTGAAGTGTTAGAACAAGAAGGGAAAGTAGAAATAGAAAAAATGCACCAATTACAACATGAAAGATATCCTTGGTGGAAAACTTACAGGAATATCATAGGCAAATTCCAAAACCCCCAGCTTAAGAATAAAATGAGCGACAAGAAAACAAACCAATTCAAATATGATGGAACCACAATTAGAATTATAGAAGACCTAGCAGCAGCTACACTAAAAGATCACAGGTTTTGGAACACTATTTATAAAAGAGCAAAAGAACTGGGGTTACAATTGAAAATATCATACCCAGCAAAGTTAAGTATAATTCTACATAAAAAAGGCATCCAAAGAACTGACAACTTTCAGGATTTTACCACAAAAAGACCAGAACTAAATAGAAATTCTGACATGTAAGATCCAAGAGAAATTTAAGGTAAACATCAAAGACTAAATTACAAGGGACTCAATAAGGACAAATTGTTTACTTTTCATATGTGGAAATGTAAACCATATGTCTAAGGTGGTCATTAGTAATTGGGTGGTTAGAAAGAATAGGATAGAGCTGAGAATGATGTTATTCTAAAGAGCAAAAAGATCTAGGAAAAGGCAAAAAGAGTAATTATTTCATACAAATGAGCTGTGGGAGGAAGAAGTGATATAGAGGAATTAGATGGTGAAGGAGGGCAGATAGTTACATATATACATATATGTATGTATATATGTATAGGTATGTTATGTATAAAAGTCTTCTGAATTCAGAAAGAAATAAGAGGGCAAGGAGATGGGGGGAGAATTTAAGGGGAGATAGGGAATAGGATAATGAGTTATAGAAAGCTGTGTAGATTAATGGGAATGAGACAAAGAGGGAACATAGTTATTTAGAAGGGTATAAAAGTATTCTAAATTCAGAAGGAAATAAGAGGGTAAGGGGACAAGGTAGAGGGAGAGGACAAGGGAGGGATTTTTGAGGTAGGGTAGGTTAAGGAATTGGAGCACAAGGAAATGGGTAGAAAGAAGTAGAAGAATGAAAAGGGATATGAATAGGGTGAAAAGGATAGTGACAAAAATAGGAAAGTGGAAAATATACAAGTAATTATAGCTTAGAATGTGAATGGGATGAATTTATCCATAAAATGGAAATTGATAGCGGATTAAAAATTTGAATTCAACAGTACATTGCTTTTAGGAAATGCTAAAAAAATTAGACACATAAACATAAAATATAGATCAGGAATAGGATTTACTATGTAAAAAAGTGGAGATACTAATCACGATCTCAGATAAAGTTAAAGTTAAAATCAGATTTAATCAAAAGAAAAAAGTAGAAAAACTACACTATGTGTCAACTATATTAATCAATAGTTTTAGACCAAATAAAATAACTAGACAGAATAAAAATGAAAATATACCTGCTAAAATTGACAGAGGAACTATAACAATATCAATATAAAATATAAAAAAGTACTTTATATACAAAGTTAGATCTAAATAAATGAAGTAATATTTATTGAGCATGGGTAGGTAAAGCTAATATAATAAAAAAATGATAATTTTTCCCAACAAATATATTTATGTAATACCATCCCAATTAAATTACTATAATATTATCTTACTGAGTCATAAAAAAATTAATAACAGCATTGATTTGGAAGAGTAAAGGGTCAGGAATTTCAAGGAAATCTGGGGGGAAAAGGTGTATAGTATCATAGTATCAGACCTTAAACCATATTATAAGGTGAGAGCAGTGTTGAAGTGCAAAATGGATAATTTTGATTATGGAGAACAAACTCTGATAGGCAATTGCCCAGATAGAATGTGACTGTGTTGGAATATTTTGTGGTGTAGGAAACGATGAGCTGGTAGATTTAGAAAAATATAGAAATACTTGGACTTATAAAAGAAGATGCTATCCACCTACAGAGAAACAGATGATAAGTGGAAATAAGCATAAATGCGATCTTACCTATATGCATCTGAGTGTATATATGTGTATGTTTATGGATATCTATGTATATATGTATGTGTGTATGTCTGTGCTTAACTACAGCTTTCTTGGGGTAGGGAGGAGAAAGGGGGAAAATAAAGTAAAAAGTACACAACAGAGGACAAAACAAAACTTCCAAGGAAGCAAAAGAGGACAGCTTTGAAAATAAGGTATAGTATTTATTACATAGGTTTTCTTGAAATGGAAATGTATTGCTTTGTATTGAATCCGCTCATGTTCTGCTCTGTACATGGCAATTTTCTTATTTTGTATTGCAGTTGAAAATAAATTGGAATATGATGACTTTTTTTAAGTTAATAAACTTGAGGTTAAGAACCATTGCCATAAAAGCGGCACATGGGCTGATCTGGAAAGAAACCCAGGTGCCTGCCAGTGAGGCAGGAGTACATTCTAGGTATGAGAGGAACAGTCTATAAGGTGGGAGATGAAACACAGAGTTAAAGAAGAGCAAGTATGCCACTATGGCTAAACAACAGAATGCATGAAAGGAAACAATATACAGTTAGCCTGAAAGGCAGGTTGGTGCCATATTGGGAAAAGTTTAAAAGATAAGTTGGGGAGTTTGTATTTTATCTGAGGGACAAATAAGGAGCCACCATCATCCAGTGGCAACAGGGAAGCAAGGCAGCCATCAGCTTCATTTAGGTGTTTATCACCACTTGCTTGGTATTATAATAGTTTCTCAACTGCTTTCCACAAAGTTGCCAAAATAACCTGCCTAAGGCTTCTAGGGGCTGACAATGTCACTCTCCTGTGCAGAAATCTTCAATGGCTCACTGTTGCCTCTAAGATAAGAGACTATCCAACCTGATTCAAGGCCCTCAAGAATCTGGTTACAATCTATCTTTACAATCTTATTCAAAACAAAACAAAAATCTTTGTAGTCTTATTCGAAACAAAATAAAACCCTCCCCTTAATCTGCTTTTACCTGGTAGCCAAGCTGAACTACTTGTTCAGAAATGCTGCTTCCAAGCATTTGCACATATCTTCTCTCCCCTGGGCTTGGAATGCTCTGCTTTTTCACTGCACCTTTCATATTCTGTTCAGCTTGTGTGAAGCTTTCTCTGACTTCCTCAAATATAAGTGTTCTGTCTTTTCTTAAAAATTTCTTAAGTACTTTATATAGACTTTACTTTGTCCTACTTACTACTTACCTTGAGTGTATGGGTATATCTATTTTATATGTGTGTGTGTGTATTATATGTGCATATAATACACACACACACACACACACACACACACACACACACACACACACACACACACATATATATATCCTACTATCCTTCTCCCCCCACCCCCAACATAGAATAGATGCTCCCTGAACTGTAGACTGGTTTTGTTTTTGTCTCTGCGGTCTCTGAATGCCATATACAAAATAGAAGCTTAATAAAATGTTTGAGTTGAATTGAAATACCTTTTCACCTTGGACAATAACTGAACTTGGGGTTCAATTTACTTACGTGTTAATTTAAATGAGGAAATTAGATGAGATTAACTGTCATCTGTTGATCTTAAATTCTATGATTTTCTGTGCAGCTTGAAAGTTCCAGAAGAGAGGAAGAAATTCTCATATACTTAAGTGCTGCTTTTACATTTTTTTATGAAAGTATTGCTTTTCTAAAGGTACCTAAGTAAACTGGGTATATAAAATGCATTTTAAAAGGATATTTACTTGGTAATTGCCTAAAATGGTCAAGAAATTAAATTTTAGTAGAAATACTTCAGTGGGCAATAATAAAAAGGAAATTAGGAACCCCTGAATATTTCATATTTTCTTGATGTGAAACTAAGGTGGAAATTTAATATAACAAGTTCTATATCTAGGATATAAATGTGAATAACACACTTAAACCTCCACATTTATTTTATTTTAAGGAAATATGTCCTAACCAGAAACTCCATTATATAAAAAGAAACTACCCTATTTAATGTGCCATAAGGTCATTGCTTCTGACTAATAAAACATACCTTTTTTCCATCTCCAGGGGAATATCTTGGCACTTACCACATTTAAGCACTAAAATGTATCTTTCTTAAACTATCTGGTAACATTCTTGAACTTGTGAATTTAAGAGAATACAAAATATATTTTTGGTTTCAGTGTGAAATGTATACTATAAAGAAAAAGGATTCAAAATAATCAAGTGAATTTCTTCACATATATGGTAATCCTTGGAAAAAGTTCTTCATGCTAGGTAACTGGGCTTGTAATGCGTTTGGTGTTGTAATGTATGGTAATAGGGAAAAAAAGCAGGGCTTGGGGCTATTTCTTAAAACTGCAATAGTTAAATTAATCTTAAACAGATTACTAAATGCTCTCCCCGTAAGCTCTAATACAGTGCTGTGAATGCACCTTTTAGGCAAAAGTCATCTTGTACAACGTGAAGTCTCAGCATTGTATGATGCTTCTAGTTTAAATGAATACTGTTACCATAATAAAAAGAAAAAATAATAATATATATATGGAGGATTTAGAGTAAACAATTAAGAGACAGAATGTTTTCAATTACGCTTATGTAAATAAAACTGGGAGAGATGTGAAAAAAAGAAAAATCATGAGTATGTATCTCTATCTATACATCTTCATAAGAATGGGAATTAAGAGGTTCCAGAAAGAGTAACATATTAATATATGTCTGTATATATGTATATGTGTATGTATATGTATCTATATATGTCTAGGTATATGTGTGTATATATACACATATACCTATACATATACACATATACATCCACGTAAACTTCTCAAGACTTCTTGCTACAAGATTACAAAAAATCCTGGGACTATTCAGTGAGTGCAAGATGACTAAACACCTTAAAGCAAAATGGAAGTTCCTGAATTTCCAATTTCTGTTCATCTAAATCTTCTCCCAATTAGCAAGTGTAAAAATTAAATAGAAAGGACAAAGGGAAATTAAAAATGAAACAAAAAATTTTTTCTCAAATTTTTTTTTAAAAGCCCTGTTTGGACATAGTAGAATGATTCAATGTGTTAGTTGACTTTATATTTCATTTGAAGTTCACAAATTTAAGTTTTTAGATACATGTCAATTATAAAAAGGAAACCACAACACTAAATTTGTAATAAATAATTAGCCTTACTTGGTGGTGCATAGCTATAGTCCCTTTTACTGGAAAAGCTGATGCTGGTGACAATGGAGCTCAGAGTTCTGAGCTGCAGTGGGTACAGCCAACTGTGTGTCTACACTAAATCTTACCTCAATATAGTGGTAGTGTGGTACTGCTGGGGCACCAGGCTGCCTAAAGAGGCATGATTCTTTCCAGGTCAGAAACAGAGCAAGTCAAAGATCCTTTCATGAGGCATGGCCCTTGAGAGGTCTAGGCACTTCCAGCCTAGTCAAATTAAGAAGAATCACTCTCAAACAAACACAGATAATGAATTGCTTGATTAAATCCCATAATGGGAATATAAAATATTCAATTATGTACATAACAACTTACAAGTACCAAACTGAAAACAACCAAAAATTAATCATTCATCACTTCTAAGTTCTTGAAAACTCTATTTCCAGTAACCCAGGTTCACAACCTAGCAGTCCCCTTCCCCACCTGCCATCACTTTTTAAGTCTTGTCCATTCTGCCTCAAGGACATCTCTCATATCCATCTCCTTTCCCTCCACTCTGAACCACCAACCTTGGTTCAGGTCTTGATCACCTCTTATCTGAATGATTGCAATTGTCCCCCAAAGAGGCCTTTCCTGGAGGGTTGCTCCCCTCTCCAATCCAACCTCCATATAGCTGCCCAAATAACTTGCACAGGTCTGACCGTATCTCTCTTCTTCATAAAAATCTTCAATGGCTTCATATTACCTTTAGTATAGGATAACATTAAAGCCTCATACAATCTGGCTCCAGCCTACTTTTATAGACATTTCATATCACTCCTCATACAGTCTGTATTTCAGCTACACTGGCCAACTTGCTCTTCTCCCTCCAGGCCATTACATCTCCCTCTCTGTGCCTTTACACAGGTTGCACCCCAGGCCTGGAATACACTCCCTTTTCACTTCCTCTGTGTAGCATCCTCAGCTTTCATCAATGTTCAGCTCATCTGAATCTTCTTGTATGTTCCGTTCCTAATCTCATTCAGTTGTTAGTGCTCTCTTCCTTTTGAAATTACTTCCTGTTTATCTGTGTACATGTTGCATACAAACATAATGGCACAGGCTAGCAAGCTGACTTTGTGGTCAGGAAGATTAGATTTCTGTCCTCTCTCTCTCTCTCTCTCTCTCTCTCTCTCACACACACACACACACACACACACACATACACACACACACACACACATACACACACACACTAGCTATTTGACCTTGGGCAGCTCACTTTTGGTGCCACAGATAAACCTCCATGAATACAAATTATAGATAAGCTGCTGATCTGCATTGGTGGAAGAGTATGTAAATTGAAGGCTTATTACTTTGGGGAAATCACAGGTATACACACATACACATATATAATACACACACATACATATATCATGCTGTTTCTCCGGCTAAGTTCCTTATAACTTCCCTAGTAGAATATAAGCTTCTTGAAGGAAGCTGCTATTTTGTTTCTGCTTTTATATTTCCAGTGTCTCACAGAGTACCTGGCACATAATAGGGACTTACTGACATGTAGGAATTTAAGTACCTGTTGAATGATGTCTACGATTATGGCTTTGTCATTAACTCTAGCTCCTCAGTTGAAAGCATACTGACTCTTTTAATTGTGTTAAATTTATAGCTATCAGTACTTAACCTGCCAGTGATCTTGGTTGCAAAATAAGGTAGTGAACAAGTAATAATCATTCCAGCCAATAGATATGTAATTATATTTCATTTCAGTAATAAAATAAAGGTCCAAGGTATAATGATCATTTTTGAAAATAAAACAAATATCTTATGGCTATAATGGTAGGAAAGAACATATTACAAGTTTGGGAAATTATGTTAAAATTTTCATATTTAAGCTATGTCATTAGAATTTATATATGAAAACTAGAAGTATCTCTATATGGGTGTATGTAGCTAAATACAAGAAGATTCAAAATCTTACGTTTAATAGAAAAATTTCGTAATTGGAAAGTTCAATATTTTTTTTTACTAGAGATAGTATAGTTAGAATGCAAATCTGAGTTTTGCTACATTTAACTTCCAATTCAAATAAAGTCAGTTTCAATTGAACTCATATGTGATTATAAAAAAAGAGGCAGTGAGTTTTTAAAATCTTGGAAGATAGTTCTAATCTTTGTCAGCTACTAAGGGGTAGCAGCACAGTATAAAGTGGAAGTAAATGTACTTCAAGTCAGGAAACCTATGTTCTAGCTCTGGCTCTATCACTAACTAGAAGGAAGTCACCCTTTTCCTCACTGTAAATTCTGGGTTTTGAATTAGATCTTGTCTAAGGTTGCTTCTAGATCTAAGTCTCATGGGCTCTATAATTCTATTTCTTGCAGAATGTGTGTATATTAGCTCAGCATACCATATGTGTATTGTTATTATATATTATTATACATTATTTATAATATATTATATATACCATGTATATATTATATATACATATGTGTGCATATATACGTATGTGTGTGTGTGTGTGTAAGTTCATCATACCACTCCCAACAAAGTATTAAGGTCTTAAAGTCATCAATGCCTACATACTGGAATGAGATCCCATAAACAACAAAGGACAAAAGAAGTGATGTGTAAGATAAAAATTCTTCCATTAGTTGCTCAAAACTATTATGCTGCTTTAAGTTTTTATTACACATTAAAAAAGAAAAAAAAAGCAAGTCAGCCAATCATGTTTTAACTGTATGATAACAAAAATGTGTTTTTTTCTACCTGAATTCAGAGTAAAATGACTCATTCTGATGCCACTAATAGCCTAATGTTCACAGATTTTATTTTCCTTCAGGAACACAAATATTGCCTTCCTAATTATAATGAAAGTCTCTCGAAGGGACGAATTAGGCCATGCATGTTTTTCCTTTATTGTTTTCAACACAGGATTGGGCACATAATGGTACATAATTTGACATTATTTTAGACAATCATAATAAAATGCATATAAATTTTGAGCAAATGTGAAGATAAATCTTTGAAACTTAACCAAATCAGGAAGAGGCTCTGCTGCTGCTTCTCCAAGACCAAGAAGGAAATTCACCTTGCTTTCCCTCCATCACTGCTATGAAGGTAAAGGCTGCTTTCATTAGAGGAAAGAAAAAGCACATGTGCTACCTGGCATCAGAGGTCTTCATCTAACTCTGTGGGCACAACTGACATTGTCGAGGCTCCACAGCTGCTCTATCCTCTCTGGCCATGAGAAGGAAGATCACCAAGCAAATTATGGAGAACCACCAATCTCCAGACTTTGGTGGACTTTACTTACTTTCCAATTCGGACATCCCAAATTCCCAGCAGTTTTACCCCCATATCCTCTGTATTTTTTTCAAATGTTGTTGTTTCTCTCTCTATCAAGTAGCCTTGTTATCACAGGACCAAGGAGAATGTGGGCCTGTTAACTGGTACTTTCTCTCAGTTATAACTAGAAATCTAGGCAAATAAAATTGAGGTATATTTATGTATTAGGGGGAAGAGTTAGTGCAATAATCGTTCCTAGGTTCCTAGCTAGGTTCCCAGTACATCCCTTGTCTTCTTCCTAGATTGGTAACACAAGTTTGTAACCTCGTAGTCATCCTTAACTTTTCCCTTTCCCTTGCTAACTGTTTTGCCCCTTCTCCAATCTAATCTTTTATAGATTATAGACACCCCACTCTAGTCTTTCATAGCTCTATAACATCTCTGGAATCTGTTCCTGTCTCTTTATCTCAAATGGCCATTCTATTTCTGTCCCTCATTACCATTCTCCTGGTTTACTGGTCTCATATCGTCTTTGTCCTTTCTTGTCCATCCTTCACAAAGCTGCCCAAATCTAACCATATTACTCCTCTGAGTAAAGTCTTTGGTGATTCTCTTGCTTCTGGGTCAAAATACACATTTCTTGGCCAGATTTTACAATATATCTCTTTTCCAAACCTATTTCTCATGAATTCTCTTCATCTATTTTATGTTTAAGCCAAACTGGTCTACCATTAGGTAGACACTACACCACCCACTTGAAAGAATTATTTATTGCTGCCTCACTTAAATCCAATTTACTTGCAAGTCATGGCATCACCTTCCTGATGTCATGGTCCTCTTCAAGAATGAAGGACAAACAACAACATGTTTGCTCATGACTGCAATGAATTCCTTCTTCACATATCCACACAGGATGGGCACTAAAAATGCCCAACTCTCAGGGTAAGCCCAACTATCCGCCATCTCCTTTGGGAAGCCTCACCTAAATTATTTGAGTTTTTAGTGCTCTCTCTTTCCTTAAACTACTTGGCATTTATTTAGCTGTGTACACACAGCACTCCCCCATTAAATTCCTTGAGCTCAGTGCCTGGGTTTGGGGTAGTTTGGGGGGTCTTTATATCCCTATCACTTGGCACACAGTAGGTATTTAATAACTGCCAAATAGAACAAAAATTTAGCTTTGTTGAAAATAAAGTTAGGTCAACAACAGTGGGATATATACAGGGTGTTCCAACAGTCTTAGTGCCGTGTAAAGCTATTATTTAGCAAGATGATAATGTTAATAATAAGTATTATCATTACTGTAGCTATTATTTAAGATGCCAAAAACACTAAGACTTTTGTGTTACTAAATTCTTTATACTTGGAGTGTGATTTCATAGTGTGAGAAGTCCCTCCAATTGCCACAGACCAAAACCCTTCCATGCCCTCTCATCCTTGCAATTCTTGTTAAACAGTCCAAAAATGATCTATCCAACTTATGGGAACCTTCCTTTAGTAATTTTAATATTTAGTGTGTATCAGCTCAAGCTATTTTTTCTTTTTCTTTCTCTTGATAAATAAATTGCCTTTTCTAGTTATATGTGTTTTTAAAGATATCTTTCTACTACTACTTTTGAGCACATCATCTTCTAACAAGGGTGATAATCCTGAGCATGTGGCCTGCTACATATGCCCTTCTGGTGAGTAACATATTCCGACCTCTTACTAAAGGACATGCATAGTGGAAAAGGTCTGCCTTCTCTATTCGTAGGCCAGAACTCATTTGGAACCAACCCAAGTCAGTTGTGTACTTTTAGCAAGGGATAGAGAAGAGAAGCATTTTTCTTCCTCTTTCAGCTGCAACCAAGGAGGCTCACAGTGAGAACGCTGCAATGATGATCAACATAGGCTTGCCTAGATAAGCCTGAGATAGAGTTTCATGTTCGTTACTGCCTCTTTTACTTTGTCTTTCTTACCCTGAGCACAGGTCACTGAACAGTGATTTTTAGAGTTGGGCATTTTTAACCTTGGTGGTATCCCCGCAAAGTGGGAGAGTAAGAGGTTAGTATCCGCTAGCAGCCTAGCCTGCATTCGGAGCTGATACTACTTACTGGAAGAACCCCTACTTGTGTCAAGGACGACAATCTAAGGGTCCCATGTAGGACTTAAAGTAGTTAATTTCCATCAAACACATCACTGGGAGGGGGTCCCTTATCAGAAATGGGCTTTGGACTTACATGAAGCCCACACTGGTGTTTAATCCCTAAAACAAAGGAAAAGGCATTTACTACCTTCCATATGCAAAGCACCATGCTGGGGACACACAGAAATCAGAGAGTACTTGTTTCAAAATGCTCACATTCTTATATAGAGAGATAACACATATAGGCAGGGGCAGTTTTAGTGGCAAGTCATATGGAAAGGCCCTGTAGTCCTTAGGGAACAATGGCAAAGCAGAGAATAATGCATCTTCTTTATGATCACTTCCAACGATGACTATGGGGGCTCTGCTAAAAGCAGGACCATTTGTGTTGGAGGACACTGCAATTCTGATGGCTCTTAAGACAGTCCATCCTGGGCAGTCTCCATTGGACCCTAAAAGGAGATGGTAGCCAAAATGGTGGTTTGACTAGCTTGGCATGTACCACCCCATGTCTAGAATTTTTTTAAATTAATTTTTTAAAATTTAGTTTTAACACAGTTTATGACAGATAAAGAAATTCAAACTTTTGGTCAGGTGATACTTCTTTTTAAAGCATTTATAATATGGACCACAAAAGGATTTTTTTTTAAACACTAACCAATTGAGACACAAATAATATTTATGTTGCTAATTTCACAAGCTCTTGACCTAATTGTCTCCACAGTATTATCTCTTAGAATTTCTTGCTGCTTCAGTTAGGCTGACTTGCCTGTCCTTGTCCATGTCAGTTGACCATCAGGGGGTCATAGTGACTGCGGGAATAGTGGGGCCCCTCTGCAAAAGGCTTGCTCCCCTGGACTATATAATAATGAGGCTGGAATTAGGGCTGATGATCTTAGGCATGCTGCTATTGCTTATACTCCTGGGCCTACCTGCCCAGGGCTGGCTTTTGGTTGGCAGCTGGAATAGGTAGTTTCGAGAATTGTGATTTCTTCTTGCTCTCTAGTTCATTTCTTTAGGAAGACTCTTAGTAATGTTTTCACTGTTTGGACTTACTTTAGTATTCTGAATTAGTACAATTACCAGGCATTTTCCCAAGATACCAACACATCCTAAGCAGGATATAAGCAGGATTATAGGTTAAAATTTAATTTCCACTGGACTTTTCCCTTATTATTACTTGCAAGACAAAGTTTTAGTAAGAACAATTACTTAAAAGTAGCTTTCAAATACTCTAATATTACATGTTGATCTAATAAGGGACAAGGACACAACACAGTTTATTAAAAGCTATGGTATTTTTTTCTCCACATTTATTAAACTGTTTATACTTTACAGTTAATTTATGAGGATTCAGCTTTTCACTAGTAATTTTATTGCATTCATAGAATTTCCTGCCACTGAACTAAGAGAAAGCAAAGAGTAAGAATTTATTTTAAAAAAACCTACCCCATTTATTCCTTATGAAAAAAGTGATGTTTCTTGGGATACCTTTTCCCCAAATGTTAGTATCCCCACAGATCATAAATACTGTCACCATTTATTTGGGAAGTATCAAGTCTACTTTTGAACTCAATCTTTTAGGCTGTATAGCTAACACAAATAATTTTTCTTTTCTATTAAAAAAAAAGTGTCAGTTGGAATACTCAAAAGGCTAATGAAAAATACAAGCAGCAAAGGGACCTGAAGTCCCATTTTTTAATAATCAATAAGCCAATCTAAACTATATAAGAGATAAAGGAAACCTTTTCTTTAAACTTTTGATAATAAAAATTTCTGCATGAAGAGAAAAATTTTCAATAAGATACCTTCTCTTTTACTTGAATGTTGTCCACTTTAGTAACCTCTTCAAATGAAAGTCTCACTAAGGAGATTTAAGACAATATATTCAAAATACTCCTATTTTGAATATATTGAAGACCTATATTCTTTTCTGAACAGAGCTAAGAAAAAGAATGTCTGAATAATATATTTTAAAAAAACCAGGCCTTTGTTCTTTAATAGAAAATGATAGGATTCAATTTTAGCATCATTAAAACATTTGGTTATAGAAATAGGGAACTACAGGTCCCTAATATAGATGTGGTACCCTTTATATAATGCCAGATTTTTTGATATGTTGGTAAGTTTTGATAAACTGTATTCCTCTTCTGGCTCTCTCCTTTTATTCTTTGTTATAAAAATGGCTTTCTGGAAAGGTTCAGGGAGAATTCAATAGAAAATTTAATTGACATAAAAAAAGACAGCACTAGAAGTTTATTTTAAGGGAAAAACTGATTATTATGAGCTAAACCTTTTCTTTAATAAGGAACCAGAATTTACCATTAATGTGATCTATTTTAAACAAGACAGTTTTAAAAATTGTTCTTTTTGTTTTACAAGATTATTTTACAATGACAATTTTTACCTAAAATAAACAGCATAAATGTAGAATTTAAAGTATAAGAATCCACGTTTATATATTTATAAAGCAATATAGTATTATCCCTACTTTAACCCAGGGAAGTTAAGTGACTTGCCAAGCCACATATCCAGTAAGTGATTGAGCCAGGATCAGTTCTCTTGATTAAATCCAGAACTTAATTCAGGTGTACATCACCCTGCTTTTAACACAGGTGAACAATGGCTACGAAAAAGCCAGTCCTGGGGACAAAGTGACCTCCAAAAAGGAATTATAATCTCATCCCATCTTTTGTGTGGCTTCCCTCTCATGACTCTTATTCATAGAATGAACCTAAACACTATGTTTTAAATGAACTTGGATCCCTAAAATTCTAAATTTATTATTATCAGATAGAATTGTCTCCTTTCAATTTTCTGGAAGAAAATGAACTAAAAACTAGAAACTGTACTTGCGAGGGCTTTTGAACCAAGAGCAAAGGAACTGGAATCCTATTTGGTGCACTGAGAACCTCAAAGAACCCACTGAAGTTTAATAAAAGGATGGGTTTGTTTCATATTCTAAATCAAAATATCCCTTCTTCCAGATTCAACCCTCTAACTCCCCAAAGCAGTTGAATTTCAGTAGCAGTATTTCCATATTATGAAAGTAACATGAAATGAAAAGCATTTTAATCAATCATCTTCATGTCTGTATCAAAATAGCTGTTAAAGTAATTTCTAAAAATTCACTACACTGAATCACTGCTTTAACAACAACAAAAAAATCCCTCTCCTGGTAGCCATCCTTTTCCTGATAAGCCTGTGATAAGTCTTCTGGTTTTAGGATACACACGACATCCTTCACTGGGCCTATGTTCAAAGCTGTTTCACAGAAACCTGCCAGAGCTTACACTGTGATGATAGAGTCTATGAGAATCAATGCTCATCTCCACTATAGGATGAAGCACGGGAATTGGCGTAGGTCTTTATAAGGGGTCAAGTTTAGAGAAATTATTTTTTTCTGTATTCATGATTACAAATAAGTGTGTGTGTGTGTGTGTGTGTGTGTGTGTGTGTGTGTGAGTGTGTGTAAGAGAGAGGGGAAAGAAGGAAAGGGCACATCCTCTACTAAGAATTTTGGAAGATATTTGCTTAAACATCCTTGCCGTCTTGCCTTTACGGCAGCCCAAGGCAATTTTATGTACAATGGCAGGAAACTGATAGAGAATATGATGCTCCAATCTTCTCTACAGGTCCGTATTTTACCAATAAATATCCAATTTTAGTGCTACCAAAACCACATTACTCTGAATATACTTGAAAGTTCAGATTTCCCAAATTTGTACACTATAGGATTAAATAAGGATATGTAATAGCTGCTAAAAATATTCTGTGACCAGCTTGAAGAAATTCTGGTTTCTAACAAGCATAGATGTTTAACCAAATATGCATTTTCCACACATTTATGATGGATAGCTAATGTCCTTTTCCTAATTAATTACATGTTTATCATTAGGGCTACGTTGGAATTGGAAAGGAAGATATGGAGACTAAAAATACAATCCTTGGTGCCCATCTTCCAGGAGAACAAAGGATAAGGGTCTGCAAAAGAAAGAAATACCTTTCAGGGTGCTATAGAAACCAAATCCATTAAAGCTGGTGAGTCTTCCAGGTGATAGCATTCAAACATCAAGAACGAATTGGGGACTCAGGGATTAAAGTTCCTCAGACCCCATGAACTAATAAACTACCATTTATGGTTATCCAAATATTCCTTAGATACTATGGACATTACATTGTTTGAAAATATCATTTTAGAAACTGTATCCTTTCTCCTCAACCACTTATACCATCATTGGGGGCCCTGAGATTCACAAGAACTGTAACCTAACAGGTTTTCCATAGCAGGCTGAGAACCGAGTTAAGATTTAGCTCCGTCCTTTTCTCTAAATATTTTTCAGCAACACTGGGCTAAGAAGGGTTATTAGGGAGGGGATAGAAACGCCACGCCTGTGTCCTATAAGGAGGGGTGTGTGCGTCCGGGGAAGGCACAGCAAAGAGATCCCGAGTTGCTCCAAGTCGGGGCCGTCTCCAAAGAGACCAGGCGTTGGCTGGGTCTACATCACAGTTTTGGGCGCTAAATAGTGCTGACAGTGCAGAAGGCACTCTAGGAACTGGCTGTGACTTGGTATCCCAAAATGTACAATAAGGGGACTAACACGCTAGCGGAGCTCAATAACCTTGACTGTCCTTTATGGGGAAAGCTGGGCAACTTCTCTTCCCAAGCCCCGCACAGCAGGTCGCCCAGACTAGGAGGAGCTTCCTACCAGACTCCGCCCTCCACCCTTCAGCCCCGGGAACACGTGGCCTCCTTTGGGGGAAGGCCGACAGGAGGGCTCCGCCCCTGAAGCCTTCCGCGCAGGCGCCGGCACGCCCCGTCCCCGTACGCCGCGGCGTACACTCTCCGCCACTTCCCTCCCACTTGTAATCAACACCAACCTCGCACCCCCTGCTAAGTCCCCTGTACGCCTCGGCGTACTCCCAGAGGCTTATTTTGCTAAGCCAATCTAGCGGGAGCCCGTCCCTCTCCCACCTCCCAGCTGAGGTGAAGCCTGCGCCGCCCCCCTACCTGTAAGCCGGGCGAGAGCGGTGGGCGGGGGCTGAGCGGGGAAAGGAAGGGACGGATGGGGCGGAGGAGGAGGGCAGCAGTGGTGATCCGCTCAGCCTACAGCCCGAACCGGCAATTGGCGACGGTTGATAGAGTTAGGCTGGCTGGCGGGTAGTCGCGTGCTCCCTCATCCAGGCTTCCCCCCAAGCCCTCCCTTTCTCTTTTCCTTCACTCCCTTGGTCGGTTCCGGGACCCGAGCTCTAGCAAGGATGCCGCGCGCCACCTGCCTCGGCGCCCCTAATAACCACAGCTCCCCGGGTCAGGTGGCTGTGCGCGGACCGCTCAGTCATTGGTTGGGGCGGAAGCGAGGCGCTGCGAGATTGGCTGAAGGGAGGGGCCTCGGGCTGGGGCTGGGCGGAGCAACGCGGAGAGGGCCGAGGTCCCGGGGGGAGGGAAGAGGGAGAGGAGGGGCCAAGGGGGCGGGGCTTGAGACCAGCGTTCCGCGCCTTTGTGCTCAGCGCGCGCTCAGCTCCGCCCGGGCTCCGGCTGCAGCGCCGGCTGCATCAATAATTCAGATACGCGGCAGCGGCGGTAGCGGGAGCCGGAGCCGGGCGAGAGCTACCCAGGCGGCGGCGAACGGCTATGCATCCAAGGACTGTCGCGCAGCCCCGACCGCTCGCAGGGCGCTCCTGAGGGCCCCCAGGAGCTGGGGTCGAGTTTAGGAAGGTTGCAAAAGGAGTGAGCGGCAGTTTGCGAAGCAGAGCCCCGGGAGGAGAGCTGTGGGCGCCAAGCTACAAGCGAAGCAGAGTGAAGGGGAGGAGAGCAAGCAGCCCCAGCGCGGGAGGGGGGCGGGGGGGCGCGGACAGACAGCCCCGGGGTGGGGGGGTGGGGAGGGCTGCGGAGAGATGGTGGGCGCCCTGGAGCTGCTGCTGCTCGGTGCAGCATGGTTGGCTGGGTCGGCTCAGGGGCAGAATGAGACGGAGCCCATCGTGCTGGAGGGCAAGTGCCTGGTGGTTTGCGATTCCAACCCCACTTCCGATCCCACGGGTACGGCGCTGGGAATTTCCGTGCGCTCTGGAAGCGCCAAGGTGGCTTTCTCCGCCATTCGGAGCACTAATCACGAGCCGTCGGAAATGAGCAATCGCACGATGATCATTTACTTTGACCAGGTGAGTGCCTCCTGCTCTCTGGTAGCTCCAACCTCTGCACTAGGGAACTCGGGTAGGAGGGCGCCCTGTCCTGCAGCTTTCTGGAGCCTGACGTCTTTCTCTTCCCACTCCCAATTCCCATCCCTGTCCTTTTGTAGGTACTAGTGAACATCGGGAATAACTTCGACCCGGAGCGAAGCACTTTTATCTCCCCACGGAAAGGGATTTACAGTTTTAACTTCCACGTGGTGAAAGTCTACAACAGACAGACCATCCAGGTCAGCCCCTGGCACTCCTGACCCCAGGAGACCCTTGGGAATAGGCTCTTTAGAGCTGAGAGGGAGTGAGGTGGTGGGGCTTCGGTGTTTAGATGGAGGGGCTGGGTGCATTTCCATCTTCTTGGATAGTTGCGTAGGAAGCCAGGCGTGCTCGGGATCTTCTCAGCTTCCAGCTTCCCTGACCTTTACCTCCTCTTGTGCCCTGTTTCAGGGACAGATTCCCCATCCAGCTTGCATCCTCAGGCTCAACAGTTACCTCCTCGATTGTTGCCCTATGCTTTGGATTGCTAGGCTGAATAGAGTTTGATCGCTGAACGCGCGTTCAGCACCACGGACAGAATCCAGGCTAGCATCCTCGGAGACGGGTTCCCTTGTTCCCTTTAAGCTAGCTGCTTTAGTCAGGAATCTTAAACTGGGGTGCTGCGGGGCTGAATGGTTTCCGTCTTCGCCTGACTTTAGATCTCCCAAGCTAATGAGGATCTTTGATCTTCACGAGAAAAAGTCGGGAGGTGGAAACACCAGTCCTAGGCAAAGCGGGGTATCTACCTGCCTATGGAGAGCAAGAACCCCATACATGGTTGTCACCTGTGTGCCTAATGCGAGAACTGAGTTCTTGTATTTGGGGACAAGGAGAGGAGCACAGTAAAAAAGAAACATTTTTAAGCTGCCGAGAGCTGCTATTTGGTTCAAGGATACCAGGAGCCCAAGGGTTCTAGGGGCACCAGGTTTGCTATATCAGAAATGTTAGGAAACTACAATATGACCCGCCCTCTAGAAAGAACCAGCCAGCAATAGAGACGGCTGAACAGAGCTTTTTCAGTGATGCTGATACTAGGGACACTAACCGCTTTATCCCTGGGCCTCTTACCCTTGAATTCTTGGGTTCAGATCTATCTGGTGGCTAATAAAATCTTTTCCGTGCTAAGGTATCACTTATTAAAAAGCTTCAGTAAACGTTCAAATTTACTGTCTCCTTTAGCACACTTGGTTTTAGACACCCCGCAGAGGCTTATCATCCCGAGTTTCTAGCTGCAAACTGTCTGGATGTCTTCCCACCTCTGCCCCTCCCCACTTTGCCTCCTCTCCCTTCTCCCCTAAGAACAGTGTTAAACTGCAGTGCGACCACCCCTCCCTTCCTCTCTCCTCACTTTTGTGGATATTTCTCCTTGTCCTAGCTGGTTGCTTGAGCTACACCCTCTGCCTACTCAGCTAACTCGAGCTTCTCTTTTTTTTTCTTGTTTCCAGGTGAGCCTGATGTTAAACGGGTGGCCAGTGATCTCGGCTTTCGCGGGCGACCAGGATGTTACCAGAGAGGCAGCCAGCAACGGAGTCCTAATACAAATGGAGAAGGGAGACCGAGCGTACCTCAAATTGGAGCGAGGGAACTTGATGGGGGGCTGGAAATATTCGACATTCTCTGGATTTCTCGTATTCCCTCTCTAAGGAACTAATTCATCGCTGGAGCTAAGCGGAGAGAGTGGGAGAGGGAGAACAGAGAGAAGGGGGAGGGAGAAAGAAAGAGGGAGAAGATGTAGAAAAAAAGAAAACGACAAGTGTGGAGAATTTCCTGCGAAGTCCCAGATTGTAGCCAGGTATAAAGAGCTCTGGACAGCAAACTTTTAAAGTTCACTTATAAAAGAGAAACTAAGCCCCACTTAGATCTGTGTACATCTGTTTTGAAGAATACTATTCCTCTCCCCATTTTGGTAGTCTGCAGTCAAGAAAGAAGCTGCCTTGTGATTGATTTTTTAAAATCTCCAATTGCAACATTCTCTTCCCTACTTCATTATCCCGACCCCAGATTTAGCTAAAAGAAAGGTTGTATTTCAACAGTGTAAGCTACAATAATCCTTTTTGACTTCCCGAACCCACTCAGCGTCCCTCTAACGTTGTTCTTGGCAACTTTTTTCTTTTGGGTTGTTTGTTGGTGGTAGAGTTTTCGTTTTGAGAAGCACTGCTCATCTTAAACTCCACCGAAGAATTAACTACTGGAAGGTTTTTTTTGTTTGTTTTTTGTTTTTTTTTTAAATACACAGATGCCATGGTGAAGGAGAAAAGACTTCCTTGCTGTTGTTGAATGACTGACAGTTAAATAAAACAAAGGGGGAGGGGGGAGAATAATTTCTTAGTGAAGAACTATTCCCAGTGAAAACTGGCAGAATAGAGCATCTTTGTATTTCTATGTAATATTCTAAGTGATTGTGAACTATTAAGGCTGCTCAATGTTTTGGTCCTTGGTTTGCTCTTGTCGAATGTGTCCCAACTAATGCCAGGAAGTATTATTGACCTTTTACTCTCTTACTCTGTAATATATGTGTGAATATTGAGAATTTAATTTGGCTCTAATACAATAAAGTTTAAGTGGGACTTTTATTTTTCTGAAACAGAAAGAAACAGGGTTTTTCAGTGCAACCCTCGAACACTCCTAAGGCTGGAGGCGGGGTCAGGAGGAGAAAGCAGTTCAGACGCTTAGCTATCTTTAGCGCGCTTAAGTGAAGACAGGGCCAGGAAGTATTAGCCCGACCGAGCGCGCCTGTTCAACTTGCCTAACATTTAAGATGCCCTGCGTCTCTGCGCCAGCCTCGCTTTCTGCTTCCTCGCTGCTTTTACTCAAGACTTAAAAATTGGCCTACCCTTCCAGTGACAACGAACGCCCAGACCAGTGGCTGAAGTGCAGTTTGAGAAGGAAGGCGCACAGCATCAAAAAAGGAAGATTAGATTAAATGCGAAACCACCCTGGGGGTCTATGCTGTTGCTGCCCACCATCTTCTTCTGGATTTTCGTGACTGGATCCGGTGACATTTTATAGCACCCTCTCTGGAATCACCAACCTGTCCACTCTTCTCTTGGTCCGCTGTTCTGATTTGGTTTCCGGTCTTTAAGAGATGTAAAAATGCTTTAATTTTACAGTACTCAGAGATGACTACTTTTATTAAAAAGGCCCATCCGCGATTCTGACTGTATCTGAATATAATGTCAAAACAAAAGTCTAATAAACAACTTCATTTGAAGACTAAATGGAAGGCTGGCCCAGTCGGAGGCCTGTGTATGCGGGGGACTCGGGAGGCTTTGGGCCCAGGCTCTGGGCGGGACTGGGAAGAGGGTACTGCACCCACGTAAACCCCAGAAATTTCGGAAATGTACGGTAAAACTGTTCAGGGTTCACACATGATTTCCAGCCCCTCCAGGGTTAAGCGTATTCTGGTTATCTCTCAGACCCGGGTTTCAGGAAGCAATTTAATTAGCTCCTAGGGGGGAAATTAATAGTAGCATAATAAGCAACCCTTCCTTATTTATTCACAGGTCTTGTCTAGATAATAGTTTCACAAGGCAAATGGGGACTAGGCTGAAGCCCAAACCCTGTCCCGAATATCCCCAGCCTAACTGCCTTCTTTTCTCTGTTGCTTGCTTTCTGAAAAGCCGAATGTTTCTGAAAACAGGCAGCCTTCTTCCTACTACTCTTTATCTAGCCCCAAACTGTGTTTACGGTGACTGGATTGGTGACCACTTCGAAGGGCTTGGATTTGACCTGTGAGTTTCTTTTGCTCACAAATAGTGTCCCTTGCAACTGAAAATTAATTCAGACTGATGGTCGAATAAGAGTAGTCCAAGAGGGATATAAAGAAAAAGAAAACTATTTCCTCTGTCTCCCTTCCTCTCCCTCTCTCCCCATTCCTCTGCAGGACTTATTCCTGCCTATCTGTTGGTCGAGGGAACAAGGGCTCAGAAATCAGCAGTGGCCATAAACTTAGGGAGGACACTCAATGGTTTAAACATTTTTGGTCTCCACACGAAGCTTTTCTTTATGGCGGCAGAAACCGAACATCTAGCTGGTGTAGAGGTTGATTTGCCGGCTCTGGTTTACTCAGGGAGCAGGATCCCTGGCAGACGTTACCCCTCTGCAGGTTATCCCCCTGGCAGAGGCTGAGGGTAGGGCCTCTTTTTGGAGTGTGATGGGGTGGGGAGTCTGGACCCAGGGGCAAAAGTCACAGGGCCCTATAAGTTCACAATTCTTGGCCTTTCAGAAATCTGACGGTGCTTTGCCCATCGTGCCCATTTTTTGGATGTTGTTTATTTTTGTTTTTTTTCTTTTCTACCTAATGTTGCTGCATTTGCAGTCTCTCGGCTCCTGCCAGGGAGAAAACCATGTATCTTATCGTCTGTCCTTTGGGGTGTAGGACCTCAGAAGGTCTGTCTATCCTTTAATGATCCTATTTCCACGGGTGGCATAGATTCCCTGCCCCTCTCAATTCTTGGCCTCGCTGATGGCTGTCCTCTGCCTGGCTGGCTGCGTGTCTTGGGGCCTGCAAGAGGACGACTGCGAGCGCCACTCCTGCTCAAACAGCAGAGGGCTGAAGGCTCTGTGTCTGGGATACTGGGACCTCGGCTGTGTGTCCAAGAGATTTGGTGCTGAAACTGTGTATGGCTTCGCCTCAGCATTCGTAGCTTTTTCTTAATTCGCAGGCTTCGGACTTGTGTCCTAGCATCTGGCTAGGATCGGTATTGCGATCACTGCTGCAGAGGTTCCCCACAGGTACACTTCCCGGTTCTGGCCGGACAGTGCAGGCGAGATCACTTCTACCCTCTTTCTCTGCTTTTCCTGGAAAGCCTAGGGAGGCCTTGGAACATGTGCGAACTGTCCACCCTTCCTGCTGCTTGTCCCCTGTAACTTGGTCTCTTTCATTTACCTGATGTACCTAGAAAGGACAGGAGATGAGACCGGGATTTTGGGGGTAAGACAGGTGTGGAGAGGAACAACAAAGATTTCTTCTGTCCATAGTCCCATCTGCCTGCTCAGGGTTCAGCCCCTGCAGCTTTGGTGGAAAGGGGAGGACAGTCCCGGGAGGTTTGGATGCCGTGAAGGAAGGAAGGAATGAAATGAGCATTTATTAAGAGCCTACTATTGCCAGCTATGGTGCTAAACACTTTACAAAATATTTTCTCATTTGGCCTAGGGTGAAGAGCTTTTTAAAATTTGCTGATCCAGAGGGTCATGGCCTCTATGGAACCTGACCGTAGCAAGTCTGACTCCCTCAGATGCAGAGGAAGAAGAAACTTTACTTTTCAGGAGACAAAGAAAATTGTCCATTTCTTGGTAGGCCCTTAAAGTTAGACTAAGGTTGGATTGTTGACCAGAGCTATCAGGGAATCCTCTAGACCTTCCCAGAGTGCAGTCCATTTCCCTCAATTCCAATATCCACTCAATCCGGGGCTCTCTCAAACTCATTGCATTGGAATGTTGTCCCTTAATCTTTGAACCACAGCCTAATAGTAAATATCAGGGCAATTGATTATGAATGCAAATGTTATTAATGTTAAATAGAGAATTCAACTATTTCTATGTCCCTTAATAGTGATTTTTTTATTTTGGGGGTGGGAGTGAAATGAGAAGAAGAAAGGGGAGAGGATGCACTATGAAATATAAATTCTGAAATGTCCTACTTGGGCTCAATTGGGCCTGCCATTGTGCTCTTGGTGGAAAGAACACAAGTCTGGGAGTCAGGCCACCTGGATTCTGGTTCTAGCGCTGCTATGAATTAGCTGAGTGACCTTGGGCAAACCCCACCCCTTTACCCCCTTATTTATAAAAGGAGAAAATTGCACTAATTGATCTCTAAAAATCTCTTTCTGCTCTGGCATTCTATGCTTTAAATCATAGAATTCTAGTCACATAATTCTATGTTTTAAAACAGTAGTATCAAACTCAAATAGAAACTGGGGTTCACTAATGTGCACAAAAGGATTCCATATGCCCCATATTAACTTGGTTTTAAAATGCAATGTTATCTAGATTTTATTGTGTTTTTATTTATTTTGTTAAATATTTTCCAATTACATTTTATTCTGATTCAGGATTATTGCTGCTATGGTTGACACCTCTGGTGTAAAGGATCCTTCTAGTTCCTAAGTTTTGTATTCTAAGGATACTTCTAGCTCTGCCATTCTATGTCTTAACACATAATAATATTATAGTAAACATTATGTGGTTCTATGAGTCCTATGAAAGTAAAGATACCACAGAACCTTCAACAATAATAGACCCTTCTGAGTATTCCAGATACTGGGGTAATAAGAAGCTTACTATTATTATATTATATAAATATATATCATAGATTAGCTTCAGATAAGAACAAATGCAATGTGACTATTTTAATGTTGGCTGGATGTAATTTTGAATTGTGTGTGATAAATAAGGTTATTTCTCTTTCTACATATATGCCTTTGTACAAACAACAGCTCTCACTATTCATCCATTCAGTAAATATTTATTAAGTTTATACAGTGTTCAAGCCTTAGATACTTGCATCAGTTCTCATGTTATTCTAACTTAAGAAAAGCGAGGTCTAAGCTACATACATATGTGTGTATGTACACTCATACATGTATATGTGTAAATAAACTATCGGTATTCTGTTGCCATAGAGAATTGAATACAAGTATACTAATTGGCTTTCCAAGAGCCTGAGCTTATGAGGAGGTAGAGAGGAAGGTGTGTTCTCAGGATAAATGACTCACTAATTTAGAAGTACTAGGTATCATCTGGCCAGAGCCTTCTTCACTGATAAAAAATAATGCTTTGATAGAATAGAATAGTTTACTTATCATCATCACTATTCTCACCATCAAACCACCATGGCAACCCTCCATTATCTACTCCTGTCTTGTTATACCTGGAATTTGGTTATGTGGTAGGTCAATTGTACATATAGTATTATTCATGTATAGCTAGAATTACAGGATTTAGACCTGTAAAGGACCTTAGAGACCATCCCCCTCATTTTAACGATGAGGAAACATACCAAGGAAAGTTAAATGATTTGTCCTAGGCCTCAAAGGAAGGAATAGATATGGTATCTTTAAGTTTAGTGCTCTTTAATGCATATACAATGTTTTGTGAACCTTAACATACAAAATAAATGTCTACTATTAATTTGATATTGTTGCAGGTGAATCATATTTTTACAAAAGCTTAATCAAGGAATGATTGTTCACTTTATGAAAAAATCACTTAAATATTTCCCTTATTGCATACAAATGGTATTTAATTTTTTTACATGTAATTCTTCAGGAAAGTTTCATCTGGGCAGTGCATCTCCCTCGCTATAATATGATCTCTGTCTATCTCTGTTTCTCACCCACACATATATAAACATTCTATATATGTATGTATATATATACATGTATAAAATTCACATATCATGTGTTAAATATACATATGATACATATATACACATACATATTGTATGTTTATATATATGTAAACCCTGGTCTTCCAGCACGCATAAAATGATTACTACTTATCTCATACTCATCAAATCCTTGAGTGTAAGAGAGCTATACTGGGTAAATGAAACAGATGCCTTCCTGTCACCTGGGAATTTATAATCCAAATCGATTACACTGACATGGTCACCTAAACAAATTCTTTCAGGTTGAAAGAATTATATAGCACTGAACACGTAGGATGCCTTTTTCATTCCCTAAATCTGAGCCCCCAGAGAAAGAGACCCTTCCCCCCGCTCCCGCTGCATTAAGGAAAACCCCACTGAGGAAAGAGTGTTTCAGTAGCTTACGTTCAGGCTGGCAGATTGTCTAGGGAGTCATTCAGGGTTTGGTTAACATACAGGTATGGGTCACATTTAGGATCCTTGCTAAGTTTGTTTGTTTGATTTTGTAGTATCTTGTTGTTTATTTAGACTACAATCCTTTTAGGTAGCCTAGTTACAGTATGAGGTTGCTGGTAATTAAGAGAATTACCTTGTTTATTAAACAAACAAAAGTACCTCTTGTGGTAACAATATAGTTAGCACAACACAAAGCCGAGGCAGGCCTGCTTTGGTCTTTCTAAATTTTTAAGAATAGAGGATAGGGCAGAATGACCTGGAGTCCTCTTCTGTGCCTTTCCAGTTATTTTCACTTGTGAAATCCTTCCTTGCACTACACTTTATAGGACGATTGAAAGGAAAGCATTCTGAAACCTTACAGTGCAATAAAAATGTATGCTATTATCTGAGTCCTACCCAACTATCAAGAATTAAATTTCGCTTCCTTCGTTAAGCCTTTCCTAATTTTTCCAGCTCAGTGACAATAAGAATGATAACAACATTTACAGAATTTACATGTGCCTCAAGTTTTACAAATCACTTTATATAAGATGTCATAGGAGCACAGCTAGAAGGAACTCTAGAAATCATCTAATTTAACCCTCCTCATTTTACAGATAAGGAAACTGAGGCTTCAGCAGTCAAAGTCACTCAAAGAATAGGTCAATAGCAATTCAATTCAGTAAACATTTATGAAGGATCAACCATGGACAAGACCCTGGGAGACTACAAAGAAAGAAAAAACAGTCCCTGTGCTTAGAAAAGTTTATATTTTACTAAACACGATAAATGTTTGGTGAGTTGACTTAGCTGAGCCAGAATTCCATCCCACCATTTTCAAACTCTCAAAGCAGCATGATTTCCATTATTACATCATGTGGCCTCAAATTCGAGGGCTTCCTCCTTCTGAATTTTTAGACTACTGACTGTACCCCTCAATTGCCTCTCACACAGAATACCAAGCATTATTAATTTTTCGTGTGTGTACATTTTGCTCCCCAACCAGACTGTGGACTCTTCTAGTGCAGCGACCCTTTTTCATCTTTGTATTTAATTTGATTCAACAATTATTTATTTTAATAGATTTTATTGGTAAATTTGTTTTTATTCTGTGAATATTCCACCCTATGTCTTCCCTCTTCCCTCCAAGAGAGCGATGTGTCTTATAACAAAGACTTTAAAAAAGTGGAAAAAATTCATCAAAATCAACCAACACATTGAAGAAAACTGACATATACAATGTTTCCACTATAGTGTACTCCCAGATCTGCAAAGGTGCTGGGAGAGGTCTTCTCATGTTTTTTCCCCCCAAGTCATTAAGTGCCTACTATGTGTAAAGTACTATGCTAGAAAGGAGAAATAAAAATAAATGGAAACAGTTTTGACCCTCAAGGAGTTTACACAGCTTCTAGTAGAATGTCTTTTACACATAGTAGATCAATTACTATTTGTTGCCCAATGTGGGAACAAAATTATTAAATTCTGTAGCAAGTAGCAATTGGGGAGCAGAGGAGAAGTCCCACTTGTGCAATCAAGAGTAGTCAAGCACTGGTGAGTTAATGTTTGCCCATATCCAAATGAATGGGGGTAGCCAACTGGAGGGAGCAAACTGGGGAGGAAGAGGGAATAGCATAAGGATTATAAACTATAAAGGGGCAAAACACTGGGCAGTAGCAAGATATAATGAAGTGTTAGGATGTGGATTGTCACTTTCTGTGGGTTTTGTTGTCTGACTAATGTTGTATCAGGTTGTTAGCTAGGGTGTGGTTGTAGCTACCCAGGGTTGCTACCCATGAGGATCCTGCTATTCAATGAGAAGTAAAAATCACTTGTAGCTGACACTGGTAGATACCAGACTAAGTCTCAATTACAGTTGAAGTTAGAAACATTTGGGAAATCCCTTCTGATTCTGGTTTCTGCTGTAGAGAAGGGTCTAATGTAGAATCTGCTGATCTTCCCCAGTGAAGAACAGAGTTCTGGGAACCTACTTTAATTGGTCTCTTCCTCATCCAGAATGAGTGACATTCTGCTAGGAGTCTAGGTTGTCTTGCTAAAGACTCTCTAGGATGCTCCCACTCATATCCACCTCAGGAAGCATGCATACTCAGGTGATAACTATGTTAGTGCTTGCCTTCTGTCATCAGAAACTATTGTAGACTTAAATGGGGAAACTTTAAAGAGGGAAAGAATTACTAACTAAGGAATGGCAGTCCATCTTCTCCTCCCATTTTGAGAGGAAGTTTGGAGGGCTGCTCCTGCCTCAAAAAAGTCTTCATTTCCTTTTGTATTCAGAATACCCCAAAAGTAAATTCCCTAATGTGCCCTTTAACTGAGAAATTCAGATGATTTTATAATAATTGAGTGGTTCCAAATGTAGTATTGAAATGTAGCTGATGAGAAGCTTGCTATGCTTTTAACTCATCTTTATAAAAATTCAGCTGATGTAGGTCTCAATAATATTCATTCTCTCTTTTTTAAAGGGTACCTTTCAGATGAATGGATTATTTACTTATTTTAAAGTTTTAATAGAGAATACCCCCAGTATATATTATCAATAGCAATGATGCCACAACTTCTAAGCTGTTGTTCTGGTTGTATTTGGTACAAGTGAGGCTACAATTTTGTTGTTTTTTGACCTTCCCAGGTTTACTCTGTATTTGATTTCATAGGATCCTGGGATCTTAGATATAGAGCTTGAAGGAAACTTCAAGAGATCTAGTTCAGCCTTCTCTTTCTACAGAAAAGGAAACAGTATACAGAAGCTATACATATCCGATGTCACACACACAGTGAGTAGCATATGTGGAATTCAAAACAGAACAAGGAACAAAATAAGCTCCCCCAGCAATAGACATTGTTGAATATAAAAGTATTGAACATAAGAGAAAGTAATTTCTTTATCACCTGGAAACACCATCATCTTGGTGGCAGGTTCTAGAATAAATACGAAAGTCTGATGAATGAGTGAATGAAAAAGTATTTAGTAAGATTCTTCTATATGCCAGATACTGTACTATATGCTGGAGATAGATGCTAAATTTAGTGGTTTCCTATCCTCAGGAGTTTACACTCAAGTAGGGGGAGACTGGTAGCTTAGAAAAGAAGTTTTGATGTGGTGCACCACCAGGATGATGAGTGGAGTCATCGGGCAGTTGACTGTCACACCTTATCCAAAAGCAATAACAGTATTGATTGGATATCTGTTTCTAGAGTAAGGGATATAAATGGAGGTAGAGGGAGAGTACACACATACCATCATGGCAATGTAGGTGTCAGGGTTCTCATCAAGGAAGGCTGTGTGGATTGAGAAGAATAGATTAGGACTAGCTAGATAAGAGGGTTAAAAAAGTTTGTAGGTACTCATCAGTCAGATTTCCAAAGCTTAGTGTATTAACTCCCACTGGAAAGGGGTGGTGGTAACATGTTCTCTGGGGGTCCAGTCTAGAGAGAATATTCCAGGGGAGAAAAGTGGGTAGGGAAGAGTAGGGCAGATAGGAAGATGCCTGGGTGGAAGGCAGAATGGTTTAAGGAAACCAACAGTATTTTTCAGTTTTCCTACACTCTCTCATTTTTTGATCTATTGTTTTCTGCTCAAACATGCCATTAGCATCAGTACTACCCTGTACCTCCAACGAAAAATCACTCTGTGGATTGATTGTTGGAGATTTAGCAGTTACACATCCAAGCTTGTCAGTCAATCAGTTTCACCCAGAAGACTTTCCCTAGCACTCTACTGAGCAATTTAGGATGCAGATGTGACCCTGGTCAGAGAAATAGCAACTGAGTTCCCTGTGACTCTTGAAAATGAAGTATCCACTGCTACCAATACAAAGATCTATTTTGTAGTGATCAGAAAATGTAACTACACAAAGGAAAATCAGGATGAATTAATAAGGCAGTGGCCTAGGTTACAATACAAGGGGAGAAGGAAGGGGGTACAAATGGGAACCTTTTAAAATAAGACTTTTAATAAATTCACTCATTTTTCATGCCTGAAAATTCTGATTTCCATGATATAGAGTGACAATTTTATGACAAGAAAAGTTATGTATTACAGTAAATATTCAAGCCTCTGGTGAATCCAAAATTGTTATAAGTGTTGGGGAAGACTAGGGAATTTTTGGACTCAGTCAAGGATGCACAAATGCTTTGTCCTTACTCTGGTACTAGACAATGGAGAAATGGATGCATCAACCAGGACCAGAGTGGAAAGAGAACTCATCTCACTAATACAATCAGGGTAATCTTAGATAAATCATTTCCTCTCTCTCCGGAACTCAGTTTCCTCCTCTGTAAAATGAAAGATTTGGACTAGATGATCGCTAAAGTCTCTCTTAGCTCTAAATCCCATAATTCCATGCCTCTTGAAACCGGAGGTTAAGAGAAGAAAGTGAAGAATTGAGAGATTTAAAGAGCAGATGTGAAGGAAAGCTGCTTTTGATTAGTGTCAGAAGTGGGAGGCAGGAAGGAAGATGAGAAGCTGAGTTGGAGGTTTGCTGCTCTGTTTGGTTTTAACAGTTTCTATTCTTATATATAAACTCATCATTTCCCAAATCATATCCCATCTTCCTTTTCATAATCTTCCCACATCATTTCATCCCATTCATCCATCTATCCATCCATCGATCCATCCTTCTCAGATACCTCTCTGACCTACTGATCTTTTTTCATTCTTTCCCCTTTCTCCAGTTTAACACAACTTCCAGAAATCAGGCCTCCCTTCCCTTCTTGGTGGAACTTAATTAGCTCAGTTTTGGAACTCCTGCCCAGGGTCTTGAACAGTCTTAATTGGTGTATGAATGAATACAAACTCATCTAGCCCACTATATCTAGCTGGTCCCAGACCATACTTCTTATCCCATTTGCTTATCTCCTTCTTCCCGCCGCACCATTTCTATTTTCCACCTTTAGCCAAATACTAGCATTGCTTCTAGAAAAGGTTGTGGCAAACAGTAACATTTTATACATTATCCCTGTGACAATGTCCCTCCCCTTCTCAAATCAAATATATGTTGTCTACCGCATGACAATGCAAGCTTCTTGAGTCCATGCTTTTGTACTAAATGTATTTGTTAATTTATGTGATTATATTACATATTATATATAGTTTTACTTTTGTGTTTATATCCTCAGTACCTTGCATAGTCCCAGACAGGTTGTATTTGTCCTTTGTTCTTGAAGAAGACCATGACATCAGGGAAGTGATGACATGAATTGCAATTGACTGATTTGAGTGAGAGAGAGCTGTGTAAGGTCACCAGCCTCACTTTCTGCTCCAGAGCCATCTGGAGTACAATGGTCTGATATTCATCAGGACAACTGGAGATGGCCCAGGATACAATGGGAAACCTTGGTCTTTTTTAGGCTAAGGCCTTTTCAAGTTCTTGACACCTAATGCTTAAAAATATATTTTTTTCATTCATTCACCCAGCACATGGGGACTTTTCCCTTTTCTGGACCTCTAAAACTGTTACTATCTTTTCCCCTCATTTGGCACTTGGCATATATGATGTTATAATTTTTAATATTTTCATGTGTCTTGTTTCCTCCTAAGATCACAAGCTTCTGATGGGTGGAGAGCATATCTTCCTTATCCTCATATCTTCTACAGCTCCTAGCCCAAGGTTGCTCACAAATACTCTAAGTTTTTGCTCAATAAATGTTTTTGAACTGTGAATCAGTTCCTCAGCTTTCTCTGAAGAGTTGGAAAGTGATTTGGTGTGTGTGTGTGTGTGTGTGTCTGTGTGTGTGGATATGTGCGCATGCACGTGCGCACTTATGTGCCTGCACACACTTGTGTGTTCTGAGGTGAAGGGAATGTGGGTGGAGGACAGGGTTACGTATTATTTTCCATAATGAAATCTGATTTTACAAAGGATATTGTTTCTAAATTAATATCTGGGAGCTCATCTGAGAAGTATAATTAACGTCAGCATGCTTTGCAAAAGAAAGGAGAGACTCTGTTCATGTTGGCTAACATGCAAGCTTTTAAATAGGACTTTTGTGAATATATTTTGTGAATACATCCTTCACATTCTACCTTAATGGTGACAGCTTATCATACCACATTGTGTTTCTGTCAGGCTGCACCTCCTGTATAATGAAGACAGCACACAAGGGCTCTTGTACAGATTGTACCCGACTGAGTTTCTGCCTGACTCTTATCATTTTAATTCAGCCCTTTAAACTTTCAAATTTTCCCTGGCTTACTGTGAATTCTTAGCGATGTTATTTTGCTTCTCAGCTCACCACTAAAAATGTGCTTATGCTGGCCTTTTTTCTCCTCTGCTGCTTTCCCTGCCCCTTCTCTTTCCAGGGAAAGCCATTTCCTTCTTATTTTAGGAGGTTCTGGGATAGTCATATTCAGTTTTTCACAATCTTGTGTATCCTTATTTTTCTAACATTTTCTCATACCACTTAGCTTTTTATACTCTGGGTTATACTCCAGCTAAAGACGATTACTCCCTATTAGCCAAGCATGACCTGTTCTTTCTTACCTCCAAGATTTGTCCCATGTGGGTCTCTACTCCTGAATGTCCTCCTTCCCCCTTTTTATTTGTTGAGTTCTGACACATTCTTTAAAATTCAACTAAAATGCCATCTCCTTCATGAAGCTATGTCTAATTCCTCCAGTTTATAATAGCCATCCCCTGCAATCCCCCATAGCACTTTGTTTTCTACCTTTCTAATTTGCTTAAAATATGTACCGTATTTTTGGGTGTATGTATCTTCATAACCCTAATAGGTTTGAGGCTCTGGGAGGGCAAAAATTGTGCCACAGCTAAACTTGTATTTCCCCCTGTGCCTAACACAGTGGTATTCACACAATAGGTGCTCAAGAAATGTTTATTGATTGATTAAATGGCTAGATAGATAAATCATGCATGGTGGGAAAAAAACCAAAAGAAAACATAAAATTTGAGGTCAAGGTATACCTAGATTTTATCCTGCCTCTTGTACTTTATTAACTCCATTTGACCCTGACCAAGTCTCTGGATCTCTTTGATTCTCAGTTTGTTCACCTCTAAAATAGTATTTATAGTACCTGCTTCACAGATTGGTCATTGTGAAGATCAAATAAGTTAATGAAAACTCTCTGAAAACCTTAAAGTACCACGTTAACCATTTTTAATATTGGAAGGAATTCTCAAAGGGGAAGTCTGGAAGTTCCCCTGTGCTAATGAAATTACAGATCTTTTGTATATTCTCTAGTTACGTCAGGTATAGGGAGCTTGGTGGTGCGATGGATAGAGCTATGGACTTGGAGTCTGGAGGACCCTTCAGTGACTGGCTGTGGGACTGGGTAAGTCACTTAATCTCTTTCAGCCTCAGTTTCCTTTTCTGTAAAATGGTGATAATCTTAGCACCTCCCTCCTAGAATTGTTGTGAGCATAAAATGAGACAGTATTTTTAAAGTGCTTTACAAATGTTAAATGATCTATAAATGTTAGCTATTGTTATCACCTCCTATTAAACTATATATTGTCTATCATAAAGATTTTTCTTTCAGATCTGGATCTTAGATTTTATTGTATTTTTACCTCTCTCTCTCTCTCTGTCCCTCAAGGTTTACTCTCTCCACCCTTCTCTCCTTTTCCTCTTCTTTATACCCTCAGAACAAAACAAGTCTACTGCCCAGGGCCTTTGTTTTTCTTATTCAACTCCTTCACTACCTTTTAAATACATTGCAATTCTGAAGGAACAATTGTTTCTTTTCCCTTTTAGAATGTTAGCATTACATCATCCTATAACTCCTTTCACTTGCTCAAGTAAATTTAACTTTCTAGGTTTCTGTGTACCTTTGTGTTTATATTCAAAGTTTCTACTCAACTTTGTTGTTTTCATCAGAATTGCTTGAAAGTCCTCTATTCCATTAAAGGTTCATTCCCCACCCCCCTGCCCTAAGGATCATACTCAGCTTTTCAAGGGGAAGTTGTCCCTCCCTTACTTTTTTCAGGGTAAGTTATTTTGGGCTGCAATCCTGTATCTTTTGCCTTTTGGAAGAGTGTGTTCTAACATCTTCTCTTATTTTTTGTAGTAGCTGCCAAGTATTGTGTAACCCTCATTGTAGTCCCTTGGTACTTAAACTACTTCTTTCTGTATGCTCCCAGTATTTTGTCATTGACGCAGGAGGTCTGGATTTTGGCTATGATAATCCTTTTCCTTTGGGGATTTCTTTCAGGAAATAGTCACTGTATTCTTCCTATCTTTACTTGGCTCTCTGATTCTAATAGATCATGGTAATGGTCATTTATAATTTCCTGAAATATGGATGTTGTGTAGGGTTTTTTTTTTTGTCATGGTTTTCAGGGAGTTCAGTGATTCTTGCTCTCTTTCCCCTGGACCAGTTTTGTAGGTCAGTTTTTTTTACATCACATATCTTACATTTTTTTTTGTGTGTTTTCAATGTTTTGATTTTGTTCTAATATTTCTCATGGAGTCATCGCTTTCTGTTTGGGCTATTCTATTTAAAGTCAATATATTACTTGAATAATGTTTGCTACTTTCTCTTCTAAACTATTTATTCTCTGTTCTGTTCTTTCCCCCATAGTTTTTATCCATTTTAATCTCTTGCTTAATTTCTTTCAAGGTATTAATGTAACTCTTGTAGAAAGTGCATTTTTAATCTATGTATTCATTTGCTATGGAGTTACTTCTTTTGGGGGCACACTAGACAATATTTTTTAATATTATGATGACTATTTTTTTTTGATTTATGTATCTCTCCAACTCTAGTTCCTAAATCAAGACTTTGTTAGGCTTTTCCTCATTCTGTGCTTCTAGGGGCAGGGATTGTTGCTGCCCACAGTTGCTTCTCAGAACTTTCAAGGTTCCTAGAACCTGGGGTTTTCTGACCACTCAAGGGCTTTCTTGGAGACTCACTCTACTTTTGAGGCTTCTGGATACAGAACCTTAATGACCATGTCTCTGGTCAATATGGAAGACTATACGATCACTAGTTTTGCTTATGACCCCTTTTCCTATTGTTCTCAAGTTTCTGGCTGACCTCATGCATTTGATGGGGCATAAGAAGTCACTTGCTGTAGTTTCTCATTAAACTCTTGATTGTTAGCCTGATGAGAACATTAAATTTTTTTAGAATATATATATGGGAGCTATGCGGCATGCTTTCCGTACAGGAGTTCACCTCATTCAGAAGCCCAATCTCTATATTTTACAAAACAAAACTGAGGCCAAGAGAGGGAAAAGTAAATTTCCCCTAAAGACATGGCACAGCAAGGGCTTAAACCCAGTTCCTCAGAATCTAAGACCACTGATACTCTATTATAGCACAGTGCCCTATTTCTAATTCACAAACAAGAATTCCATCATCACTCATACAAAACTAAACGTGACCGAATTTCTAGCTAGTTAATACTTGTAAGGTGTATGCACTGCAATCTGGTAGTGATTTGTGAGCCAGGCTACACTGGACTTGGAGAAAGGTCAGCTGATGTTTACTGGGCAAAACAATCCCTTTCAAACCAACAATAACAACAAAAAGTTTTAAAATAGTCCTTTCCAGAAACAGGGGAGAAATTCCTGGGAAATGAGCAATACCCTCACTACTAAACAGAAAGAATATAAATTTTCATTTAGCTGGAGCAGAAGGATAGGTAATACTTAGATTTGTGAAAGTCCCTGAGAATATCCTCAGCACAAATGACAAACGTGCGCCAGATTTGAAGTCAGAGGAGCTGGGTTCAAGCTATGTTACTCAGTAAAGAATGTCTCCTTCCCTTTGATGAACAGGTGCCCATACTGGAGGCAGTCATAACGAACTCTTTACTCTATACCCCACCTTTCCCTTATTCAGCTCTTAAAATAGCAACTTCGGATAATTTGGAAACCTAACCCAATTTCTCTGGAAAAAAGACAGGGATAGAAAAACAAATGGAAAGAGAGGAGAAGTATCTCTCTAAACTCTAAAGGACTCAACAGGAGGTATTGATGTATACAGAAGGGCACCACTATGTGCTGGTCAGAAGAAAGAGATAAATCGGTATGAATTTATTCATGCTAGCTGCATAGAATGGGCAGAGATATTTGAGCCAGGAAATAGCTGGTTCAAGATATTGATATAGAGTCAAGAGATGGTCACTTTTTTTGTCGAAGGTAGGACCTAAATGTCAAAACAAGTGTTGGGGCAGGCAAATGGTGCATGCAGTGGATAGAGTGCTGGGGTAAGAAGTCAGGAACATCTGAGTTCAAAGTCAGTTTCAGACACTTACTAGTTATATGAGCCTGGGCAAGTCACAACTTCTATATGCCTCAGTTTCCTCACTTGTAAAAAATGGGCATCATAATAGCACCTATGTCCCAGGGCTGTTGTGAGGATCAGATGAGGTAATCATTGCAATGCACTTAACACAATGCCTGACACGCAGTAAGAGCTATATAAATGTTAGTTGTATAATGTGTTATTATTATGTAATATAATATTTATCATATGTAATTATTATATAACATAATAGTAAGAATAATAAAAATAAAATCATGGTTTAAATAGGTCAGAGACATAGAACTCTTTTCTGGAGATGTGGAAGAAGTATAACATGGTCTGCTAAGAGCTCCAGGCATTGCTCCTTAGTAAGCTGCTAGAGAACTGGAGAGGAAGTAACCAGCACCATCTATTGGAGGAGAGCCAAACAACAGAGTAGTGAAATACGTCGGAGGGACCCCAATAATGAGATGATCCTTGGTTACTGCTGTGAGAGGAGCATAGTGAAAGGGGACAGTGAAAATCCCTGTAAGGACTAACAACCAGGGAATAGCTAGCTGATCCAAGCTTTAGCAAGGCATAGAGGAGAGAGCCCTACCCCATCTTCTAAATGAAGCTTCACCAAAGGAATATAAGCTGGGATGTGCTGGTTACTGTTTAACAACCGGCTCTCCAAAAAAAAGTATACTCAATATACTTTTAAGATTACTTATTATTATATTATATCTAATATTACTTTTTATTATCAACATTTTCTCTATCATTTTCTTAAATCTAGACATTCAGCAACACAATACATCAAGGCTTGATTTGTTGATCACACTGAAAATTTGACAATTTTGGAGTCAGAATGATCTGACTCCACACACCACTGTCAATAAGGGGATGACTCAGCAGAGGGGTGACCTTAAATGTGACCATGGGCAAGTCACTTAACCTTGATTGCCTCAAAAAAATGTGAGTCCTTTCTGTGTCTTTAGAATAAAACCTTGTGAAGCCTTGTGAACCTTCCTTGCAAAGGAAATGGGTAGCTACCTGAACAAGTCATAATATCTCTACTGTTGGAGGAATGCTATATGCAGAATCTAATGGGTTCCATCTTGGTTGGGGTGGGGATCATTGAACAAAATTCCTAAGGCATGTCCTGTCCCTAAATGTTAGGAGATATCCTTTGATGCAAGGTTGATGGCTAGATGATTTGGTTCAAGTCATTTCCATACTTTGGGTCTCAGTTCTAATTTTAGGAAATTGGACTTGATCTTTGTTTAAAATCTCTTTTAGCTTTACAATCCAAGGAGCTATATTGAAAGCTCATGAAACTGAAAAATCACTAGCAGTGGACTGAATTTGAAGCAGACTACTTACCTCCTAAAGACAGTTACATGACTCAATGGATAGAACCTGGGCCTGGAGTTAGGAAGACCTGAGTTCAAATTCAGTCTCAGATACTTACTAGTTATGTGACCCTAGGAGAATCACATAACCTCTGTTTGCCTTGGAGGCAGTAGGTGGCTCAATGGATAGAGTATTGGGCCTGGAGTCACCTGAGTTCAAATCTGACACTAGCTGTGTGACTCTGGCGAGTCACTTAACTTGTTTGCCTCAATCTACTAGAGGATGAAATGGCAAACCACCCCGATATCTTTGCCAGGAAGTCCCTCTCCCCTGCAAAAGGGGGCCACAAAGAGTTGGACATGACTGAACAATAACAACCCACCTCTTGCTGGAGAGGAGATGGACTTAAAATACAGAGCCAGACACATTTTTGGATATTGTCAATGTGGGAATTTGTTTTGTTGGACTATGCGTATTTCTTTTGAGAGTTTTATTTTTTCCAATAGTTCAATTGTGGATTGGTACTGTGGAAGGGAGAGATAAATGCTTGTAAAAGTGGGTGAATAGATAGGTAGGTAGGTAGGTAGGTAGGTACAAGGTAGATTAAGCTTATGCAGAACGACCATGGACAAATTAAACTGACATAGAGTTGTTTTAAGGCTTTTTGGGTCTTATGGTTATTCCAGATAATTTTCAGTTCAGAGGGAGCTCTTCCACACAGTAGCACAGAGAGATCGACATAAGCAGTGATGCTAGCTATATTGAGTCTCAAGATTAAGGAAAGGGAAGTACCTCAAGTGGCAATAGAATTTAGAAACTGGCATTAGGTACCTTTCAAGTTAAAAGTCGTAGCTGCTGCTGCTAAGTGGACAGGGGTTGTGGAATAGGAAGTTAGGGAGGTGGTAGTAGTGCTGATACTTACTAATAAAGGTCTATTTGGTAGATGTGGATTTGAAAGAAGGGAGGATGATAAACCAAGGAGCTGGTGACAGTGGCCAATTGAACTAAACTAAAATTTCAGTCTGGCTTTGCAATGAGTGTAAAAGTGGCTTCTTAGTCATCCGTGAGCCCAATTAAATTTAGCAAGCATTTAGAGGCTATGTGATGTAATGGACAGAGCTAGGAGGTAATGGGGCTGGAGTCAGGAACACTCATCTTACTGAGTTCAAATCTGCCCTCAGACACTCACTAGTTGTGTGATCCTGGGCAAGTCACTCTACCCTGTTTGCCTCTGTTTCCTTATCTGCAAAATGATCTGGAGTAGGAAATGGCAAACCACTGCAAACTTTGCTAAGAAAACCCCAAATGAGGTTAAGAAGAGTCAGATGATTGAAAATAACTGAGCAGCTGAGACCAAGATTCAAGTCTTGCCTCTGAAACCTACTGGCTCCATGCTGTAAGTAATTCTCTAATATCTCTAAATGACAAAGGAAGCGCTAATTAATGTACAGTGACAGAGTTTCCTACCTTTCCAGTCTCCTTCTTATACTTTGTCTCACCACATACTTTGGTCTTCTAGCCCGCTTCAAAGTTTTCAAACAAGGCACTCCCTTCTCTTGGTTCCCAGCGTCTTCTTTGCCTGTCCCCATGTTTCACTCTTCCTCCTCAGTTCTGCCTCCTGGCTTTCCTGGCTTCCTTCATGATCCAGCTAAAATCCCACCTTCTGCAAGAAGCTCTTCCTAAGCTCTATTAATTCTAATGTTTTCCCTCTGTTGATTCTTGCTAATTTTTCTATATGTATCTTGTTTGCACACAGTCATTCACATGTTTTTTCTCCCTTTTGACTGTGAGTTCTTTAAGGGAAAGGACTGTCTTTGTGGTGTCTCTAACACTTAGCACATGGAGACACTTAATAAATGCTTATTGCCTGACTGGCTAATTGATATTTTCTTCAACCATGCTTTTTCTATATCAATGAAGTCACAGATCCAGTCCCTATCCCTTAGCCTTCAGTATTTATTCAGCCCCTACTCCATGCCTTCAATGAAGGCAGGCTAGTGGGATGGATACTTTAGAGGGGTTTTGATTTCCTAAAACTCATATCCTGGAAGTGTTGACCTATTCCATCTTCATTCTTCCCAGGACACAGTTTCCTTATCTGTAAAATGACAGGAATGGTTTAGATGATTTCTTCCACCCTCTCCAGTTCCAATTTCCAATGGGTCTCTGTGTCTATATTCTCATCAGGCTACATTCTACCTGGCATTTTTATTTCCATTTAATTTTTCCTCTTCTAATGTGGATACTTGAAGAATTATGAGGCAGGCATCCCCTGATGCTGTCAGGGGAAGGTGGGTATTGACGATGACATAAAAGCAGTTGGAGGGGAGAAAGCCAGGGCAGTTGGAGCGTTTATCAACATTCCCTCAATGCTTGGCCCAGGAGCACAATCTGAGTTCAGAGCAGAATGTCTCTCAAGGGTGGAGTGATAGGGTTCCAAGGTGATTTTAAGTCATAAAGGAGCACAGGCCTCAAAAATAGAAACACTTATCATTTCAAGTTGGATAAAACATGGCCCCCAAGCCTGATTTTTCTCCAAATATAAAAGAGTGAACCCTCTCTTGATCTACCCTACCATGTCATTCCACCCCTACAATAAATGACCAAAATGTTCTTGCTGGAATATATGCATAAGCCCTTCACTTCCTTACAGGACAGAGCACAATAGAGAGTGGCAAAAACCAACTAGGAAAACTACAGTTATCCCTTCCTCATAGTGGGTGTTAGGGGTGGCAGCCCTGCAATCTGAAAAATCTACATAAAATTTTTTGTCTCTCCCTTTGTACCGGAGAAAAAGTCTGAATTATTATGACATTAAAAGATAGAATATGTTGATATTATGTTACACATGTAATTTATGTTTCTGAGTTTCTAAACATTTTCTGTGTCATCTGCTGGCCTTTGTGTGTCATCTGTGACTTCTGCAAAGCTCCTCCAAAATTCCCATTTAATTTCTTATGCTGCCCCATGATATATCAAAACTATGATGGGGACAGTCAAGATGTAGAAGGGATAACCGTATAGAAAAGGAAACTGCCTTGATGCCCACGGCTTGGATGATTCTGCTGCCAGCTATCCAGTTCTAGGTGGTGAACCTCACCCATGGCAGCATTGGGAACTTGCTATCCTTTGCTTCTGATTCTGCTTCTCCAAAGTGTGTCCGTAAACTAATGGGATTGAGTTTTTGTTTATTTTGTTGGTACTTCTTACTTTTTACATAACATTCATTTCTGAATGTGTCTCTTCCCTTTTCTTTCCTTTAGTCAGAAGAGCCTTTCATTCAATAAATACTTTTTTTTTT
>CM053769.1:318190446-318211382 GCA_028658325.1 Potorous gilbertii
ATGCCTTAGGAAATCATTTACCTAGAAGTCACAAATGCTTACTTAACCTGTGAGGGTAATAACCCTGAGTCCTAACTATACCAGAAAACAGGAGATGGAATAAGACAACAATGGTTCAACGGAAATTTTAGGAATATTTTAAGTAATAATATTATATAAGGATACATGCTTCAGGTGTTTATTGTACTAAATGATCTGAGATCCCTTCCAACAAACAACTTGCAACATTTAAGTACTCACTAGGTGTAATACAACGTGGCAAGTATTGCATAAGATATAGTGAGAGAATAGTCCTTTCCCTCAATACAGATAATGCTACAGTAAAATCCTTTTGTTAAGGAGATTTGTTCCGTGAAATTTGGATTTGATCAAAAGGTCACACTGGAGGACCTAGAGGGCCACAGATGTACTCGAGGCCTCAGGTTCCCTACCCCTGAATTAGTGCCTAAGACTTCAACAACTTCAAGCAACAGTCAGAAAGACCCAGGCCTTGAGGCTCCCAGTTCATGGCCCTATTATTTTATGCTTCTCCTGAAAAAAAATGGGAGGATACAATGAGCAAGATATGATATCGCACCAAGTCCAAATGGGAGTAAAGAGTGAAAGTAATCCCATTCAATGCCATGGACATAGATAGGCTCAGGGAGATTTCTATTTCTTCCTGGATTCTGTCCATGGTACTGCCCTCCATATAAACCATGTTGTCCCTGGGGAGAAAAGGAAGTTCACTATTTGCTAAAAATAGCTTCCCTACAGTCCAGGATGCCTGGGTTGGTTTTCATGGAATCAGCCCAGAATTAATACCATGAATTAATTGGGGAAACAGTGTGAGAAGGATACTGCACTAAGGATATTGCGCTGCCTGAATTATGATTCTAGTTTAGCATTATAGCTTTGACATATGGATTTGTATTTTTATAGAGGATACCTATAGGAAAAATGATAAAAAGGATGGCTCCCTAATGGCTTAATTTCAAACTCTTTGGAAGGAGGAGGCCTTCTAAGCGCTCCTCTCTTCACTCCTTTTAGATGGCCTCTTTAGACCCAGGGGGAAACACCTTGTCAACAGCAAATCCCTTTTAGAATTTCCCCATAACTGAAATCTAAGCTCACTACCTCCTCCCTGAGCGGAAGCAGCTTGGTTCCTCTCATTCCTCCAGTTCTCTGGGTATGAGCCATCCAGGCCAGATACTACTGCCAGCCACCTGCTGCTGTAAACCAGGGAGAGTTCTACCTCCCCTTCTCCAAAAAAGAAACATCTGTGCTTCCCATACTGCTTAGATTTCATGGGGAAAAAAGTTGTTGATGCTGATGTTGATGTTGATGTCAAGGCTGATCAAACAGCCACCGTTTATTTTCCCGACATCAGCTTGTTCCCTCGGGGCCCTGCCAGAAGAAAACTTACTCTATTTTCTTTCCCTCTTTGCCTCTGTCAGATTGGCTTTGAGGCTGCTTTTAAGACATTTTGGGGTATTGTTACCCTGCAAATGTGGGCAGCTTTCCTCTTTCAGCCCCCTCAGGACCACTTAACAACATCAGCAAAGCAATTAAGTGTAGTTTTCAGGAAAATGCCAACGGCGTTACAGTGTCTGGATGGGAGTCTCAGCCCAATTATTTTCAGCTAGTTGTGAACTACGGAAAAGTGGACTTTCCTTCATTATAACTTCAGCTCCCACTGATTAAAAGTCTAGAGTGTTAGAGACAGTAAGGAAAAATGAAACAATTAAACTTGCCATCAATAAAATTGCTGTATTTTCCCCAACATGTGGGTTTACTTCTCTCTGGAGGAGTGATTAAAACGAACTGATTGAACTCTAATTTGATTGACTGAAAAGCCTCAATTCATGGTGCTAAAGCTTAACTTCCTGCTTATTGCTCTATTTAACTCAGAATATAAAACATTCCTGCTGGTCTACCCAGGCCCTGCACCAGATGCTGCCTGCTCTTTGGGCAGCACTAGTTCTGAGGTGGATGGCTGCTAAAAATCAGCATAGGTTTATGATGGGAGGCTGGCTTATGAACCATCCAGTCATGCCAGAAATGCTCACATTTTGAGGGTTTAGTCCAGAATTCAGTAGGAATTAGCTACATGAGAAAAAAATAGGATGAATACCATGATATGTGTCTATGTGGGGGCAGGGGTTAGAGGAAGAGAGGGAGGAATACAGCCGAGAACCTACAACTTTTTGGAGGGTCCTCAAAGTCATCAAACTCAAGAAATACACATTGAACCCACCCACCAGTCCTCCACTTGGTCCTTTTAATTCTAGAATAGAGCAGAAATGCTTAGACTTTATCTCACAAAAGCAGATTCCCTGAAAATTCTAGCACAAGAAGGAAAATACATAGAGTTTATATAATATCTTTTACAGTCTGCTTGCTTGTATGCGAGCTAATTTCCAGGATTTTTAGAAGGCCTTGTAGACTCACAATAAACCTTTCGGAGCAAGGATTTCTCCAGTAGAGACATGCATCCATATGGAAGGGGGGTGGGTAGCAATACTAATGTCCTCAGAAGCTGGGCAAGACAACCTAGGATGCTAGAAAGTTAGTGCTAGAAGGGAATGTAGAGACCATCTGGTCCTCATTTTATAGAAGAGGAAATAGAACTAAAGTGATTTGCTCAAGATCCTACAATGAATTGCTTCTAACCAGGGCTAGAACCAAAGCCTCTGGATCCTCTGCATCACACTCTTCGCAATACCCTCAGGATGCCTTATCCCTTTATGAGCAATTCAAGGGAAGTTCTCAAATGTACCAGGAAGGCAAGCCAACTCTGCCTCTCTGTGCCAATGTGCCCAATGTGTGCATAGTAATTTTCATTGTGCAGTATAAATTATATGTGTGAAATTAAACTCAGCACACATCAGGCACATTCCTTTTCCTAACAATTAGTGGGCCTGCTGCCATCTTCTACTGAAAAAAAAAATGTTATTTCTATTTGTTGAACAACTGTATTTAAAAGGTATTCAGTGATTCACATTTAAATGTGAATTTAGAACATGATGACAATACAGTATAGACTCTCCAGCACCGTTTTCTTAGCAACCAAGGTCTTTTGTCAGCACAACATCAAAAGCACTCTCAGTTTCCTTGTGTGCAACTAAGACTTCTGACACAGGCTCTGGCATAGCCTCGGTGACTAGCTGCATTCAAAGGAAGAGTAATCAAAGCAAGCTCTACCTTGTGAATAAGCTCAGTGTCAAAGGTTTGTGTTGGCCTTGTTTATGACAATCCACCAGCACGCATGGTCCATCAAGCCACGCTGCAAGGGGAATGAGGAGAGAAGCATTTATATTTCCATAAGAGATAATCAGGAATTAGTGCCGATGATTGCCAAGCTTGCAATGTTGCTTTCAGAATTATAACCCCAATGGATATTCGGGAACACTTTCCTGGGGATATTCAGTTTTCCCTGAAAGTATCCCTACTCTACCAATTACTTTCATTCGTGTGTATTCCCTAAGTATTTCTGGTATTCCATTCATATCTGAGAGAGAGACAGAGAGAGAGAGAGAGAGAGAGAGAGAGAGAGAGAGAGAGAGAGACAGACAGAGAGACAGACAGAAAGAGAGGCAGAGAGAGAGAGACAAGAGAAGAGGAGAAGAGAGGAGAGAGGAAGGGAGGGGAGGGGAAGGAAGGGGAGAGGAGAGGCAGAGAGAGAGAGAGATAGTCAGACAGACAGAGAGACAGACAGACAGAAAGAGAGGCAGAGAGAGAGAGAGACAAGAGAAGAGGAGAAGAGAGGAGAGAGGAAGGGAGGGGAGGGGAGGGAAAGGAAGGTGAAAGGAGAGGCAGAGAGAGAGAGAGAGAGGTAGTAATAGAGATAGAGCTATATGAACATGGTTTTAGTGCCAGAAATGATCTTAAAAGTCACTTAAACTAACTTCATAATTGTATGAATGAGGAAAATGGGACCCAGAAAGACTGGGATCTGCCCAAGGTCATATAGATCACCAAGAGGCAGACCTGGGATTCAAACACAAATCCTTCAACTCAAAAGTTCAGTTCTCTTTCTATTACACCATGAACTCATTCGTTAAAATTTTTAAGTGCTTTTAAGATGTAAGACTAGTTCCTTTTCTTGAAAATGTAAAGGACTATGGGTATGGAATGTTACCGATATTACCAGATACAGTCATTGTATAATTTGGTTTTTCTTTACTGTTTTTCTTGGTTGTACATGAAAGTGCTACCCTGACCCCAGAGAAGAGATAAAAAGATGAGAAAATGTCACCTTCCCCATATTTTCCTTATAGTTGTAGGGGACAATGGGTATGGAATAACAATGCATATATTATTAGTTAAGATGTAGGTGAGTTTTATTATACTGTTTTTTTCTCCTTTTTATTCTTTGTTTCAAGAGATGATTCACTGTGCAGGGAAAGGAAGAATACAAACAGAAATAAAAGCAATGTACAAACAAAACATATGAATAAAACAAACTATATAAATATATACACATGTATGTAGGCATGTATTGTATGTGCTATATGTGTGTGTAAATGTATATGCATACGTATATCAGGCAATTAGAGGGTACAGTGAATAGAGTGCCTAGCCAGGAGTTAGGAAGACCTGATTTCAAATCTGGCCCCATACACTTATGAGCTATGTGACCTTGGGCAAGTCACTTAACCTTGTTTGCCTCAGTTTCCTCATCTATAAAATGAGCTGGAGAAGGAAATGACAAACCACTCCAGTATCTTTGATACTGAAAAATCCCACATCAAGGAAATTTCAAATAGGGTTGGAGCTAGAAGGGACATCAAGATTATCTAGTCTAACCTCCTCATTTTGAAGGTGAGAAAAACAAACCCTTGAGAGGAAAACTGACTTGCCCAAATTCACACAGGTAGGAAGTAAGATAAGTTGGATTCAAGTCCAACTGCCCCTGGATTCCAAAGAGAGTCTTCTTACCGCACCATGTTGTTTAATGTTCATAAGGCTCTTTACAAAATGCTGTGGAGAGCAAGACAAACTCCCTATGTTTAAGGAACTTACAGTCAAGGACAGTTATAATAAATAGCACATTCAGATCTGTTCTGGTTATTCCATACTACTATTTCAACTACCTTCTCCTGACTTGACATAGATTCAAAGTGGAGCTGCTGGTTCACAAGAGGTCCAGCCACAACCTGAGACTCTACTGTAGAAGGAATAGAGGAGAGGAGAACATATGGAGGAGATCAGATTTAAACTGGAAATGACCTCAGAGAACATCTAGTCCAACATTCATTTTAAAGATGGAGAAACTCAAGTCCAGTGACATTCAAAGACCTACACAACATCCCATGCATGGTAACTTACCAAGCTGAAACTTAAATCCAGATTATCTAGTTTCAAAGCTAGTGCTCTTTCCACTATACTG
Organism: Potorous gilbertii; assembly: GCA_028658325.1. NCBI lineage: Eukaryota > Metazoa > Chordata > Mammalia > Diprotodontia > Potoroidae > Potorous > Potorous gilbertii. The sequence goes on from CM053769.1 coordinate 318,195,818, forward strand.
CCCTATATCTAGTACTCCAATAAGGAAATGTCAGGAGCATGTGAGCTAGAATCAGACCTCACACAAAAGCTAATAAAACAGTGCTTTTAGAAAAGCTCCCTATTTCAACATGTCTTAGGTGTTAAGAAACTAGGATATGTTTTTTGGTTTCTTCCCTGATCCCAGGCCAGGCAATGGTGTAAAATCACAGATCTAAATAGCCAGTGCTAAAGCCTGTTATTGTGGGGCGGGGTGGAATGTTTGAGATGTATAAGATCATTCAAATAACATTTGATTGCCTTATTCTCCAAGACAAAGCCCTATGACAGACAGGACTTAGACATAGTCACTGTAGTTTCCATGTTCTTGCTCCTGCTGTTGCTCCCACCTAATGCACTATCCCCTTTCTTTTGAAATGTCCACCCTAACTTTTAGCATGGCATGGTAAAAGATCTATGGACAACAAGCCAAAAGCCCTGACAGATAGCCTTGGCCTGAGCACATCTCATAGGTTGTAAGCAAGCTACCTCCTACAAAAAGCTTTCATAAGTCATGGAAGGGAGATTTAATGATCTGCTTTGCCACATAACATCATCAAATTCCTTCTATACTGGATTCAGAATTCCCACCTCCCACCTTTGTTCCAAGCCTTCCCTCCTCACCCTCAATTTAAATGGCACAATTTGTCATTTCTTGTGGTTGGAAGAGAGAGGTTTTTAAGTATATATATGAACTTCGATGGTAATTTTAGGAAGGAGGGCAGAAGGTCTTAAGAATATGTATACTCTTAGGAAATTTATTCAATTTCTTTGAATCTCAATTTTCTTGTCTGCAAAGGGAGAAAGTAGGGCCAGAGGATCTCTGAGGCTATTTCTAACTCTAATATGACTTTATAATGACAGGCTCCTTCAAGTGTCCAATAAATAACCTTTGAAGTAGCTTTACCAGTTTCCACATTGGGAAATTCCAGGGGTGCTCTCTTCCCCCCCACTAGACCCCAACATCTTATCTTAGTGTTTTGTAGCTATTTAAGCACTCATGCTTTATTTAAGAACCCAGGATTATTAACTGTTTGAAACCTCATTAAGTCTTTCCCTGGGGATAGACTCAGCTGAGGTCCTTTAAATGCTCATTCCCCAAATATCTGTCTAATTTAGATTTAATAGGACAGTTTATTGTATGTTGATAAAATAATAATGAATTAATAAAGCCTTCACTGAAGTTTAGGTAACAGACACATCATCTATTGTTGTTAACGCCCCATGAAAGTGTTTTTAATAATCAGTATTAAATATGTAGCAACTCAAATGTAAATCCGGTCTTAAAGGCACATTTGAATTTAAACAGCTCTGAAGGTGGAGGGGTTGCACTCAAGGGACCCTGGAGTCTTTGGGTCACCAATCGTGGCATGTAGAATCATAAAATGTTAGTGCAGATGAGAGAACTTTAAGTGAATCCAACTCCAGAAAGTTGAAATGACTTGTAGAGAGAGACAAAAGAGCTCATGGCAAAGTCAGGACTCAAACTTAGAGCTTCTGACTCTCAGGTCCATTACCCTTTGCACCATTCTAAAGGGTTAATTAGGAATTTCAAAAGAAAGAAGACAGTTTAGGAGGGAATAAAGCTACGGAAGCCAAAGAGGCTGTGACTGAACTTTGTATATAAGAAGGCCTTCTACTGGAGGAAATGGAAGAAACCAGAACACGGCAAGTGAAAATGTGATTTGAAGACTACTGTGCTCCCAAATAAATACCTGCACTAGTTCTTCTCAGTAGCCAAAGTTCCCACTGCTATGTTCATTCTTTTGGGGGTAAGATACTGAGGCTTCAGAAGGCTCTTCTTAAAATGTAAATACTGTCAAGAGAGGTAACACTACAACATATCATTACCTTGGGAGGAATTCATTTATTCACATTAAGAGGCAAAATGGACCAGGGAACAGAAAAGTTTTAATGAGAAAAATCAGAAAGGCTTAGATGATGAGATTATCATGGGAACCTGAGGGGAAGCCTTTAAGGAGGACCAGAATAGGAGTCCTGGGATAGATGGGGACATAAGTAAGGAAAAGAGTGTGGGAAGACAGGGAGCCAAGAACAAGCTTCAACCCAGTGTTGCCAAAGATTGGCCCTGGCCTTGAATGCTCAATCTTTTTTACTTTACCAACAGTGTGATCCTTATATTAATAGGGCCAAAATGGGGTTCCACAGAGCAGGAAGCAAGTTGGGAGAATGTGGTACTGTTCTCTCTTTATCCTCTCCTAGACCTTCCATTTCTACCCTGGTTCCAGGCAAGTGGAGAATCATCCCATTCTCCATAGACCAGAGACCTGCCTGCCCATCCTTGTAAGTTGTGATAGTTCAGTCCTATAGAGACCTCTGAGGCTCCACAGTCATGTCTGAAGCCTTCAACAGCAACCTCAAGGCACATAAAAGGGATTTACAGTCCATCAGCATACTCTGGTTGCTTCCTCTTGCCTTGGGATTTTATCCTTTAGAGCCTGGGAAATTGCTGAGAAGAAATCATGATGTCAGCTCTAAGCCCTACCACAAACAAAGCCAGCCAACAGTAACCTGGGATTAATACCTAAACGTGCATCCACACCCACACACAGATACACACACCTATAAACATACCCACACAACACAAAGATATATAACACATCAATGCACATTACCAAAATCATACCTCCCACAAACAGAGATAAGCAGAGCACCCTTTACATACATGAAGACAGACATAAAAACATGTGAGCAGTGTGGAAAGAAACTTACACTGAGAGTCAGCAAGCCTGGATCTGAATCCCTATTCTGCCATATATGAGATACAAGTGATCTTGGCCAGATCACAATCTCTCTGGGTCTCAGTTTCCTTTTCTATAACATAAGCACTTGACAATTCAATTTAACAAACATTTGTTAATCACCCACTGTGTGAAAAGAACTGTATGAGGCACCAGGGATGATTTTGACACTCCCTACATCACAGCATTGTTGACAAGAAAGTACTTTGGATACTACAAAATGTTATAGAGTGAACTGTTGTGTATTCAAAGACACACATGCACACATGCACACACACAAATTTTAACTAGCATTAGATTAGGAGTTCATAGGCCAGGTTTCTAGGGTGAGCTCTGTTATTCATTCACTTTGTGCTCTTAGTCAAGCAGTTTCTTCTTTGTGGGTCTTCGTTTTCTCACCTGTAAAATGAGAGGGCAGGTATGATGGTCTTTAAAGGTCCCTTCCAGCTTAGACATTTTTTGTCTCCGGTGAACATACTCAACTGTGCGTGTGTGTGTGTGTGTGTGTGTGTGTGTGTGTGTGTGTGTGTGGTAGGGTAGGGGGAGGAAGGAGGTAGAAAATAGCCGGCAGGAAAGTGGGAGGCAGGTGAGAAAGTGTTGTGTGGGATTCTTTAGTGTTTGGTGGTTTTTCCCCCTATATTCTTTCTCTCAATTCGGAAGCTCACTGGGTTTGGACTCACATGCTCTTCACTTCCATTCTTTGCCCGGCAGGGAGGATCCAAGGCCTGAGTCACCACTTGGTGCCATATTGTCTGTTCAGAGGAGGCAGTGGGTGGCCCCCTGAACAGTGGCAGAGCTTCAAGCTACAACAAAGAAAAACAAAAGGTTGGAAAGGACTCGGCCGTGAAGCCAGATATAAATAGAACCCCTGAGATCCACCAAAGAGGCAGCCAGCAGTTCAGACACCCAGACCAATCAATACTGCAAGCCACCTGCAGACCCCAGAAAGGACTCAAATGAGACCTACAAAGGGAAAAGGGGAAATATTCCACCTTCCTCCTCTTTAAAAATAAATAACCTATGAATCATTGTAGTCTTATACGTAGGCATAATATATGATTACCTACAGCATGGTTTGAATTATAAAAACTTGTAACTAAAAAGAACCTGGGATATTGTCTAATCTGAAGATTTTTAATCTTTTGTGTTTGTGTCCTGGACCCCCCCTTTAACCATCTGGTGAAAACTAGGGACATCCTCTCAGAATGTTTTTAAACACAGTCTGGTGAATTCTATGAATCCCTTCTCAGAACACCCTTTTTAAATACGTAAAATAAAATACATAAGATTATAAAGGAAACTAATTATAATAAAATACAATCATCAAAATACTTTTTTAAAAGAACAAGTTCATAGGCCCCAGGTTAAGAACCTCTGATATAGTCCCAATTGCTTTATTTTGCAGAAGAAAAAGTACAGTCTGGAGAAAACCTACCCAAGGTCACATAGCAAGTCAATGGCCAAGCCTGATACTAAGGCTACATCTTGCTGTTTCCACTTTTTTTTTAATTAGATCCATATTTACTCTTCTCTAGAATGGTACAGTGAACTGAGTGCTGTATTTGAAGGCATAAAAGTGCCTCATTAGACCTCCAGATGCAATGTCCCAGCTGAAACACACTAGCTGTTACTGTGAACAAATCCCTTCCCCTTTCTGAGTTTCACTTTGCCATCTGTAAAATGAGGGGGCTGTACCAGGGAAATATCAAGACAGCACTTGGCTCCCCTTCGTGTTCATGTCACCAGGCCCAGATGAACTACATCCCAGGGATCTGAAAGAAATAGAAGGTGATTGCTGAGCCAATTTTAAAATATTGGGCATAATAGGAGATCTTCAGGGTCATAGGATTATAGGTTTAGAAATAGAAGGAATTGTAGAGATCATCTATTCCAACCCCTTTATTTTACAATGAGAAAACTGAGCCCCAGAGAGGTTAAAGTTTTGCCTGCAGGTTGTAAGTGGAAGAACTGGCATTTGAGCCTAAAACTTCTGATTCCAAATCCAACATTCATTCTACTGTACCATTTTGGAGAAGAGCAAACGTGATCCTTTATATAAAAGGAAGAGAGTGAAATCTGCAGACTATAGACCATTGAGTTTGCCTTTGATTCCTGGCACATGTCCTTTGATATAGATGGCTAGTGAATATCTATCTAGAAAGGATAGGAATTATCACAAAGAGACAGCAGGATTTCATGAAAAACATAGATTAAGGGAATCGCTTTAGACATACTGTATAACATTATTTGTCAAATTCTCTTGTCATTCTTATGAACAAGACCATAGAATAGCAGAAATTAAGGTAGGAAAAGACCTTAGCAACCAACTAATCCAAGACATTTCCCTTAAGAATCCCTACTATAGGGGCAGCTGGATGACACCATGGTTAGAGTACCAATCCTCAAGTCAGAGGACCTGAGTGCAAATCCTGCCTCAGATACTCACTAGTTGTGTGACTCTGGGCAAATCACTTAAACCTGATTGCCTCAAAAAAAAAAAAAAAAAGAATAATCTCTATTCTCATATACCTGATAAGTAGTTACCCATTCTCTGCCTAAAGAGCTCCAAAGAAGGAAAACTTAGACCCTCCCAAACATCCCATTCCAGTTTGGGAAAGCACTACCTACTAGGATATTTTCCCATACAAGAAACTTACTTTGTCTCTTTGCAATCGGCACTCATCATTCTTGGTTCTGCCTTATGGGACTAATCCTTCTTCCACATGACAATCTTCCAAATACCAGAAGACAACAATTATGTCTCCCCAGCCTCCTCTTCTTCAGGTTAAACATCCTTAGTTCCTTCAACTTACCTGCATATGGCATGGATTCAAAGTCCTTTCCCTCTTTTTTATCTTCCTTTGGACACAATAGACAGAGTAGGCTAGACAATAATAGTAAGATGCATTCCAAAGGGGTTGAATGGCAGGACTCAGAGTAGTCATTAATGATTTAATGTGAACTTGGAAAGAGGTCTCTATAGTTGAATGCCACAGGGTTCTGTATTTGAAATAATGCTGTTGAACATCTTCACCAGTGGCTTAGATAAAGACATACTTGGTATGATTATTATTTTGCAAATGTCACAAAGCTGGGATATATGCCTAAAATAAATGACAGAATCAGGAGCTGAAAAGATCTAAACAGTCTACCACAATGAGTCAGATCTAACAAATGAAACATAGTAGGGATAGATGTTAAGCCTTACATTTAATTTCAAAAGATCGACTTTGCAAGTATATTATGGGGGAGACATGATTTGATTGAAATTTATTTGAATAAGATCAGCTGCTTATATTACTATACAGACGTAATATGATACAAGTTTCCTATGGAAGTCAAGAAAGTTAGCAACAAATTAGACTGAATTGAGGAAGGAATTTCATCCAGGAATAGGGAGGAAATTGTCCCACAAAACTATGCCCTGGTCAGACCACACCTGGAGTAGTGTGGTTAGTTCTAGCTGTTATATTTTGCAAAGGACATCAATAAGCTAGAGAAGCAATCTTTGAAGAATGGCCCAGATGATGGTCATCAAGATCTTGCCATTTTTAAAATGAAATAAGGATACATATCTTGGAGAAAGCAGGTAGGTGTTCAGTGGATAGAGTTTGGAATCAGAAAGACCTGAGTTCCAATTTAGCCTTAGATATTTACTAGCTGTGTGACCTTGGGCAAATAACTTAACCTGTGTTTGCCTTAATCTACTGAAGAAGGAAATGGCAAACCAGTCCAGTATCTTTGCTGAGAAAACTCCCTGGATTTTATTGGTGTGCTATGATCCACAAGATCATGAAGAATTGGACATGACGGAACAGTTGAACAATAATCCTGGAGAAGAGAAGGCTTGGGAGTAGGGAAGAGGAGCAAAATAGCTGTCTTTTAGTATTTAAGAGGTTGAAATACAGAAAAAAAAAACAAACTTGTAATGGATAGAAAATTACAAAGAGGCAGATATAGAATTGATTTAAGGAAAAACTTTTCAAATATTGGAGACCTCCAAAAATAGAATGGCTGACTCAAAAGAGAGCAGCACCAGCTTACTAGAAGTCTTCAAGCAAAGACTATGTGATCATTTGTCTGTAAATTTGTCTGTAAAGGCTAAGCTCCAATATTTGTAAAGCATCTAGCATGGTACCTAGTACATAGTAGGTGTTTAATAAATGCCTATTGAATGAATGAAGGTTTATTGAATGAACAATTATCTTTGTATCCCAAGAACCTAACACAATGCTCTGTGCATTTGGAGGATGGGGAGGGAGCAGACCTGTGATTTATTGATGTAAAGACTCTCAGTGAGAGCTAGGTGGAGCAGTGGATAGAATTTTGGGCCTAGAGTCAAGAAGATCTGAGTTCAAATCTATCCTCAGGCACTTGGCAAGTCACAACCTTTGTCTGCCTCAGTTTCCTCAACTGTAAAGTGGAAATAATAATACCTTCCTCCCAAAGTTGTTGTGAGGAACAGAGGAGACAATATTTGTGAAGTACTTACCACCTAATAATAACTAGTGTTTACTATGTACCAGGCACTGTGATAACCACTTTACAAATATTCTACTTCATTCCTCACAATAACCTTGGGAAGTAGCTGTTATTATTATTTCTATTTTACAGTTGAGGAAACTGAGGCAGACAAAAGTTTTTGACTTGCCAGGTAGCTGAGGTATGCAATGGTCATAGGGACTTGCCCAGAAATACACAGCTAGTGAACGTCTGAGACTGGATTTGAAGTCAGGTCTTCCTGAGTCTATGGCCAGTGCCCTATCCATTGTACCACATAAATGTTTGATCTTTTCCTTCCTCCTTCCAGTCCTGAAATCCTGTGATTTTTGACTCCATGGCTTCTAGAGGCCTCTTCCTGTCCTAAAATTACTTGGCTTAGATCTCTTTCCTACTCCAGCTCCAGAAAAAGATGATGCCTCTGACTCACCATGTCTCAGAAATGATAGGACCAGGAATTTGCAATTGTGTCATTATTTAGGATTCTAACCTGGAGGTCTTGAAAACTGAATAAACTGAATATAAAGACTTCTGGGGAGGAACAGGAATTTGGGAAGGGGATTCTGAGGAAAAATTCTGGTGCCATCTTTTGAAAAGCTCATATGTTACCATAGCTTGAGTAAGCCCAAATCTCCACATATCCATGTGCCCACTTGTCCCTGCTTACACCAACACTGCCCTAGTTCAGATCCCTGATACCTCTCCCTTAGACTATTTTAGTTTTTCCCTAACTGATGTCTCTTATTCCAAATTCTTCCCCTCCTAAAACTAAACTCCACATATCTGCCAAAATTATCTTTCTAAGCCATAGTTTGGACTGTGTCACTCCTAAACTCAAGAACCTTCAATGGCTTCCCTTTCCTCTTAGGGGGAAATATAAACTGACCTTTAAGACCCTCCACAATCTGACTCCCATCTCTCTTCCAGTTTCATTCCCCATAATTACTTCTCCCAAATTCTACATTGCAGCCCAACCATTCTGAGCAAATGACTACCAGTTCCCTAGGTCCATCTCCCCAACTCTAATCACTGTGCATCTACTGAGCCATCTCTCATTCCCTCCTCATCTCTATCTCTCATCTGTCATCTCTTTTTTCATGACTCAGTTCAGGTACCACTTTCTGCATAAAGCTAAATGACTGCCCAGTTGCTGATGTCTTTTCTTTTCCAACTTATAAGTACTCATTAGTGAACATGTTGTATAATCCCAGAGCCACTAGGGGGATCAGTTTTGTCTTTGTATTCTCTGTGCCTTTGTTGTTGCTCAGTGATGTCTGACTCTTCCTGACCCCATTTGGGGTTTTCTTGGTAAGGATATTGGAGTGATTTGCCATTTGCTTCTTCAATTCATTTTAGAGGTGAGGAAACCGAGTCAAACAGGGTTAAGTGACTTTCCCAGCATCACACATCTGAGGTCATATTTGAACTCAGGCCTTTGTGACTCTAAGCTGGTACTCTATCCACTGTGCCACCTAGATGTCCCAGCTCTGTACCTAACACAGTGCTTGCATAAAGGATCATAGAGCCAGATCTAGAACAGACCTTGAATGTTGCTTAGTCTAATTCCTTCATTTTACAAATAAGAAAACTAAGGCCCAGGCTGGTAAAGGAACTTTTCCAAGGCCCCACAGGCAGAAATCATCAGAGCTAGGAACCCAGGTCCTCAGATACCAGGACAGTTTGCATTATTGCTTCTTTGAGGGAATCTCTGATTTCATTAATGCAGATGATCTCTCTGGTACAGTCTGGACAAACCTTTGACTTTCTGATCTAGTCACTCTCTGTCCCACAGTCTGTCTATTTGATAGCCACATCCCCCACTATTTGTTGGTTCCCACTCCTTTCTGCCCTGACCCTTCTCCTAGATGATTGATGCTTCCTTGCCTGTGGCCTCAATGATGGGAAACTGATCAAACCCAACTGAGAAGGAGCCTCATACTTCTCTATAAAATATTTGAGCTATCCTGACCCTGAAAACCAAGCTTCCCTAACTCCAGAGCTATCTGAGCTGTCTTAAAGCATGGACCCAGGAGTCCCAACGAAAATTTGGTGTAACCATGCTCAGTCCTAGGAACAGCCTCCCACAGGACAGTTACAGACTCCCTCCTCTCCCCATGGTCTGAGGAGGCAGTACAGTACAGTGGGGACTACAATGATGAAGATGATGGAGGTGGTGATGATGGTGATGACGATGATAATGGTAGTTATCCTTCTATATCACTTTAAGGTTTGCAGAGTGCTTTACATATGTTATCTCATTTGATATTCATAACAAATTCACAAGGTAGGTGTTATGACCATATTCATTTTATATAGAGGAAACTAAGGCTAAGAAAGATTGTGACTTGTCCAACTAGAAAGTATCTGAGGCAAGATTTGAACTCGGATCTTCCTGATTCCAGGTCCAACATCTAGCTATGTAACACTGGCTCTACAATCAGAGGACCTGGATTCAAATTCTACCTCTTGGGCTTACTTACTGTGTGAATTTGGGCAAGTCATTTAGACTCCTTTTGCTTTTTTTTCTAATCTGTAAAATGAGGTTAGACTAGACCATCTCTGAGGTCCCTTCTAGCCCCAGATCTAGGTTCCTATGAAGACTATCATAACGGAGAGCCCCTAGTTGTTTTTTTTTCCATTGTCCTCTCCTGCTCCTGCTTTGGAGGTGTCCATTCTGCCCCCAATGTGAGGAAATAGGTAAGATACACCTTTTCCTTGATGCTCCTTCCTCTTCTGCACTAAACATCTACATCAAGTCCATAGCTTTGGGAGCTAACCCCAAGTTCTGTTCTGGGTCCCCATTTTTTCCTTTCTTGACACTCTCACTTATAGAACTCATCAGCTCCCACAAGCTAAATTGCTATCTCTCTACCCATGCCTGACAAACATATATCTCACCTCCATCTTTCTCCCAAACTTCAGGCCTGCACTACCATGTACTGGATATTTCAATCCAAATATCCCATAGATATTTCAAACTAAATGTATCCAAAACAGAACTCATCAACTCCACCTCCTACCTCACCCTTCCTCCATATACTTCTCTATTTCTATTGAGCGTACTACCATCCTTACAGTTTCCCAGGTTCACCACCTTGGTGTTATCTTTGACTTCTCACTTTTTTTATCATGTACATCCAATAAATTGCCAAAACTCAACATTTCTAGCTCCACTCAATCTCTCCCATCAGTTGCCCTCTTGTTATTTACATAGCCACCAAGCAGTGCCTCCCACTTAGATGGTTGCAATGGGCTCTTAATTGGTGCCAAATAATTACTTGTTCCTTTCCCCTTTTGCATATTTTAGCTGAGCAATAAGTGTTTGTTTAATTGAACCAAATTGGATATCTAACTAAGAGGTTCTAATTCTAGTAAATTTTTTTGACTTTGCAAAGACAATTATGAAAGAGAAGAATGAAGGAATTCAATTTAATACACATGTTCATGTCTGCTGTATTCTAGGCATCATTCTAGGCATCATGTCTGCTGTATTCTAGGCATTAATCTTTTTAATAAAAAGATTAAAAAATGACATAGTCCCTGGCATCAAGGAGTGTACAGTCTATTAGGAGGCTTTTTCTTAAGTAAGGGTAAAATGAGATAAAGTATAAGGAGACAAAGGAAAGTTTCAAACAAACTGCTCTAAAAAAAATTAAAGGAGATGAAGTGTCAGCTGGAGGTATCAGAAGACCTCATGGAGGAGGCATCCTTTGAACTGAGCCTTGAAGGAAGAAAAGCATTTTGACAAAAAGTGATTCAAGGCTGGGGGAGGGTGGACAGGGAGTGCATCTCAGGCATGCAGGACAGTTTTCTTGATTGTACAGTGATGAAAGGCTGGTATAAGATAATGAAACAGCTAACTGTGCATTTAACCTAAAATGAAGAGAGTGTGGATGAAGTAAAGTTGAAAATGTATGTTGGAGTCAGATTATCCTGCAGGCAATAGGGAGTCACTGAGTATCACAGGAGAGTGACATAGTTAGACCTGTTCATTAAAGAAATTAGGTGGAAGGAAAATTATTAAAATGAATGTGTCCAGAAGGTCTATAAGTCATTTAAAACCTCCTCCTTTACCACTTTAACACCCCTCCCTTTAGACTCAATGGACTTTGTTTCCAGTGCTCTATTTAATGAAGTCTGTCGGCAATATGAATGTGTTCTTCATTATGCAACTGCGGGCACTAGACATGCAAATCCATAAGCATTTGCATGCCTAATAGAACAGTCCCTGTCCGTGGTGTTATCTTCCTATTTACTATCTATATTTTATGACTTACGGATTTCTAACCCTTTAAATTTATATCAGTGCCATGACTTATCTGCAGGCAGAGACAGCTTTACGAGCACTAAAAAGCTACAACACACCACCCCTAAATACTAATGACAGAAATGGTGTTCTTAATGGTCTCGATTTTTATTACAATACCAAACTTCAATATATTGCAATTACCTCTGCACTCATACCAAACCAATGCATAGCATACAGCAGCCCAGGTCACAGGAGGCCTGGTATGGCCAGAGCTCAATTCACCAGGATCCACTGAGTGAGCTGAGCTGCTGAAGTCAGCAGTCATGCACAACTAAATACTCCCCCTTGCCTGCTCAGCCAACCCTGGCCCCCTATCAAATATTCCCAGAGAGCAAATCTGTGCATACATTCAGGCCAGTTTAATAAACCCAATAGGTGGACGCTGAGGTGGATGGGTATCAGCAATCACAGAATGTGAAGAGATGGAAAAAAGAGGCATTTAAAATCACCTGCTTCATCCTTCTCATTGTACAGCTGGGTCCTGAGTGGGGGAAGTTTTTCACCTGAGGTCACCCAGATAGAAGATGGCAAAGTTAGGATTCAAACCTGGGTCTTCTGAATACAAATCTAGGCCTCTTTCTGCTACAACACAGAGACACCTTAGAATCCAAAAGTTGGAAGGGGTCATCTATTCCAAATCTTTCATTTTTACAGAGTAGGAAATGAACCTAGGAAACGGTCTCCCTTAATGTCATACAACTGCATTATCAATAGAATCAGGATTTGAACCCATGTCTCCTAACAGGCCAAGTGTTTTCTTCCAACACCATGCTGCTACTCTTAGTACTTGATAACAGAATCTTATTCCTCAAATGCTTGTCTGTAACCTCTGGAAGAAAAGATAAGAGAAACTCAAGCCTAAAGTAGAGTCATTCATTGTCTCAAAGAGAAAAACAAATATATTTACAAGGACACTTTTACGCTCTTCTTTTTAAGTTCTGATTTTACATCTTAAAATAAAAATAATAAAAATTCAAATGGATTTAATGGCACTTTACTTCCAAAATGCGTTCAAATTATTTCATTCATTTTTCACATCCCTGGGGTGTTAGGACAGGCACAGATTGTACAAATGAGGATACTGAGGCTCAGGAAGAGATTTAGCCAAGGTTATACAATTTATCTGGAATTGGTCCAAGACCATAGCTTAGGTCTCCATATCCCTATGCTTTTCTATTAAGCTAAAATCAGATAGTGTCCCTTTGTATGGACACAGCATAGGCCCAATGTAGAGGTAAAGTGTATGAATATAATTTTAAGGGCACCGGAATAAGCCCCCTACCTGATTTTGATCAGCTTTCTTCATATACACACTAGTGTAAAATGGATGTCTCTAATCCCATCATTAGAATTTCATCCACTTGAGCCAAATCACTATTCTCTCTTGAGATGCATGTAGCTGCTATGAAAGGAAACACTCTAACACTTTCTACCTTAATATGAAAGACTGTATCAGTTTATTCCCCATATGCCAACTAACTGATAGCAGGGAAGGAGAGAGTGGACTCATTCCATAGGGCACAGCCTGGGAGGGAAGATCTGGGGATATGAGCCCCTGGATAGTCAGGAATCAGCATGGTGAGTAGAGAATCTTTTGAAACGACATCAGAGGAGAATAGATACAAATTTTACTGAATTTAGCCTGAGGCTAGCCCTTTGGGCATAAACCTAACTAGATTTCAGATTTTATGACTTTCACAGATCGAATGTTATAATTATTAGGAATACTGGGTGACCTGGAAGACACAGAAGAAAGGGTGGAAAAAGGAATCACCACACTAACAGGTGGGAGGAATATGGAATGAAGAAGCAGCTGGATTGTAGAAGGCAAAGCCTTCAGTTGACTTCTGAGTTTGAATTCCATCTCTGCTTTTGTAATTTAGCGATGACTGACTCTTTGTGACCCCATTTGGGATTTTCTTGGCAAATATACTAGAGTGGTTTACTACTTCCTTCTCCAGCCCATTTTATAGATGAGGAAACTGAGGCAAACAGAGTTAAGTGACTTGCCCAGGGTCACACAGCTAATAAGTGTCTGATGCTGGATTTGAATTCAGGTCCTCCTAACTCAAGTCCCAGCACTCTATCCACTGTGACACCTAGCTGATCCTAATCCATATCTACTCCTTTCCAGCAAGTTACATTTCCTCTCAAAAACTACATCTCCTCATCTATTATATATAAATATATATATATATATATATATATATATGTACTACCTATCTTACAGAGATGTTGAGAAGATCACCTGAGACAATGCATATAACATGCTTAGTAAACCATAAAGCCTTGTATAAATATTTGCTGCTATTAGTAATAGCAACATAAAACTGATGCTAGGTCCAAAGGGGCTATGATGTCTATCCTCTATCTATCTAATAGTGCCCCTATATGTGGACCTATGTATACAGACTAGAGTCAGTTTCAGGGGAGCCAGGAACCCAAAGAGAGGGAATCGTGATCTTTTTATCAACCTATCTCTTTACACTTCAAACCTGGATCTCCCGTGAGAATCACTTAAAGTTTACGTTTGGCTTGTAACAGTTGTTTCCAAAGTGAGTGATACTGCCCCCTAGGGGACACTGAAACTATCCAGGGGGCAATAGTAGCCTTGGATGTAACTGGGTGGGGGAAGGGGGAAAGGGATGTTGAATAAAAATAAGGGATAATGGAAACATAAGGAAAGAATAGAAGAAAAGAAAATTTTGAAAAAAGTATTTACACATGTTTCATCTGTTGTATAACAGAGTTAAAGTTGTAGTGATTACATTATTTTCCAAATAAATATACAATATTCAAGTTATAACCAATCAGTGGTCAAGTCTGCCTACAGGTCTTAAGAAGTAAGAATTGGCAGGCAAGTGTGTCATGCATTGTTGGGGACTCTAGCATGGAATGGCAGGAATTCATGCATGTAATGACTCGTTTACAGTATAATACTTTACAGTTGCATCATCAAAATTTCAATGCAGGGAAAAAACACAAATTTACAAAAAAATTAAGGATGTGTCTTTTTTAAATTATATTTTTTGAAATGATGCAAATTTTTTAAAACTATTAAAGGGTTAAAGAAAATGGATTTTCAGGGGGGCACTGAGTAATTTTTAAGGAGTTTTTATTTTTTTATTTAAATTTTTTTAGTTTGGGGACCTCTGGTCTAGGGTCATGGGACAGCTATTTATTTCCTCCACACAAAATGTTTAAAATATTGACAAACAACTTAAACATGAAGCAATAAGTTATAACTACTACTACATGCTCCTGGAAGGTTGACACTTAAAACCTCAAAATATTAAACACTCAGTGAGAGGTTTGTCTTTTACCTAGAATATGCATTGTCCAAACAACTCCTTTAAAGCAGACATCTTCTGATAATCCAGAATAGAAGTTGGGCTCATCTTCTTGTTGGTAGTCTACTCCTCTGAGAAGCACTCTACCAGTTGCAGAAGCCAGCACCAATCCAGGAGCTCCTAACTTCTTGAACTTACCAGGTTGCTTCCATGAATGGAAATGTCTGTCTTGGGATCAATGTCTCAAAACCTATGTTCTGTTCAGGAAAGCAAAGTAGAACAGGCAGCCAGTGTCTTAAGATACAGAGTAACACTCATCTGGACAAGTTCCTACTCCAGGAACCACCTTGTAAGCAGCCTGCTTTTCTGCAGATTTCTTCACAGGAAATTTAGACAAAGAGAAGGCCAAGTTACATGGTTTACCAATGAAGAGTACACCATAGGTCATGGTCATTCATATTCAAGGTCTTCTGAGTCAGTGACTCTTCCTAGATATTTGACCAATCCTTTCTGATACAACTTTAACACAACACTCTTTCACTACCTTCACAGAACCGAACTAGAAAGTTTGAATCATGCATGTCTATATCAAGAAGCCTCTAAAAAGCATTTGTTCAAAAATGGCACTGGAAGAGGCCCAGCTCCAAGGACAGCATGTATTGGCCTTGAGCCTGAGCAGGGCTGAGG